>PVJO010001086.1:0-189706 GCA_004026905.1 Hystrix cristata
ACCAGGCACGGTGACATCTACACTCCCCGCACCTGGGGAAGCTCGCCTGTCTACGCCCCGGGCCTGCACCTCCCTGTGCCTGGAGTACGGACACACTCGGCTAGACACTCGGGTGCTGGGGCCAGGGAAGCACCACTTTCCTCCTCCGGAAGTCCTCGCCCACTGCAGGAAAAGCGTCTGTTCTTTCCATACAGGGGGGTTGTTTCTGGAGCCAGCGAGCCTCTGGGGCCAGCACACGGCCCTCCTGCGGCTCCGGAGCCTGCTGGGCGGGCGACACCCTGGGAGACAGTGGGACCTTCAGACAGGGCTGGGGCTGGCTCCGCAGGCTCAGCAGCTCAGGGCTGGCAGAGCAGGAGGGGGAGGGGCTTGAGGGGGCAGATGGACAGAGTTCCCAGTCCCCTTGCTCCAGCCCTGGAGTCCCGGGCTGAGTCAGAGGGGACTCACATGCTCAGCCAGGCGGGGTCGTCCCCCCTCCGCCCCCCGCCCCAGGCACCCCTGGATGCTCCGTGGTTAGACGGCAGGCGTGGTGACTTTAGTTCTCACTGCCTCAGTTCATTCTGCAGTGTCTTAGGGCTTTTCGTCAAGCTGGGCCCAAAGGAGGACGCTGGCTGCTCTCTTCCATCGACTGGGTCGAATTTCCCCCAATCTTATCCCCATCTGTTGAGGCCCCACTGAGAGTGAGGTCGGGGAGTGGAACAAGACGGGACTGGGGGCCGGGCAGAAGGGAGGCCGGGAGGACCCCACAGGGGAAAGCACTGAAGAACAGTGGGACACTGAGCCTCGAGGGTGGGACAGAAAACCGCCTGGAAGGTGGGTGAGAAGTCGCATCCTAACCCGAATCCTGACTGTGGTCTCGGAGAGAGCTCCCAGGCTAGGAACCCCAGCACTGCCCCTGCTGCCAGCGTGCCGGTGTGTCGTGGTCTCCAGGGACAGCTCTCACCACCAAGGACAGCAGGGTCATCCTTCCAGGGAGATGGCCCCCCAGGGGTCTAGATCCTAGAGTGCAAGGGAAGGGACAGCATGAGGGGCTGGACCCGGGGCAGGATGCCAGCCCCCCGGGCACAGGGCCAGGCTACCAGAAGGGGGTTCGAGCTAACCCGAGGGGTGGGGAGGGAGAGGGCGAGGCAGGGCCGCCCCGTGCACCTCAGTGGGCCCTGGACAGAGCCAGATTCTGCCCGATGCCAGTACAGACCCGGCAGCTTCCCAGTCGGTTCTGCTTCCTGGTCCTGTTCATTCCCGTGACGGCTCTGGAAGCCGAGACTAGGGCTCCCAGGAAGGAGTCTCCTGGGGAGGAGCCTGCCACTTCCTAAAAGCAGCTCCGGCTGGCTCACCTGCTCAGCTCGTGGGGACTGCTCAGGGCCACCGCGGCCTGGTCTGCGGGGTGACGGAGCTTGCTTGGGTGCTGGGCTGGGCTCCCTCGTGACTAGGATGGGACGCTGCTCAACCCTGCGCTGGACGACTGCAGAGGTGCTAGGTGGAAAGTACCCGGCCCCGCCAACACCACACAGGGACAAAGCCTCCATGTGCATCTGCGGCGTGGGGCCCCAGCCAGCCCGCCTGGAGTCCGCAGTGCAGCCCAGACGCGGAGGTGGCTCTTCCTCGCTCGCTCTGGGGGTCCACAGGTCTGGGCACTGGCACCATCCGCCGCCAGGGGCTGAGCACCCAGCCCAAGCTCGGGTGTGACGCTGGCCGACGTCGCTCAAGCGGGCCCTCGGTCCGGCTGGCTGGCGCAGGCTCGGGTGATTCCTGCAGCCCTCGACGTCAAACTCTGCACAGGGGGCGCCCCGGGCCATCCCCGAGCAGCTGCCACCGTGCCCGCCGGGGCCGGGCCCGCGGGGCGTGGCCTGGGAGGTGGCGGGCTCCCCAGATTTCCCCGGGGGCACCCGAGCATCAGATCCGGAAGCAGCAGGTGTAACTGGTGCTCCTGGGGACCCGGGAAGCCGAGGCCCCGCGTCGCTCTGAGCGCGGGTCTAGCGGGTCCCGCCCCTCCTCCCCACCCGGCTGACCCTGCCTGGGCGCAGCGACGTGTTCATTCTCAGACGGGGTCTCGCTAGATCACTAGGCCGCCCAGACTGGGCTGCAACTTTCGATCTTCCTGCGGCAGCTCCCAGGGCGTTGGGACGACAGGCCTGCCCCGCCCTCGGCGCCCTCGCGGGCAGTTTTGCAGACACGGTCGCTGACATCTCATCCTAGTGAAGGCCAGCGAGTTCCGCCTGAGACGCGGCTCGGCCCACGGACGGCGCACGGGCGCCACCTGGTGGCCATCGGCGGGAGGGCGTCTTCGGGTCCCTCCCGCAGGCCTGCCGGGGCAAAGCGTGGGCCCGCGGTCCTCGCCTCCCGCGGCCTTCCTAGAGGCAGAGGGCGCGCTGGGCCGTCTTGCGCGGGGCGAGCCTCCCTCCGCGGAGCAGGCGGCCCGGGGCAGAGCCCGGACGGGTGCGCAGGCCCCTGCCGGCCGCGGCTGCGCGTTGTAGCCGGTGTCACCATCAGTGGGAAGCCGTTTGGCAGGGAACATTCCCAGGTGACCAGCTGAACCTGAAGCTCGGGGGGTGGAGTCAGCACCCTCCGGGGACCTCCGTGGACCACCCAGGTGGGCACCGTGATCAGGTCCCAGGATGGCTTAGCAAGCACGGCAGGTTCAAATGGCCTGGGCTCAGGATCACCGTGGAGGTTAAAAACTAAGACACCCAGGCTCACCCCGGGGAGATCCGAGGTGAGACCAGGCACAGATTAAAATGACAACAATCCCAGCCAGCCAGGTGGGGAGGCACACGCCTGTGATCCCAGCACTTTGGGAGGCTGAGGCAGGAAGATGGCAAGTTCCAGCTAAACCAGAGCAACTTAGTAATTTAGCAAGACCCTGGCTCAGATTTAAAAATAAAAAAAATGACTGGGGATGTTCCTGAGTATGAAGGCCCCAGTAACTCCTCCCCCCAAATTCTGCAGTTGATTCTAAAGAGGCCGCATCCTTGCCCTCACACACCACTCAGAGCAGGCTGCAGCTGCTCCCCATGACCCCAGATCTGCAGGTGGTCGGGGGTGCAACAACAGCGGCTGACATTTGGTGGATGCTTAAACCAGCACGGGCATGTGTTAGAGGTTTGGCACACAGCACCTCCTAAGTACCTAATGGGTTGCTATTTCCTGTTTTACAGATGGAAAAACTGAGGTGCGGGTTAAGGTGAAGACACAAAGAGGTTAAGCAATGTGCACTAGGTCACACAGCTACTAAAAAGCAGAGATTGGGACCCAGTCCTCCCTGACTCCAGAGCTCACTACCTTTGCTTCCTCATTTTATAACTAGAAGGGCGGCGCCCATCTTACGTTCTATGTGGTACTTTTGCTTCGAAGCTCACAAGTGCTGTGGCTCCAACCTCGTGCTGAGGAAATGATGCCTCCCCTCTGGACCTAAACGCTGCAGGAATGGGGGGCAGAAGGAGTCGTGAAGCGACTCCTCACCCGGATTCCCAGGTAGCTCCCCAGTGTCTGGGTGATCAGGACCTGGAGGGGGCGGGCCTCCACCCACTGGCGGTGCACAGCCTGGGTCCTGCACACAGCTAACCCAGCTCCGAGGGGGACAAAGGAAGACAGAGAGGTCCACTGGAGGAGTAGACAAAAGAGAGCACCATTTTACTACTAAAGATGCATCTTCCAAAAGCTCTTGAAAAAGTTGCTACCATATTGCAGAGGGAGCCTCTGGTCCCCGGGGCGGGCTGGACCCCTTCAGTCCGACCCTGCCAGGCTGGGCAGCCCCTGGCGGGCTCGGACCCGCTGCGAGAGCTGGAAGAGCTCCATGGCGGCTTTGGCGTCTTCCACAGAGCTGTGTCCAAACCGGTTGTTCTGCAGACAGACAGACAGAGGCACAGCGTGGGGCTGGAACCTGCTGAATCCAGAGGCCCAGGGCTTGCTCGCCCCGATTTCCCAGTTCCCAAGCTGGTCGGTGGGCCGGAGTCTCCCAGAGGCTCTGACTCGAAGGGTTTGGAAGGGCGCAGCCGGGTGCCAGTCCTGCATCCTGAGAATGAGGCTGGGCTTCCGGTGGGCGCCGGGCACACAGCAGCTGCTCTGAGGTGGAGCTCTGGGCACTGGGATGGAGCAGGAACTCCGGCCAGGATGTAGGGAAGGCTGATCAGAAAGGAAGGGACACCGGGGCCTGATGGTACCTGGCCCGAAGGGCGGAATGTGAGCCCGGAGCACCTGGCACGCAGGGCTGCAAGCGCGGGGAGACACTGGGGGTGGGGCGCACTGAAATCAGAGCCCTGGGAAGATGGGGGTGATCTGGGGCCCCTCAGCAAAGGCAAAGGCCTCCAATACCACGAGGGGGAGTCTGTACTTTATGGGTAGAGGTGCTGGTGGAAGTCAGAGGGCACTTGGTTCATTGGAGGGACAGGCGACTGCCATTCGCCACCTCTCTCTGCGCTAGCACCAGGCCCACGTGATCACTTCAGCTTTGGCTGGATCTGAGGGTTCCCCCATTTCACGGATGGTGAAACTGAGGCTGGCATACAAGGTGAGGGCCTGTGCCAGGCACACCCCCCTGCAGTCACCCTCATCTCTGTCCACAAGCCCTGCCTGGTGCCGGCGTCCTGGCGAGGACCCCGTGGCTGGGCCACCAGGGCTGCTGAGGCCAGTTTTGCTTGGAATCCCTCCGGCGAGAATGACCTTCCTTTGTCCTGCCCTCCGGTCCCTGCGTCCCTCACGCCAGCCTGTGTGACCTCTCCGCTGGCCACTCCCTGGGCGCCTCCCTTCCTCTGGGACATGATAGGTCTCGCTCGCCCCCGTGTCCCCGCACCCGGCATGGAGTCGGCACTCTGTAAAGAGCTGCTGACCCGGAGGCCCCTGGTCACTGCTGGTTGTCAGCATCCAGCTGCCTCCCTCGGCCCTTCCCCCTGGGGTGACCCCACCCCACATCTGGCCAGACGTGCGGAGGAATCAGCGTCTACTGGTGAGCAGAGCTGGGGCATGAGTACCCAGGTCTTGGCCCAACTGTGGGTCACGTGTCAACACCTCCAGGGGTTCGTTCCTTCTCTCTTTCTTCCCTCTCTCTATACCGGAGGTTGAACCCAGGACCTTTGCAGTGAGCTGCATCCTCAGCCCTTTTTCATTTTTTCTTTTGAGACAGGGTCTCAGTAAGTCCCTGAAGTACCCAGACTGATCTAGAACTTGTGATCCTCCTGCCTCAGCCTCCCAGAGTGCTGGGCTGACGTGCATGTGCCAGTACACCCTGTGGTATTCTGCAGCGGCAAGAGCTTCATTATCTGTGGGGTAACTGGCTTCACTTAACCACTGGAAGCAAACCTGTACTGGGTGCTGCCCCTGCACCCTCACTCTACCAACGGGTCCTGGGGTCACCTTACAAAGCCCACGCTCATTCAAACTAAGATGCCCCCAGCCCCTCACAAGCACACAGCCTGGCGGGGTGGAGGGAGCAGAGTCTTTGCCCTGGAGTCAGGGCATGAGTTCAGAGGCCCGGAGGGAGAGGCAGGTCCGGGCTGAGCTGATAGCCGTCTGGGGGATGGCAGGAGGGGGCAGGAGAAGGACGAGGCAGGAAGAGCAGCGCTCACCTGGATGTGTCTGTGCAGGAGCCGTTCACACAGCACCCGCAGGGACACGCGGCGGCAGCGCTCCAGCTTGGCCTCGCGCCTCAGCACCCAGTCCGTGGACGTGTCGTGGATGGTGTAGCCGCTCATGTCCTCCTTCAGCGCCTTGAAGTCGTGCTTCAGGTCGTGACCCACCACCAGCTTGCCCTTCAGGAGCTGCAGGATCTGCCGGGGAGACAAGCATCCCCAGTGTCCACCCAGCGTCGTCCCGCGGTGGCCTTTGGGTGGGGGAGGGCCGTCGACAGCTACCCCGCTAAGCTCGCTGTGCGACCTGGGGCGAACTGGCACCCTCTCTGGCCTTCAAATGTATCATCTGTGACAAGAGGTCCCGACTCATGGACAAGAGTTCACGTCAGTGCCCAGAGCCCCCTGGGCTGCTGTGGCCTGCCGGCCACCTCCTGCGCCAGCCTGCATGGGACACACCACAGAGACCATCCTTTGGGCCTCTGATCAGTGGCACGGCAGCAGCAGGGGGAGAGCCTCCCGAAGCTGTGCACCGGACCCTAGAACCCTCCGCCGTGCCCTGTGGCAAGGGGAGCTTGGATGCTGACCGGATGGCCGTACGTGGGGAAATGTCCTGGACTGTCTGGGTGGCCCCACATAACCAGAGGGCAGAGCGAGTCTGTGTGGGAACTTCCGAGCTGCTGCCGGTCTCGATTGGAGGAAAGGGCCAAGGTCAAGGCACCCAGGGGCTCTGGGCGCTGACATGAGGGGCATCTAGAAGCAGAGGGGCGAGGGGATGGCTTCTCCCCTGGGCCTCCAGAGGAACCAGCCCCAGAGACACCTTGATGTGGGCCCCGCGAGACCATGCTGGACTTTGGAACTACAGAACTGTAAGATCATAAATGTCCGTCACTCTAAACCATGAAGCCGATAGCTTTGTGTAGCAGCCACAGCAAACTAATTCAGCGAGGAGGGGTGCTGTACTGAATCAAACTTTGCAAAAGAGAAACAGACACACAGCAATTTGCCTAAAATTCCTCTGACGGTTTTTAAAAGTAAGTTTGCAAATTCCTTCACAAGCAAAAAAAGTGGACTCTAATCCCCTCTCCAGACATCTGAGGTGGCTTGTGTGACTCCCGACTTCCCTCAAGGGCCAGAACCTAGAAGCCTTGAACTGACACGGTCGAACTGACACAGCCACCAGGCTGCAGAGACCGTGGGGAGGGGCCACCCAAGTTGGAGACAAGCCCAGGGAACTCCAGCATCTACCACCAGACAGGTGGCAGAGGGAGCCTCCTGCCTCCAAGGCGGCTCAGGCGACGCTCGGTGCCCACCCGCCCAGCACCGCAGGTGCACGGGCAAATCCATATTGACAGTGGAGCCCTGACTGGGTGATTTGCTAGGACAGTCACACTGCTGGCGGGTGGCACAGCCAGGCTTCCAAGCACCCGTTCGTTGCTGTCCCACTGGCCAGTGGTCCAGCTGTGCGGAGCGGGCCTAGAACAGCATTGTGCACACGTGCCCGAGCTCCCCTCTGGCTGCCTGGCCGCTCCCCAGTCTGCGTTCTGTAACTTGGCTGCCATAAGAGGGTGACAGGGGGATTCTGGGGGACAGGACGGGGTGGCTGTGCCAGGACTGGGCCTCGGGGCCGCTCATGGCTCCTCAAGTCCACCTCGGACAGCAGGCCCTCTCGCGCTCTCTCTCTCTCTCTCTTTGCTTTTTCAGTACTGGGGATTGAACCCAGTAGCCAAGCACTCTGTCACTGAGCTGTATTCTCAATATCCTTACCCCTTTTTATTTTTGATTCTGAGACAGGGTTTCGCTAAGGTGCCTGGACTGGTCTTGAACTTTCCATCCTCCTGCCTCAGCCTCCTAGCGTGCTGGGATTACAGGTGCGGGCCACCACACTTGACTCAGGATTCTGTGCTCCTGATGGGCAATGTGATGCTGGTGGTCTGGGGGCACATGACCTCCAGGCATCGGCTCAGGGGAGCCCCAGTGTGGAGGAAATGGGAGACCCATTTCCCACAGAGGGAACACTGAGAGGTGGAGGCGTGGTCACGAGCCTGTTCCTGCTAACATCGTTTATGCTAATGAACAGTGTGACGTGCCTTTCCTGTCCAGGAACTTGGCTCGGGCCCAGTTCACAAAGTCCCAAAGAACTCACCACCATCCCAGAGACAGCCACCGCTGTTCCCAGACACGAGAGGCCAAGTCATTGTGCTATGGATTCCTGGGAAATTCCTCACTTCCTGAACCCAGCCTGGGCGTCGTGGGACTCCTCATGAGACGGAGCAAGAGGCAGAAGAAGGAAGAGGGAGAAGGGAAGGAAGGGAACATCTGCAGCAGAGAGATGCCGGCAACTCTGCAGGTCTGGAGAGGAAAGACCACCGGACTCGCCGTGCGGCCTTGGGTGTCAGGGACCCTTTCTGGGGCTCCATGTTCACGCGTATAAGGCGCAGCCTGGGACCGGTGGGGCCTGAGAGGCCCACCAGCGGCCAGGACTCTGTCAACTGTCTGAGGCAGGGCTGGAGAGGTGCCACCAGCAGGCACCCGGGGCCCGTCACAGGGCAGGTGTGCCTGACTTTGCCAAACACAGGGTGTGGAGACTCTCAAATTCCTGGAAAGAACCGCAGCAGGCGTTTGCCGCTCTTTCCTTACCAGCTGGGCACTGGGCCAGGTGCTTGGCTCTCTTCACCGAGAGGCCCCTCTGCCAGACTATTCTCAGGTCCATGTTAGAGAAGGAGCGAGGTAGAGCAGCGGGGGGCTTTCCCGTCACACGTCTGCAGCTGCAAGCTGCTTGCAGCGCCCGGACCACCTGACCCCATCGTTATGAGGTTGTCGTTAGCACGACCTTTGCACACTTGGGGACAGGGGACACTTCTGGGCCTGTGATGTTGCACAAAGAAGAGGAGCCCACCTTATTATCTGACCAGCTGGCAAAGGGGTGAGGAGGACCCACCCTACTGTCATCCTCAGGAGTGGCTCCCATACCCCTCTTTGCCTCTTGTCCCCTCCCCTGCCAAGTGCTCCGGCTTCTCCTACTCCCAGCTTGTGCCATCCCCCCTGGAGTCATCTAGACGGTGAATTCCCCCATCTGGCTGAGCCCTAGAGAGACCTGCCAGGCGGCAGAGCCTCAGTGGGGCATTCTGACCCCTGCAGAAGCCTCTCCCCAGGCACAGGCTCCCGCGGCCTCCAAAATCACAAGCTCTGTGGAGTAGGTGCTAGTTGACATACAGAGTTTTAATTCAAAAAGGGGGTTACAAGCTATCAAAAATTATTGCCAGGTGGAAGCGCTGCATCTGAGCCCTGACTTCTATCACAGCTTCCGGAGGGTCCTTAGGGAAGTCACTGACCGGCTGGATGTTGCTGAAGGGTCTTGAGCAAGGGTGTGGCGCCGCTGCGCCATCCTCATGTTCCAGAGGGCTCCACTGAGGGGGACCCGAGGGGGGCAGCTGTGGGCCAGAGGACCCAGAGCAGTTGGGTGGCAGAGTTGGAATGGGACCCAGGTCCAGACAGCGTGCTTGCTCCACACCCCTGGGCTGTGTGTGGGTGGCAGCACCTGGATGAAGGGTGACAGCAAAAGCCAGCAGACGCTTCTGTACTTAGGAGGACTTGATGTAGGAATAGGGCGAGGCCTGACCTGGCGGGGGTGGGGGTGGGGGGGATGAACATGACCTTGGGGGAATGGCCTTGACCTGAAGTCAGGCTGGGGTGCGAAATTCCCATCGCCCCTCTTCTCACAGGATCAGAAAACTCTCCCGAGGATGGAATCCAGATAAATATGAATGGCGCCATGAGCTCTCCCCTTTTTTTCTTCCTACGGCGCCTCTAAGGAGGGAGCTCTCCCCGCTCTCTCCTGTGGAAGACTGGAAGACGGTATCTGCACACTCAGCCCCAGGCTGTCATGCCTCTTTGTGGTAACCCCTATTGTGCCTTTTAGGCCCAGTGCACATTTTGCTGTTTCTGTCCTTACGCTCAACTTTCCTTTTCTTCTTTTCTCTATAATTTTAAATAAAACTTTAGAACTACCTTTTGTCCCTCTCATTCAATTCTTTGCTTGAGGAGGGGAAGAACCCAGGAACATTGGAACCCCTCCAATAACAGACTGACGTGACTCCCACCCCACAAACACTCCTCGGCCCCTTCCCAGTGCCACGCCCAGCGCCCAGCCTGGGTGCAGACAGGATGTGGCGGGAGATGGGGAATGAGACAGATGTGTGTGACAGGCAAGCTGCGAAGCGTGTGGGCAGAAGGGAGGGGTGAGAGGCCACGCGGTGGGGGTTGAGAGGGACAGGAACAGGGAAGTGACAGCACCCTACAGGCTCCTTTCATCTGGGGCTGGTAGGGCCAGGGCTGAAGGGTGGGCAGGGCAGGGCTGAGGTGATGCTAGGAGTCCCCAGGGGCAGCTGTGCTGGGAGGGGACAATTGAGAGGGGTTTCTGATCTGGATGGCAGCTGTTGGATTCCTTCAGTGGTCACCATTGTCATGCATTTGAAAAGCAGAAAGTCCCCATTCTGATGCAGGCAAAAGTCGCTGGTTCAGGATGAGAAGAAAAAATTCTCTTTCATAGCGCAGATGTGAACCAGCCACGCCGCAAAGAGGAAGGAAGAGGAGAGGCAGACGTGTGGGGGCGGAGCCCTGGGCCAAGTCACCTTGGGCAGCGGGGAGCAATGGGAGGTCAAGGGGTGATCAAGTATGTGGGAAACATTTAAATCTAAAAACGTATTGCAGTAAAGTGCACATGGCCATGAGTGCCCCTCAGAATCCTCCCCCTTACTTCCAGCACACTTATCCCAACATTCTTGCCACTTCCTGAAGCATTTCTGGAAGTCCTCTTTCCTGAAGGTCTTTATAAGGTGTGATCCAAAATACAGAGAATGCTGTCGCCAAGTGCCATCCAACAGGAAGGCAGCTCGTGAGAACATAACACTGTGTCCTCATCCACCTTCTTCACTGGATCTGGAACCAGGTGACTTCTGTCTCTTCCCTAAAGTCAAAATGGCCAGGAAAGGTAAATGTTTGGAATTGATTCAGGACATCGAGGTGGCCACAAGAGGGTAACTGAAGACACTCATGAAAGAGGACTTCCGGAACTACTTCAGAAAGGGGCAAGAACGATGAGACAGCTGTATTTGAAGCAAGGGGAGTAGTTTGAAGGAGATAATGGCAATGTGTCCTTCGATGCAATAAGTTTTTTTTTCATTTGAACACTCACAGTATTTGTCGATCATGCCACACATGTGATGGACAGCAGCCGGGGTCTGAGCCGGCCTGGGGACGCTGCTCCAGCAGCAGGGCGGGAGGCGGGCAGCAAGCAGCACAGGGCAGTGGGTGGGAGACAGACAGCTGGGGAGGGCCGGCTGCATGTGCTCTGTGGGGTCACGCTCAGGGTCCCAGCCATGTCCCTGTGGCCGTGCCTGCCCAAGGCCACACAGGAGGCAGAAGGCCCGTGACCGGCCCTAGGTCCCACAGAGCAGGCTGCGCTGGGGCAGGCCTAGGAAGCCCAGACGTGGTTCCACAGTGCTGCTGTGGCTCTGAGTGCCCACCCTGGGCAGGGTTCTGCGTCATGCACTGCAGACCGCACAGTCCCTAACCGAGAAAGGAGGCTGAGCTAGGTGCCCTGGCCGCAGGCCAGCCCTCAGATCTCAGGGGTTTTCGGGTTCCAGCCCTCGATGTCAGGGCCAGGGAATGAGAGAGTCTCTCTCCATGCTGCTCTGGGCTCGTCTGCCACCTCGTGCCATTTCAGTGGGAGGGAAGCTGGGGATGCGGAGGAAGGATGGAAACATATTATCCACCTGGGCTGCTCGATGGGGATCTTCTAGGCGGGGATAGCTAGCTATGTCCCTGAACAGACTCCTCTTCTCTGTGTTGCCCCGCCCCTCCTGTGTCTCTCCTCCGGTTCGCTCCTGGCCAACCCCTCCCTCATTCCTGCGTATCCCCCTCAGCACTGCTCGTCTTCTCAGGACGGATTTTTATCCTGGCATGCCCTTGCTCAAGAATCTTCAGAGGCGCCTATGGCTCACCAGCTTGCATACACATCCTCTTCCCCACTCTTTTCAAATGCCACAGACACATGCATCTTTCCGGAACCACCTGATATGCCATGCTCCTCTCCTGGGGTCCTCCATGGTCCTTTTGATACTTCTAGAGCAAAGCCATCCAATAGAAATATCATGTGCCACAGACGTAATTTTAAAGCACTTCATAGTCATATTTAAAAAGGTAAAAAGAAGCCGAACATGGTGCCTGCATCTGTACTAGTGCTTGGGAGGGTGAGGCAGGAGGATCATGAATTCAAGGCCAAACTTGGGCTACAAAGCAAAACCCTATCTCAAAAAACCCTAAACAAATAATTTTTAAAAATTGGAAGGTCAAAGGGACAGGTGAAATTGATTTTAATGTTTCCTTTAACCAACATAGCAAAAATATGATAATTTCAATATACAGTCAAGATGAAGAAAGTGTTAAGGTATTGTGTGGTTCCTTTTTTAATCCCAATGTGGGAATCCAGTGTGGATTCTACGTCATGCCTCAGCTCAGACCAGCAGGACTGAGCTGGGTTTGAATCCTGATCCGATCTTCTAGGCTCTAGCTCCGTGATCCCTGACCTCTGACCTTGGACAAGTTCCTCAGTGCACTGGCCTGACTTTCGTCTTCCTTCCCGACACGCATGTTGAAATCCTAACCCTCTGCACGTGGTACCTCTGAATGTGGCTTATTTGGAAATAGGGTCATGCAGATATATATCATTGCTCAGTGTCAACAGACACGGGTTCCAGGATCCCCACGGCCCTTACATAAGATGTGTGTGTTTGCATAGAACTTCTGCATGTTCTCTCACGCACTTTCAAAATCATCTCTGATAACGTAGAGCAGCTGATAAAATGTAAATGCTATATGAATAGCTGTTATACCCTTGTTTAGAGAATAACAACAAGAAAAAGGTGTCTGTACATGTTTAGTATAGGCACAATTTTCTTTCCAGTACTTTCAGTCCCTGGGAGCTTGCTGTGATTTTGTCTCTGGCACACAATGGATGTGTGCTGGTGAGGGGAACCTCACTTCCTGTGCTCTGGGACTTCCTCAGCCCCACAGAAAGCAGTGAGCTTGCTTGTCCAGTTGAACCTTCCCAGAGGTGACTAAATGGGGCGGGCTGTAGGTGGCTTGAGTTTTGCTTTCCCCTTTCTGTTTCGGAGAAACAGAAAGTTATACTGTACCTGGAACTGATATCACCAAAGCTAAAAAACAAGGGGGTGGGAAATCCTGGAGCCGAAAACTTGGGCTTCGAACTGAGCGGCTGGGCTGCCAGGGGCCAGGATGCCCATCTTGGGGGTGAGACTTCCTTCAGTCCCTCAGTCTGGGGGCCTCTGACCTGTCTCCAGAAGGGGCTCACCCCAGAACAGACCCTCCAGTGGAGGCCCAGCACAGGGGAAGGTAGCCTCTAATCATTCTGTGGGGAAGTGCCAGGCGGGACTCAGTTTCCCCACCACAGGACCAGAAACCAGACCTGAAGCTCGTTTCCCCGGTGGTGGAAAACCTCAAGGCTGCGATGGAGACGGCCCAGGTTCTCCGTGCAGCAGGGTGGGGTCTTCTCCCGGGTGGGGCTGCAGATCCCAGGGAAGGAGCTGGGACGTGGGAAGGGGGTGTCTGCTGGGCCCCTCGGCCCAGCTGTCCCCGGCCCCTGACTCACCTCTTGTCTGGCCTCAGTGAAGGGTGTGGCTGTCTCCATGTGTCGCCTCGTGACCCCGCTGACCCGGGTCCTGTAATCGGTGATCTCCCCTTCCGGCCGGATGAACTTGTCATACAGCACCGAGCCAGAGAGGCTCACGATGCTGCAGCGGGCCAGGCCGCTCTCCCGGAACGGCCCTACTCCCACCATCTCGCAGTCCATGGCCACCACCTCCAGGCTCTCCCCCATGCTGCTCGGACGTGCTGCGGGAGGGGTGTGGGCACGGTGTCACTCCAGCCTCCAAGTGTCCTGGGCCACCCCCCCCTTTGTCTCCAATGTCCTCAGGCAACAGAGGAAGCCAGCCTCTTGCCAACCCCACCCCACTTCCCAGCTGTGGGTCCTGGGGCCGCCTCCACTCTCACCTGCCTACCCTGCGCCCTTGGCTGCCTCTCTGCTGCCACTTCTCAGCCACTACAGGCACTCTGAGTAGTGACTCATTTCTCACCAGAAGCCGGGCATCCCGACCCTGTTTCGGTTTCCAGTTTGTTATCAAGGGAAATCAGGGGCGGGAGGCCAGCAGTGGGCTGGGCTACTCCGTCTCCCCAGCCTGCAGCAGGTAGGGAGCTGGTAGGCTGAGTCAGGGTGGCCACGTCCAAGTGTCCCTCCTCTGCCCCGCCCTCTCCTCTCAGACTAGCGTCAGATGTGGTTAGAGTGAATTGCGACATTTTTTGATGCTTTCTCATCCTCCACCCAGAAAACAAACATCCCCAAGATGCTTCTGCTTCTGGGTCTCGCAGCCAGAAAGGCTGCGGTCTTTTACAGGGCAGGCTAGGCTGCTTTTGGGACACTGAGGCTATGGGTTGGGAAGGCAGGAGACTGGGGTGGGAGGGGGTAGCCACTACCCCAACGCAGGGTAGGCAAGGGGGCCCCATGGCTCCGGGGCACCTTGAAACGGTCCTCTCTTCACCCTCAGTGGGCTCTGACAAGCAGAAGGGCAAGAGGACAAGGAGAGGGACCAGGAGAGGCAGGTCACGGAGGAGGTGACCCTGTCCCGGAGCAACTGGCTTGCAGACAGCACTGGGCGCTTAGAGAATGAATGAGTCACACTGGGGTCAGAAATGGAGTCGCTTTCGGTGGGGAGAAGCCTGTCACTGTTTGCTGTGGTGGGGAGGGACATGGACCAGGGGCGAGTCTCTCACTCCTGCTTGCCTCCTTCCCGGGCACACAGAAACAGGCAGGGATCGTCTGCGCTGGTTGCTCCCCGTTTGTCACCAAGATTTGTGGCAGAGACCTCTGACTTTAACAGAGCCCCAAAATAAACCCAAATGTTGGTCTCAGTGATAAGGCTTCCGTCCTCTTTGCCGCATGGCCGCTTCACATCTGGGGTATGAAAGAGAATTTTTTCTTCTCATCCTGAACGAGCGACTTTTGCCTGTATCAGACTGGGGACATTCTGCTTTTCAAATGCATGACGATGGTGACAACTGAAGGAATCCAACAGCTGCCATCCGGATCAGAGACCCCTCTAAACGCCCCCTCCTAGCTCAGCTGTCCCTGGGGACTCCCAGCATCACCAGCCCTACTACTGAGCGTGAGGTAGGAGCAGGCCAGGGCTTGAGCAGGCTGGGGAGATGGGCGCGGCCTCGACCTGACGTCAGCCTGGAGTGGCCTAGACCTGATGTCAGTCCGAGCGCCACGAAATCCAGATGACCTCTTCTCCCAGGATCGGGAAAACTCTCAGGAGAACTGAGAGGGAATAAATAGAAACAATTCCAAGCGCTTACTCTCTTGCCCCTTGCCCCTTGCTCCCTAACCCGCCTCCCCTTTGGCTATCTAACTGCCCAACAGCAGCAGCAGCTATTTCATTTATGGGTGGGAGCCAGTTTCCTTAAATAAATTCTCTCACGGCCCTCAATTCACCATTCAATTCTTTACTTGCACAAATTAGAACCTGGTAATACCCCTCCCGTCCGTCCGGTGTCAATGGTACCCACTACTCCCTGGGCTTTCCCCAGCCTCGTCCTTGGGCAACCATGACCACTCGTGCCCTCCAAAGCCTTGTTCTTGGCAGCAAGCCACCACTCTTTTCACTGAACTCTGCCTCCCCCATGACCCTACAAAAGACCCCACGGCCTGTCCAGAGCGGCTGTTCTGCTCTCTAGCGCCACAGCGGCCCCTCTCAAGTTTGCTCTGAGAGAGGGAGAAGGAAAAGGAGAAGGAGAAAGGAAGGAAGGAAGGGAGGGAGGGAGGAAGGAAGGAAGGAAGAAAGAAAGGAAGAAAGAAAGAATTCAGAACTCGTACAATTAGAAACAACGGAGCTGGGGAAGTCACTTCCTTTCATCCATTTAAATTTAAAACGGCATTGTCTTAGTTACTTTACTCATTGCTGAGCGAGAATACCCAACATCCAATATTAAAGGAGGAAAGATTTATTTCACCTCAGTTTGTAGAAGTTTAAGTCCATAATTGATTCCATTGCAGGGTGGCATCGCAGAGGAGAAACAATATGGTGTGGCAGGCAGGAAGGCAACAAGCAGCCAAAGCAGCAGCAGCAGCAGCAGCGGCGGCGGCGGGGGGGGGGGGGGGGCTGCCTTCTGTCTGTCCCTTTCTGTTCCATCCAGGTGGCAGGCCTGTTGGGCGGTGCCACCAACACCTAGAGTGGGGCTCCCACTATTCACACCCTTAATCCCAAAATCACACTCTAACCCACATTCACACACCCTGACCCAGCCACCTTCAAAACTACCTACCTATGACTGACCACTTGGGGCTTTGAGGGGACATCTAGACACAAGCCATATCAAGCATTCTAGGATCAGTCTGTCTTCCACTGTCCTAAGAGAGGTAGAGAACAAATCAGCAAAAGCTCAGTAGATCACCAGTGTTCTGGGTGGTGAACCTACAGCAGGAGCATGACTTTTATTTCAAGGCAAAAGATATTAATGTATGAGTTTTTTTCCCTAAACTGAAACCTCAGTATTCAGGTGCAATCACAGTGTCGGCACTTTGTAATAAATAGGTGGGTTTTGGGTTGCAGTTCGGGTGCTCGTCTCTAAAAAGTTCGCCATCACTGTCAGGCCCTAGCCCGACCTTCGGCTGCCTTTACCCTACTGCAGCCTCATGAAGGGTTCATAAATATGCACTAGGCGTCACACAGTGATTAAGATCAGAGTGAGCTGGGATGAGCATGCGTGCTGAGTGCCCCACACGCCCCGTCAGTCATTCCTGGCGATCACCCCTAGAGGTCGGGGGAGGCACCTAAACAAGGTGCCTGTCCTTTAAATTCTGAAACCGTGGTTCGACCTATGTGCTGCTGCCAGGTGCCGTGCCGTGTCTGTGACCCCATCACTTTTTCCTGCCTGTGCTGCATCTTCTGTTGGTGCAGGCTTGCCCCGAACACCACTTCCGTGATCCTCAATAAATGTAGCTTTTTTCACTTGTCACTCGGAGTGGATGCCCGCAATTCTTTGCTCGTCATACAAAAGAGCCTGGATTGTATAGGCCACAGTTACAAAACCTCAACTCCCAGCTGCTGGGCAGCTTCTGGCTCCTCTATCTGTCCACATTTCTATTTATGGCCCCTCTTTTAGGTTTAAACCTGCCCACAGGGCTGCAGGTTGTGTACCTGGCGACCCCTGCAAGTTATCAGTAAGTCCTGCCTGCCTCCTTTGGATGCTGGTCACTGCTCCAGTATTAGGCCCAATGGCCAGAGGGACCAGTGAGGTCAGGTCAGCCCTGGAAGGTCAGGTCAGAAGTCCGGGAAGGTCAGAAGTCCTAAGGAGGCACATCCTGTTTCAGGTCTGGGCATCTGCTGAGCTGGGTCTGGAAGGCTCGTCTCCAGGTCATCTCCGGCCTTGCTCTCTCCCTCCTATTATCAGGCAGGGGGGTTATTTCCAAGTTCTAATTCATGCAAGCAAAGAATTGGATGGCGAATTGAGGGCCGTGAGAAAATTTATTTTAGTAACAAAAGAAAAAGAAACTGGTTTTGTCACCTGAATGAATTAGCCAGACTCCTCGCAGTTAGGGATCTGAAAAAACGAGGAGGAGGGTAGGGAGAGAGCTAGAGATAAAGCAGGGATCCTGTGAGAAGAGGGCATTTGGATTTCAAGCCCCGGGCTGACATCAGGTCCAGGCCACTCCCTTTGGTCACGTCCATCTTCCCAGCTAGACCTGAGTCAGGGGTTTCCTGAAATGCTTAGCTTGGCCCAGGAGGGGAGGGAGCCCACCTACAGACCACACCCACACACCTTGCATCGTGTAGGGGTGCACAGTTTGATTTGTACTTCCCTAATGATGGGTTCCGTCAAGCATCTTTTAGGTGCTGATTTGTACACAGTTCAGTTTACCTCAATTCTTCCTGTACGTGGGGGCTTTGTCTGCTTTCTACTAGCAGAGCTTCACGCATGCGAAGACCGCCCCCGTGTGGCAAGCAGATGACTCACCCCGCGGCGGACGTGGATCGAGTGTGTCCCCGGAGGGTTCCTGCTGGCAGCCTGGTCCCCAGTGTGGTAGTGCTGAGGTAATGAGGGGTCACCGGTGCTGCCTCCTGAGAGCTGTGGGTCTTGCAGTTTTTGACAGTGTTGCAGGAAAGAGCTGTTATAAAGCAAGTTCGGTCTCCGCTCACTCGTCTGCTTCCTGCCGGCCAGGAGGGCTCTTCTTCCGCACACTCCCACCACTGCGAATGTTCTGCCGTGAGGTTCTGCCAAGCAGATTCCAACGCCATACTCTTCAGTCTCCGCCACTGAGAGCCGACTAGGTCCCTCTCCTTCTGCAAGCACCCGGCCTTGGGTATTTTGTTATAGCAACACCACGTGGGACAAGACAGTATGTAACGGAGGGTCAGAGGCCCCTCCCCGGAGGCAACCTGCCCTCGCAGCTCACGGGTCACCAACCTCGGCTGGGCCCGTCCCCCTGAAATGTGCACCTGCACCACTAAATTATATACTACAGAAGGGAAAGCAGCATCTTGGAGGGGATCTGCATGTACCACGTTCATAGCTGGATTATTCCCAACACCCGTGGGCGACCCAGAGCTGCCTGGCGACAGATGAACAGATAAGCCCACACATCACACGTGGGCCACAGACTGCGCGGGCTGCAGCGTGGATAGGCCTTGGGGATACCGTGCTAAGTGAAATAAACCAGTCACAAAAATACCGTTCAAGTCTATTTATATGAAGTATCTAGTTAATGCCGGATGGTGGTACATGTCTGTAATCTTAGCACTTGGGAAGCTGAGGCAGGAAGATTACAAGTTTGAGCCCAGACAGGGAAAAAAAAAAAAAAAAAAAAGAAAGGAAAAAAAGTATCTACTCAAGTGCATGATGGGGGTGTAATTCATGTCTGGCTGCTGGGCAGCTGATTTCAATTTGATCATTCTTGTCAGCCTGAACCACCAGCTTGTGCCGCTTCTCAGAGAGTCTTGGATTATGATAATGCAAAGGAAGGCATCATTAGCAGACCAAATACCATATTACGGTTCCCTAAGGAAAACATTATAACGGTATAAAAACTTGTAATACACCTAATTTGTGGTATTGCAGTTGTGAATGCATATAATACATACCAGCAATAGGATACTTGTAAGAGTTCCACGTTAAAATTTAGAGAATTATTGATAAACCATTCACAAATACAAATTTCTAATTTAATGAAATAAACTTGTTATAATAAATTTTAGTTGGTATGAGTAGTATGAACATTTATATTTGGGCAGTAATTATGTTACGCCTAAGGGTGGGCAGTCGCCCCATCATGTCACGCCATGTCTCGCTTTGCGGAAAACACAGCTCCCAGAAATCCTAAACCCCACACCAGTATGGAACTACAAAAAGGAGAAATTTAGTGTAACAAAGATGGTTTATTTGGGAAAGGACAGACAGCTACCGTGAGGTGGTAGGGGCATGAGAATGGAAAGCCCACAGCTCCTATTCTTGGCTCGTGCTACTGGGGCTAGTGTCCTCCCCGCCCCCACGTGGGCACCTGTCACTGTCTGATCTGTCCCCTGGACTGTCCTTGATACTAACTTCGGCCTTCTGGCCATTTGATTTCTTCCTGTCCCCTTGTAATTAATAAGGGCGAAGAGCTTGTAGGAAGGCAGCTTTAGACGTCATGATTACGGTACATGTACATATCTGGTGCATTACTATACTGGCGTTAAAGTGAGAACGTGTATACATGCGTATGTGCGTATGCACATGTGTCTTACATACTAAATGCGTCCTCAGATGGCTGTCTCTTATCTCCCTGTATTCCTGTCAGGTGGGTGAGGGGAGCTGGTTTTCCTGGTCTTTGTTTCTGGCTTCCTCGGTGTTAACTCTTCTTGATGCATTCTTATGGTTATTGTGTTGCCTGGCGCCCCTCGCTTCTCCTTCTTTGTCTTTTAATTGCCCTAACAGCAGTCTACCTGTGAAGGCAGAAACTTCTTTTGGTAAGTTTCCCTATTGATCTCAATAAAGCTCAATGAGGCCTTTATCCTATTTTTTCCCTACCTACAGGGGCCCCCTGTCCCTACAATTATTCAAATTCCAAGCAACTAACTAGATCAGGTCCATTTTTAAACTTTTTATTAATTTTATTAGTAAAATGACTGATAAAAGTATAGATCCATTTGTACCACCAGCCACCAGTGGGGCTGTCACGTCACAGCAGAACAGGCCAGTAACAGCCCAGACCCTTGTGTATGACAAGGACAGAGCTGCCAAGTGTACACCCAGTAGCAAGCAGCAAGCTGTTACATTTATTGAGGATCACAGAAAGCTGTGCTCCGGGCACGTCTGTGCTGACATAAGATAAGGCAGACAGAAAAACGTGCTGGGGTGACTGAACACAGGTCAAAGCACACAAAAGTAGCAACAGCAACAAAAAGAATGAATAAATCAGGATTTTGGAATTTAAAGGACCTGCACCCCAGCTTAGGTGGTTTCCCTGAATTTCTAGGTGTGACTGACAGAACAATCGAAAAGGTGCTGAGTCATCTGAGGGGCTCTCAACACATGCTTTCCCAGAATTCACTCTGATCTTAATCACACTTATGACCTGTACTGCAGAGTTAGGAAGCTGTAATGAGGCGGGAGAGGGGAAGGTGACTGGGGGCCGACATGCAGGTGCTCTGCCCAGGGCACTGGAGACCTCCTGGGTTTCCTCATTTTGTTTTCTACCTCTTAGGACAAGGGGAGCAGGAATAACCGTGGGGTGATGTTCAGAATTAAACAGAGGGAAGGGAGCGACTCCCTCAACCCGCGCCGTCTCTACCGGTACCAGTCAGGCACAAACCACGCTGCTCAGCGGTTTCTGGTTTTGCAAGATCAAAGAGTTATGGAAATATGTTGTATGACAAAGTCAATGTACTTACCACAATTTAACTGTACACATAAAAGTGGTTAAGATGTTAAATTTTATATTATACATACTTTATCACAATTAAAAATTTTTAAAGTGAGTACACAGTTTCAGGGAAAGTAAATAAATCTGTGCTTTGTAACAGGGTGATTGTCCCCATCATCATCTTAAAAGATGCCCACTTGAAGGCCAAGGCACCCGGCGAAGCCCGGTGCCCCAACAAACCAGACAGTTCACACAAAGGGCCACTTTGTCCGCTCTCCCAGTTAAGCTTTATTCCAGGGCAGATGGTTTTACAATAGAACGACTTTCAACAGCACTTTTTCCACTGCTAATAGTAACAGCACCATCTTTCTTTAACCCACAAACCAAACTACTGCTTGGCTGAGCCTGGCACTAGCTACAGATCAAAGTCTGAGCCAGGCTGGAGCCGCAGTGACTCAGCCAGCTTCCTGTCCTGCCGACAGCGAGGGGCCAGCGACCTGCTGCCCAACTGGGCAGGGCAATGTCCCTCCCTCCCTGATGCTGTGCTGTCACACCGCCATCACTTCCTGTACACAGTGGCAGGGCACAATGCGAGTGCAAGGCAGAGCCACAGGTCACACTCACAGGTGACCCTAGACTTCCACGCTGCGTCCCCGCGCTGTCCCCTCACGTGGGGTCAGTGTGCAGGCATCACCGTTCACGAGGGATGGGAAGGCCACTGTGTAGGCGCCTGGCCTGTAGGGTAGGTTGTGCCACTCTTGTCACTTCCACATGGTAAGACGGGCTGGGGGAGGCCACAGACCTCTCACTGGCAGAAGAGACAGGGCTCAGAGGTCGGTGTGACCGCAGGCCTTGGTCATCTCGGCACCCTAAAATTGCTCCTTAGGAAGCAGAACATTTTCAGAAATCAATTGATAACCCAGCGGTCACAGCAACCACCAATCAGAGTAAGGCGGCACCAGATGAGGTGCAGGTGATGTAGGAATAGGGTGTGGCCTGACCTGGCTGGGAAGATGGGCATGACCTTGGGGAGTGGCCTTGACCTGAATCGAGAAACTCTCACCAGAACAGAATCCAGATAAATGTGAATGGCACCACGAGTTTGGCCCTTCTCTCCCTTTCGGCCTTGCGCGCTTGCCCTCTTGCCCCCTTGAACCCCTTTGCCCCTGCCCCCAGCCCATGCTCTATCTTTAGCTCCCCAGCCTCCCAAGACTTTTCAGATCCCTAACCGCAGCATCAGCTGGTTATTTTATCCACCTGGCCAAACCAGTCTCCCTTTTGTTACTTAAATAAACTTCCTTAATGCCCTAAAATTTGCTTCTGCATTTCATTGCCTGCGCCAATAAAGAACCTAGAAATATACTTTCTGAATTCCCCTTCCCCTCCAACAACACAGGGACACCAACTGCCACGCCTGCGGCAGTGGACACTCTGCTTCTGAGGCTGCTGGCCCTGTTCCTATGAGGCTGGGTGTAACTCTGCTGGGGCCACAACTTAACTCAGACCACTGTGCTATTCCCCAGGCTTTGGCACAGGGGAGCCTCATGCTAGGTGGGCATGGGAATCCCCGATCTGGGCCATGATAAATGTGCCAGTTCCCATTCAGAGCTTCCCCGTCCGCCTTGCTCCCTGTGCTGTACCCAAGGACCTCTGACGCCAAGCTGGGGAAGGGGCCAGCTCCCCTGGGAAGCATGGGCTCTGCCAGCCCATCCAGCCTAGTAGGGAGGGGACAGGCTCTGCAGGGCACCAGGTTCCTACAGCAGCTGTGGCCAGAGTTTTAGCGCAGAGGATGGGGAGAAACAAGAGCTTAACTCTTCCACTTCGGGATGGTTATTCTGAACCCAAACACGACCCTGGAGGAAGAGGCAGGTGACGAGAACCAAACTCCACCGAACAGAGGTAAGGGAGCTGCAGGATGCTGACCACTGGGGTGGGGTGGGGTCTCCCTGGAGACAGCACAGCATGATGCGATCCAAAAAGCCCGGGACAGCCTGTTGCGCTTCCCTGACTGCTGCCACTTGTTGTTTCCAGAGTCTATAAAGTGCCATTAGTGAAACCACAGGAGTCAGAGGAACAAACTGCCACCAACCCTCGGAGCAAGAGGGCAGCTGCTGGCACAGCGTGCACAGAGGATGGGTGGTGCCAGCAGCTCTGACCCTGGGTGCCAGGCGGCCTCCTCCCTGACCTGTCCTGGCCTGGGCTTCCTCCTCAGCGCTCCTCCTTCTCACTCCTTTCCATCCTGCACCTGCCCTGTTCCTGGCCCGGCGCCGGGGGCCAGGTCCTCGGGCCAGTACTGGTCCTCCATGTACTGCTCCACGTCAGTGCTGCTGTCGGGCTCCCCGTCCTCAGCGTGTGACCACAGGCTGCTGGCCACCTGCTGCTCCCACCTCTCCTCCACCAGCCGGTAAAGCTCCATGGCTGTGGCGGCATCTTCCACAGATGAGTGCCCATGCTGGCCCACCTGAGGACCAGAGCCAGTGTCACTGCCTGGTGGGACAGCCCCAGGCCCCCTATCTTTAGACCCTACTTCCCCCAACCATAGGATGTGGTAAAAGCCTCTCGCTTTGGAGGCTGAAGATCCGAAGACACTGGACACGAGGCAGGGCAGGAGCAGGCCTCCACTCGGGGCTTTGTGTCTGCTTCCAGGAGACACAAGAGCGAACTCCAGGGGTGCAGGGACAGAGAAGTCACATTGGGGACACACCCTGGAGACATGAGCCTGGAAGGTGGTGGTTACCTGGCACACACACAGCAAGGGGCCCATACTGGTGTAAGAGCCACTTGCTGTACAAGGTGGCCTCGACAGCGAAGGGACAGCCCACAGCCCCACCCTCACCCCAGACTTGGGGCCACGTGGGCGTCTCTCCTGTCACACACCTGGATCCTCTTGTGCAGCAGCTGCAGGGCCAGGTCCTTCAGGGAGACTCGCGCTCGGATGTGGAGACCAGGCTGGCTGAGCAGGCTCGGGACACACGTGGTGTCACGGGTCTGGCTCCGGGGGTGGACATACTTGAGGGCCTGGAAGTCGTTGTGCAGCGCGTGGCCCACGACAATCTTGCCCTTCAGGAGCTTAAGGATCTGTGGGTGGAGAGGAACGGGGATAAAGCGCGCAGTCAGGCTGGAGCGACACGGACGAGCCTTCGCCCTGTCTGGACCCCCTGGGGGAGCAGAAGAAGTGGACCATGGCCTCCAGCCAACCTTGCTGTCCCATGTTCGAATCCAGGCCCTTCTTTGTTGTCGTTTATTTTTTTCCTTTGGCGCTGGGGTTTGAACTTGGGGCCTCATGCATGCTAGGCAAGTGCTCTACCACGGAAGTACATCTGCAGACCTTTCTCTAATTTTGAGACAGGGTCTCTCTAAATTGCCCAGGCTGGCCTTGGACACGTGATCCTCCTGCCTGTGCCTCTGAGTAGCTGGGATCACAGGTGTGCATCGCCAGGCTAGCTGGATCCAGACCCTTCTCCTGACTACAACTGGGGATGCTTAAGCTCTCTGGACTTACGGAAGGGCACCCTGCCCACTGCATTCCACAAGTGGCCATGGGGTCAGGTCCGACAGCCGGGCTTCTCGTCACTAGGTACACGCAAGCCTTCACTGCCAGCACAAGTTCTGCTCCCCACCTGAGGAGTCACCTGCCATCCTGTCCAGCTGTCCCCAGCTCCCCCTGGGCTGTGGGTCTCAGTTCACTGGCCCTCCTTGGAGGGGCTGGCTGTCTCATGAGTCTGCCTGTCTGGCAATCCGTTCTCCCCTTCAGGGGACTCACGCTGTTTTCTAGGAACACATTCAGCTCTTGCACCACTCTTGCACCAGAACCCACAAGTGCAGGCACCCTTTGTGACCTGACCAGTGAGGCTCAAAGAAAGCACTGCACGCTCTGATTTATTATTAGTTATTGATTGGTAAAGACCTACAAGGTGAAGCCAACGGAACCATGCCTGGTGCAGGTAAATGCATCTAAGGTAGAAACTCTTATTAGTATTAAGAGACACGGTCCCTCCCTCTAGGTACTGACTCCTCTGCCGTGCCCTTCAACCTGCTGTGTGCACACAATGTGCCCCTCGCCTCCTAGTACCCAGGGAGGCCATGCTGTGCCCTGGGCCTGTGCTCTCCTGGCCTTGCACAGCCCACCACTGCCGGCACAGATGAGACACGTTCAGACTTTACAGCAGGGATGCATCACCACACTACACTGGCCTCACACTTCTTCCCCCACTCACCCCCCGCCACAGAATGGGAAGAGACCAAGCCCACCCACACTGGTTCAGTCTGGGCAGACAGAAAGCAGGGGACTGACCACCCACAGCCAGGCACTGGGAAGGGACTGAGGAGCTGGGGGCCCACACAGCCCTCCTTCCTGCTGCTTCTGTTCCTGATTGGCCTGCTTGACAGATAATCTCCAATCTTTCCAAAGAAATGCTGAGGCCGTAATGGCCCACAGAAGAGCAGGGCTTCCCAGTCTTGCCTAATCCCCACATCCCGGAATAGTTCTCTTCTACTGCTTGTTTTGAAATGCAAACTTGTTTCAATACATTCATTGGATTAGGATACAATTTAGAAAGGCGAATTTTTCCTTTGCTCAGGCCTACTTTTAACCTTGAGATATGCTAAGTGACTATAGACCGAGAGCATGCAGCATATCCACACCTCACTCTCACAACAGGGACCCTGCTTGCCCAGGTGAACACACCCACGCACACCTACATGGACCACTTTCTTTTTTTGCAGTACCGGGGATTAAGCCTGGGGTGCTCTACCACTGAGCTATATTCCTAGCCCTTTTCATCTTGAGACAAGATCTTGCTCAGTTAAATTGCCCAGGCTCATCATCTTGAACTTGTGATCCTCCTGCCTCAGCCTCCTGAGTAGCTAAGATTATAGGCATGCACCACTGCAGCTGGCTTAGTTCCACCAGCAAATGTCAGGTCTCTCAAGATGAAGTGCCCTGCTCATTGGTGTATTACGCATTTCCTAACATTTTAACATGCGCAAAACTGCGCTATCTATTTTTTCTTAGGTTTCTCTTTATTTCTGTGGTGTCACTGACTAAGTCTTTTTAGCCCGCTGCATCTAACACCATTTCCTTGTGAAAATCCAGTGCTGTTTATGCTTATGGTAATTTTTAGGGCCCTCCCCAAGCCTAGACATCTGCAGGATCAGAATCTTCATAGAGGAACCTGTGGACAAGGACCCAGCTCGTTAATCAGGCTTTAGGTACTTGCTACAGTCAAGAGCACCCAAGAATCCCCGCTACATTAGTGGGGTCCCAACCAGGAGCAATTTTTTCAAAGCACTTAAAAACTAGCTTAAGGAAATATGCCACAATCTCAGCACCTGAAGGGTTCAGGGCAGTGGGCCCTGCACATTTCATGCAGACATCTAACACTTTATAGCAGAAAGCAAAACCCGAAAGGTAAGCTCTTTAATCCCTTTTTGACAGCACACACCCCGCTATGGACATTCCGCATGTGCCGCCCCAGCAACCCTTCAAGGAGGTCAGGATTTTTACTCATCCTGTCCTATGAGGTGCGATCACAAAATACGGTGAACATTTAAATCTAAAAAACAACTTAGTGCGGTAAAAGACACACTGCCATTACTCTCCCTCAACGCCCCCTCCCGGCTTTGAACACACTCATCCCACCCTTCTTGCCACTTTCTGGAGCAGCTCTTAAGTCCTCTTTCCGGACTGTCTTTAGTTGCAGTCTTGTGGCTGCCTTGAAGTCCTGAATTCATTCAAAATGTTGACCTTTCTTGCTGGGGATTCAGCTCAGTGGTTAGAGCGCTTGCCTAACAAGTGCAAGGGCCTGAGTTCGATCCCTAGCTCCCACCCAAAAGGAAAAAAACAAAAACACAAAAAAAACCAAAAAAAATCATCAAAGAGAGGAGGAGGAGTATTTTTCCGGGGGGTTGGGGGTGGGATGGGGGGCTGCGGAATGAACTCGAGGCCTTGTGCTTGCTAAGCAAGCACTCTACCACTTGAACTAAATCTCCAACTCAAGAGGGGGAGTGTTTTGAGGAGGATTAACAGCAATCTGTTTTTTACTGAAATAACTTTAAAAAATTAAAAATAGCATTCATCATATTCTCTCACCATACTTGTATGAAAAAGGAACCTGCTACTTGGAGGAGGTAAGCGACTTTCCCAAGGTCTCTCATGCCCAGTGGGATCAGAGCTGCGCTCTAACTGGACTGCACTGCCCAGCCCGCCACACAGACCTGTCCGAGCCCCCGACCGGCCTCACCTCTTTCTGGGCCACCTGGAAGGGGATGGCCTTGCGCATGTGCTGCCGTGTGATGCCGCTCCAGCGAGTGCGGTAGTCGACGATGGGCATCTCGGGCCGGATGTACTTGTCGTAGAGGACATCACCGTGATAGCTCACCACAGAGCAGCGGGCCAGCTCGCTCACCCGCCCTCGGGGTCCCGTGCCCACCATCTCACAGTCGACAGCCACACACTTGCTGGGCAAGGACCCCAAGGCTGGCCTTCTGCTGCCCAGGCCACCACAGCTAGGTCCAGCCCTGGGATGCCGCCTTCTGCTGCTGGCTGCTTCACAGCCTGGCCATTCCTCTGCTGGGGAGGACCCCGGCTCGGGCAGCACGCTCAGCAGCCCCTGCTCCTGCAGCAAGGCCTTCCGGGCCATGAAGCGCTCGTGCTGGCGGCTCCTCCTCTTGTGCCTTCTCCGCAGCACATCCTTGGCGTTGGGGCTGGTGTGGGACAGGCACTGAGCAGACCCAGGGCCTTCCCCCTGTACCATGCCAGTCAGTTCACAGCCTGGGACCAGGGACTCCAGGGAGGTGGTCTTTCCTTGCGGCAGCACCCTACAGAGAGAACACGGGCAAAGGGGGCTGCATGAGGCGGCAGCCAGCTCACCCCTCAGCCCTGGAGCTCACAGGACCTGACTGATCGCAGACGTACCCCACCAAGAAGGGTACTCACATTGCCAATACTGTCTGTGGAACACTGTCATAACTAGATGGAATCCCTTCAGCATTCCAGCTCCCCAAATACCCTCATTTCCCAGGAAAAAAATACTGACGCACAGAGATTAAGGACTTAGCCCAATCACTAAGAGAAAGAGACTGATAAGAACCCAGAATCTGCCCGGTGTGGTGCCACTCACCTGTAATCCCAGCACTCTGAGGCTGAGGCAGGGGACTGCAAGTTTGAGCCCAGCCTGGGGAACTCAGCAATTTAGTGAGACTCTGTCTCAAAATAAAATTTAAAAAGGGCTGGGGATGTAGCTCAGTGGGAGCCCCTAGGGAGGTTGCTGAAATGTTGACTGGTATCTCTGATCTACAACACTGTCTGGCTGAGGAGGAAAGAAATTCGCCCCGTCCCCTGACAGCATAGTCAGAGAATCATCATCCTCATCCAAGTCAACAGTTACCCAGTCTACCTCAGTCTGTCAAGGCAGGGATGGGTTTTGCTTGTCTGTCCCTTCCCTCAGTCAGCCTCCACCCTGGCCATGGCAGGCCCTCTAGAAAGAGAAGTCCCAAGCCCAAAGCCAGGGAGCCAAAGGCCTCCACTGCAGGCGGCAGAGGTAGGGAGGGAGGAGACAGGATGGAGGGGTGAGAGCTGTTCCTGGGCTTAATCAGAGATGAATGAGGAGCCAGCAAGGATTTTAGGAAGGTGAACTGATCCCAGCTGCTTTCCAGGAACAAGTGTGGATGGCGCAAGAACTCGGGCAGAAGAGCAGAGATGGGAAGTGAGGTGGTACACAGGTGTGCTGATGCCACTGGCACCGAGGACTGGGGCAAGGCTCAGGGACTCACTCTGACTCAACCACCCTGGGCCTGCTTGTCCCTCCCCAAAGCCTCCGCCCTTTAAAGAAGATGTTTAACTACAATCAACTACCTGTTCAACTCAGAACCTCAATTTGCTCTGCTAGTAAGTGGCTTGCCATGCGGGCTTTTCTCTGAGAGGGGCTGAGGGTCACAGGGTGGGTGGCTTTCCTACCCCTGATGCAAGGTCCTGCCCAAAGAAGCCAAAATTAGGTTCTCTGAGGAAACGTCTCCATGGCCTTGTGTTCCAAGAGATAAAAACAGGCCTCTTCTGCCTGCTCTGGCCTCGGTGAACTGTCAGCACCAACAGCAACCAGGGAGAGCCTCATCCTCCGGCTCCAAATGGAGCTGGCTCAAAGCGCAGCCTCTTCAGCAAGGTCAGATACAATGCTTTTCCAGTCCACCCGTGATCCCGGGGTCTGCGCAGCGAGACTTTAAATAGGGGTCCCTGGTCCAAGGAAAGGGCCCCAGTGGCAAAGTCCACGAAGCGAAGACCGGGAGGAACCAGTCAGATTCACCAGTGGGGTGGGATTAGACAGGCCTATGCCCACGGTGGGCCCTGAGCCTGGATGAGATTAAGGGTAGAAAGCAGGTAATTCCCAGAAACACTACGTTTGTGAGAAGGCAGATTCTCCCGCACAATCCCACTGTTTCAAATTCCTTGGGGACAGGATCTTAGAATCACCCCCTGCTCCCCGCGCCGTACTGGGGATTTAATCCAGGGCCTTCGCACTGAGTTACATCCCCAGCCTTTTTAAAAAATTAAAAATAAAAAATCTTGAGTCAAACTCTTTCCAAATCGCTGAATTGTCCCGGCTGGGCTCCGACTTGGGACCCTCCTGCCCCAGCCTCCGAGAGCGTCGGGACAACAGGCTGCCTCGCTACCGGCGACCCCACCCACAAGCCAAGACCGATGACTGCCCAGCTTTGGGAGAAACTGGCTCAATAAGATCTCCTGCGTTCCTAAAAAGTTCAGGGGAGAAAAAAACCAAAACCAGCGCGCGGAGAGCGCGGCCGACCTCCCCGCCGCGTCCACCGAAGGCCTCGGGCGGCGTCGCGAACCCGCCGGCGTCCAGGCCGCGGCCCGCGCCCGGCGCCACCCCCAGGCCCGGACCCCCTAGCGGGGCGGGACCCTCCCCCGGCCCGGCACACGTCGCCCCCTCCCCAGGCCCGGAAAGCAGCACCGGTCCCCCGACCCGCGGCCCGGAGCGGGGTCCCCGGCTCACCTGGAGCCCCGCGCGCCGCTTCCGGCCCGCACGTGTCACCCGGCGGCCCGAGCTCCCACATGCCCCGGCAAGCCCGGCTCCGGCTGCCCGCCTATTGGCTCGCTGGACGGCAGTGCCCGCCCACGACCGCTTCTGATTGGTCGAGCCTGACCCACTGCGGTGGGCGAGTCGGAGCAAAAGGGGAGGGACTTTTGGGGGCGTGGCCTGTGCCCCAGCCAGAGGTGCGGGCGGGAAATTTTAAAGAGACCGAACAGCAGCTTGCTCCGCTCTGGGCCGCTGGCTTGTTTCCACGCTGCTGCGCGAATCGAGTGGCGGGCTCCTACGACCTTGGTGCAACCAAAGGTCGAATGACCAGAGTGCACCCACATCTCCGGAGTGGAACGGCGGCCATTACCGACCTCCAGAGTTCTGGGGATTCGGTGAAACAGTACAGTATAAGGTGGGCACTATTCTCTAAAATCTCAGGTTTGAGTCGGGCGTGGTGGTGCGCACCTGCGATCTCAGCACTGTAGAGGGTTGAAGCAGGATGATCCCACAGTTGAGCCCATCCTGGGCAATTTAGCGATTTAGTGAGACCCTGACTTTAAGAAAAGGGGAGGCTGGGGGAAAGGGACTGGGGATGTAGCTCAATGCGAAGGCTTCGGGTTCAATCCCCAGTACAGAAAAAAAAAAGTAATTTTAGTCAATGTAATAAAATGGCAATAGATAACAGGAACGAGGACATACATGTTGTATCTCTTGTCTAAGGGACGGGAATCCGAGACTACAAGAGAGGCAAGATGGCTGAGCTCTACTCGGAGCTCTTAGGGGTAGGGGCTCGGCTGGGGGGGACAGGCCGCGACAAGGGCTGTGAAAATTGGGGGGGGGGGCGCTGCTACCCAGGGTTGTCTTGTTATGCAGATGAAGTCTTTCGGGCCACAGCCACCTGTGGTCCTCTGTCCCAGCGAGGTTTCAGATTCCCGGAACTCTTCTTCCAGTAGAAAGAAGCCCCCTAGGCAGAAAGGGGAGGTTTCAGATAGAAATGCTTCTGTCTGCTTCCGCTGCTCATTCCTGTAGATCGATGTAAATTTCTTTTACAAGTGGACAGCGTTTCAGAGTCATTCAGAGAATTGGAGGTTGTGGAAATCTGAAAGATTCTTATATAATGAAATGCTATGTTTTTGTTTTGATCAAGTGTATCTCAGTCTGGAAGGAAAACAAATGAACACTTAGGGTCATAGAAAAAATTTTCAGAGTGGCAAGTTCAAATTTATCTACATATATTTGGGACTGAAAAGCACAATAGGGTGTCCTGTATAATACATTAAGCTTGCATAAAACACTGTAGTAGAAGCTGAATGTAACCAATGTTGCATAGAATGGCAAATAAAAAAAACAAATACAGATTTAGTAAAGAAAGGCTTTATTTGAAAAAGTTATTTTGAGGGCAAGATGAGGGATGCTAAGACTATGAAATAGGAAGCTCTGTCCATAAAATCTACAATCTCTCAAAGATTAGACAAAAAGTTGATTTGGGGGAGCAGAAGACGGCACTGCACCCAGGGCCTCTGCACTGAGCTACATTCCCAGCCCCTTTTTAGTTTTTATTTTGAGACAGGGTCTCACTAAGTCACCCAGACTTGTCACCAAGCTGAACTGGAGAGCCAGAAACTGAAATGAAGAATGTAACCCAGCCTTTTGTAGAACAAACGCAGGTTTGATATCTCCCATTGTGGAAAAAGAATTTTCAGGACTTGTCAGTAAGAGACAGGAAGAGTTTATTAGGCAGAGATTTTAGGACACACTCAAGAATGGAGTGTGGGTGCCCGGAGAAATGTGATACGTTATTTCCTCGAACAGGGAACATTTATGTTTCTCTTGAAGGGGTGGAAACCCCAGAAAGATATGCCCTCCCCCCAAAGATACTGGCCCATTCAACAGATATGTGCAGGGTTTTTTTTTTAAATAGGTAGTTTAAACAATTTTGGATTCTCTCAACTTGCTCTTTTATCTTAGAATCAGGTTCCTGTCTTTATTTTCTCAATTAGTCCAATTTATGGACTTTTAGTATTCCTGAGGTATTTGGGGTATGATAGGTCTAGCAGGAAAGGAGCCTAAGTTTAGCCAAGGAAATGCTGATATGAATCGGCTTGAGAAATATCAGGTGGGTCCTAGAAGTTGCAGTCTTCTTAAAAGTACAATGTTTAAGCCAGGCGTGGTGGTGCACACTGATAATTCCTGCACTCAGGAGGCTGAAGGAGAAGGATTGCCAAGAGACTGAGGCCAGCCTGGGCTACATCGTGAGTTCAAAGCTAGCCTGAACTACAAAGTGAGACTGTCTTTTAAAAAAGAATAAAAGAAGAAGAAGAAGAAGACAAAAATGCGATGTTTAGTTATGATTTACTTGTCTGTTTTCCCCTCTATTTTTTATTTCTTCTCAGGCTGACCTCAGGTTGGTGGGATCCTCCTGCCTCAGCTTCCTAGAGTGCTAGCTTTACAGGTATGTGCCCCTGCACCTGGCAGGGTTTTACTTTTTAGGGGTTGAGTAAAGGAGTCTGATAAGAACTGGGTGTGGGAGGTTGGAGGAACAGAGGCACTGGGGCAGTAGATCAGAGAGAGTGTTTTTGTTATATTTGATCAGTGGTCCAGTGGCCCTGATGGAGCACAGAGTGCAAACCGGAAGCATCGGTGCCAGGCCTTGAATGGATGTCACAAGGCGAGTTCAGAGTGGGAAGCTCGTGTTTTATCTCAGCTAGAAGGGGGAGGGTGTTTCTTGGTAGCAGAACAGAAAAGCATCAGGGAAGGGTTTCTGAACATTGCTGTTTTGTCGGAGCACAGTGCCAGGGTGAAACTCCACACTGTCCATAAGGAGAAGTTTTTTTCTCTGTGCCTTAAAAATGGATGTAGTTGGGGGCTGGGGGTTTAGCTCAGTGGTTAGAGTGCTCACCTAGCAATTGCAAGGCCGGGAGTTCGATCCCCGGCCCCTCCCCCATGGATACTGTTGATATCAAATCACTCTGCTATTTGGGTTTCATTCAGTTATTTGCCATATTTTATAAAGATGTCAATACAGCCTTTGTAACTACTTAGTCTTGATAAGAACATTATTAAGCAAAAAGTTCTGAGGCCCAGGAATTCAGTGATGATGCCTCAATACTGGCGTCCTCACTGGGGGGTAACCCTGATCCAGCTTCTTCAGGAAGCTGCTGAACTCACCTACCGACTTTTAAAATTTCTTTTTCTTTTTTTTCACAGTACTGGGGAATGCACCCAGGGCCTTTGCACTGAACGACAATCCCCAGCCCATTTTTAAATTTTTAAATTTTGAGACAAAGCCTCTCTAATTCACTAAATGGCCCAGGGTGGAATAAAACTTTCGATTTTCCTGCCTCTGCCTCCCAGATTGCTGGGATTTCAAGTGTGCCCCACCATGCCCAGCCACTACCAACTCCTGGAGTGAAAATAGCTCCTGCTCCAAAGACCGGGGCTTTTCTGTAATAGAACCATTTGGGGTGGCGCCTGGTGAGAAAAGCTCATCATCAAACCCTCGCCCAGGGACCCCATCTCGTCCCCCTCCATTTTCAGCCCAGAAGTGCTCAGACAAGAACTAAACTGTGCTGCAAGCACAAATCTTTATGGAGCATCAAAGCCCCAGTCAGGCAGGCCCCAGTGAGCTGTTTTAAGAGCTGACTGATTAGCAGCTGATCCTGATGCAGGGCCGAGTTTAAGACCCATTGAGATAGAGGGAATGAAGCTGACAAACCTCCGGACCAACTGTAAATCATTTACTCATTTTACTTAAGCAGTGTCCCCTCTAGTGTGTGTGTGTGTGTGTGTGTGTGTGTGCACGTGTGTGTGCGTGCATGCATGCGTGATACTGGGGATTGAACCAGGTCCTTTAAACTGAGGTATTTAAAAAAAAAATTTAAATGTTGAGACAGGGTGTCACTCAATCGCTAAATTGTCCGGGTTGGGCTCAGACGTGCAACTCTCCTGCTTCAGCTTCCCAGAGTGCTGGGATTACAGGTGTGCACCTCCAAAGCTGGCTCTGTCGGTACTCTTCACTCCACAGTGGCTGGACTTTGAACCTACTAGGACGCCGCCTGTCCCCAAGATAATTGTGGCACCTGTATACCGCCCCCAACTCCTAAGAATTTGCAGGATTCTTAGGTCCGGGTCAATTTCGCACAATTTTTAAATGGAATACTTGAGAGATTTGATCCAGGTAAATTTTACTCTCTACACATGTTCACTCTATTCTAGACTACGGTTTCTTAACATATAGAATTAATCCTTAAACTAGTGATTTCCAGTCTTCACTGAACATGCAGAGCTTTAAAAATGATTGGCATTTGGATCACATTCAAGACTCCAACTCACCTGGTCTGGGGTGTGGCCTGAAAGCGATTTTCAAAGCACCCGGTTTTTGCGGCCTGGATTACGAGCTGCACCTGACGAGCAGTTGCCTCAGGGGCCCAGCAGAGGGCGCTGCTTCCCCGCACATCCAGGGAAACCTGCAGTTGCGGTGCGAGTGCCGTACTAGGCTGCCGCGGTGATGGGTGAGGGTGCGGGACCGAAGGGCCTCCGTCCCTAAGCTACCTAGAAAGTCACCTCCCGCAGCACTAAGCTGTGCATCTTGCTGAGTAACTTAGAGACAAGTCACAGCTTCTAGTGATTTAACGACGGGAGGGTTTGGCCTGTGCTCATCCTTGCAAGGAATGCACAGCATAGTAATCTGGGGAAGGGAAGGGTCACCATTTAGACGGCATAAAACTCCACCATGGTGAGAGTGGTGAACAGATGGAGGTTCCCGGGCATCCTGACTTCAGGGAGGAAGGCGGTGGGGGGGTTGAGTCTATGCCTGTGTTGTTCTGCATCCTAGTGCCTCACTTGCCTACTTGTCCTAACAACCTGCCAAGGTGGGGGTGATTAATTCTGTCCTACAGTTGAGGAGTCCAAGGCTCAGTGATGTTAAATGACTAGCTCAGAGTCACACAACTATCAAGGGATGCAGCCAGGATGCCCCGCTCCGAGCACCAACAGCAGCTCCTGTGTCCACCTCTCAAATCAAGAGTGGACACCACTTTCCACTCCAGATACTTGTCTCCCAGAAGTAGGATTTCTCCCTGTCCAGCCCTACTGCAGCCCCAGGTGCTGCTGCCTGGGAGAGGTTTGTCTCTGATTCCCACTCTGTCCCCCTGCTCCACCCATCCTGACATCCGGCCCCCGCGAAGGGCAGATGCCTGCTGAGCCACACCAATTTGCAGACTTCTCAAGTGTGAATGAGATTTCTAATAGGACTGGCTGCCCACTGGCTTTGCCATGGTTAGGAGTAAAGGGAAATGTAGGAGCCCCGAGATGGGGACAAAGAGAATCTATTTAGAGGAGGGGAGAGAAAGGCAAGGCAGCAACAACAGGAGCCTCTGGGTACAGTGAAGGGCTCACTAGGTTCAGAGAGGTTAAGTGCCTTTCCAGAGCTCACACAGCTGGCAAGCAGTAGAGGCCAGGTATGCTCAGCATTCCCTAAAAATGTACAACTCCCAACCCAGTTTACGCTTATGAGATGCTGTAGTGTTCCAGCTGCACAGACAGAGGGAAAGGTGGAGGATACACTTGACTCAGCAGCCAGGGAGAGGCAGCCATCCACCTTCCCGCCGGGGCGCCAGGTCCTGAGCACACATCCCTTCGTGCTACCCACACTATGTCCCTCTGGGGCCACCATCCACCTGGCCTGGGAGTCCTGGGCGTGGGGGCCCAATGTGGCACCAGGATTCTCTCCTGCCTTTGAGTTGGGGTGCAGCAGGCAGCCCAGGGCTTTGGGAACAGAAGCCCCGCCTCTTCCTGTCGCCCTGGAGTGTGTCCACAGTTCTGGAGGAGTGGACCTGAGGTGCTCCCTGGGGACTACGGAAGGCACAGAGGAGAAGCCCTGGCAGGAGAGCCAGAGAGGCCCCGTCGACTCTGGCACCGCTGCAGGGGCCGGCACCGTGCGGCAGACTGGGACTTGTTGTTGGGCACAGTGAGACAACAACAAAATCACTAGTCTTCCAGACGGGGCTGGCCACACGGCCTCAGTCACACTGCCCAGCCACAGGCCCTTGACCTGGTCCCTCTCTGCCATTTCCAAGCCACACCCCCATCGTCTCAGAATGCCCCAGTCTCTGCTCAAGATGGGGGAACAACTATTTTCTTGCTTTTCTTCTTTTCTTCTGAAGCATTCTATTTTCTGTAATGAAAATAATGGGTAAATCTCTTTTTTGCAGGCCAGTGAGTGGGAAGCTCGTTTCTCTACCTTTTCTTCATGAACAGCAAAGCACTGTGCATTGAAGGAGAAGGGGAAATAGGAAGAGCTGAACGTAGTCATGTAGCGGTGGTGCACACTCGTAGCCTCAGGGGTCTTGGAGGCGGAGTCCAGGCAACTTGGGACTTAGCAAGACTCAAAATAAAAAATAAAAGGGCTAGGGAGCTAGCTCAGTCTAAAGACCCTGCATTTGATCCCCAGTACTGAAATACAAAACAAAACAAAGCCGCAGCTAGCGGTGACCGCCCCCCTGGCCTCCAGGCTCACAGTGAAAGTCCTCGGAAGCCAAATGCACCACAGTTTAGAGTGAAGTCCGCTAGTGGTGCTGGGCCTGCAGAAAGGCCAGGAAGAGGGGACATGGCAGAGGCAGCGGGACGGCCACCCCTCCCAGCAGGGGGGCATGAGGCTGGGCTCCCTGCTTAATGTCCCCTGTAGGGAGCACTGAGAGGCTGTAAGGGAGGCCCCCACTGCCTGGGCCAGCCTCTAATTGCACTGGCAGGGCACATCCGCTCCTTAATTAGCAAAAGCCACAATATCCTGGTGGCTTGCAAGCATGGCCCTAATTGTATTTCGGCAGCAGCTGAAGGATAATTACCCTTCCCTATAGGTTTTTTTTTTAATTCTTTTGCTTTTTAGTTGCAAGCTCTTCCTCTTTAGCTGACCCTCCATCCTCCAGTTGATTCTCCCCATGCAGAGTGACAGAGACTCGGGGGCCAAGGGGGAAGAATTGGAGAAGGCTGGCGGCACCCAGCTCTGAGGCTTGGCAACTTCCAGCTGTGCACCAGAGCCAGGCCGCGGTCTGAGAAAACATCAAGTTACTCTGTGAAGGATGTGAGGGAGAGGGTTCCTCCCTCCCCAGGAGTCTAAGACCTTTTTTGCTCTATCCCTCCATGGGAGGGCTGGCTTTGAACTCCAAGCTGCAGTGAACTGAGACCCTTCTCTCCATTTAACCCATTAGGAAACAGAGAGGAGTTCATTCCCCTTGATTTCTTTTAAAACAAAAACTAGCCCCGTGTGTCTCATGGTGAGAGCTGGCCTGGGCATCCTTGGCACATTGCTTCAGAGACAAAGGCCCCAGGGTAAGGCCAGAGAATGTGGCTTACTAAGGCATGAGGGGTTCACAGGTCAGGCCCCCAGGTGTTCCTGGGGAAAGCAGGCCTTTCTAGGGCAACTTGCAGGTGAACTTCGGGCGGAGTGACAAGCCGCATCATGGATGGAGCTCGGAGAGAACACAGCAGCCACCTCGCAGGCCTGTCTACGTGAGCAGCCCCGGCCCGACAGCCACCGGCCAAGCCTCGGCCTGGTGTAGGCTGTGCTCCTTATTCCACCCCAGTGCCTCACGCAGCCCAGCTCAGATGACACAGAATGCTTGGCAAGGAGCCAGGGAAAGTGGATTATTAACCAGTTCACACCACAGAGCCCTCCTGTCTGAGCTCTGCCTCTGCAAGGACAGATCCAACGATGATGGACTTGAGCCGATGATGACTGTGGTTTTCTAAAATTTCTAAAATTCTTTTTCTCTGGGCTCTACCTGGGAAGATGCGAGTAGAGGAAAAAAAAAAAAAAAAAAAAAGGGCTGCTGGGTCCCAGAGAAATGTACCTTGAAAAAGTGACCTGCCCTCTAAGTCCCACTCCTCACTTCTAATTTCTTTCCTCTGAATTTACAGCTGTCCCCTTAGCAACACTTGTTTCCATGGTTTCCTCCATGACAATGATTCCTCAGCCTCTCCTCTTACTTCATGACAGTAATGGGTATAGGGGTCCTCAATGTGGCTACTCCATGTAACCATGGTAACAATCGAGCCTTCGTTTATCTTTTGTAAAGAGAGCTAGGGAATACGAAGCTTCCGATTTAGAGGGGAGGCAGAGGTAGGGATGGGTCCAGGGCTAGAGCTGCCATTCTCACGAAGAGGAAGTTAAAGGACTTGTCCTAATGCTAGCTGGTCGCATTTAGTTCAGACCCGTGTTCAGCCTCTCCTTTAAACATGACTAGGCTCTTGGGACTCAGAAGTGAAAGATATGGCCCCTAGTATTGAAGGTTTTATCACTTATCCCTGAAGCTCGTGGTCCTGCTGACATTGGATGTGGTCTGCTAGCAACATTGTATTGATGTATCTGTCCATCCCCAACATCCCCTCCAGCAATCCCCAAGAAAGGATGGAGCAAGGGAGTCTGTACTCACATGAAGACTTCTCACCAGGCTGCCAGGTGGTTGTTATTGGAGAGTCCATCCTAGAAGGAGGGAGAATCTTTGACTCCTCTTTTAGAGACATGGAAACCAATGCCACCATCCTTAAATTGTACAATTTAGTGCAGGCAGGGAAGAAAGAAGAACCCAAGCTTGCCCAACTCCAATGCCGCAAGGGGCTGAGATAACCTCCACCTCCAGGGACCATTACCTACCTGCCATGAGCCTTCTTTGGTAGTGCTAGGTTTGCTCTTACCTGACTTAGAGGGTCATCATCTCCATCTGTTCAGCTTTTCTACTTCTCACTGAAAATTCAGGCCAGAAGGCCAGCTGGGAAGTATGAAAGTGGGGAAACAAATAAATGGAATGACCATGGTCTAGCAAAGCTAAGCAGAGTGAATCCAAAAATCAGAGATAACTGTGCATCTTAGGTAACAGCTCTTCTCGCTTCTAGCTTTCCTCCCTCATCCCCCAAAGTTGGACCAATTCTGTACTTCGTAAAAAACCTTGGGTCCTCAATGTGCCAGTCCCAGCAACCTACACTGACTTGGAATGGTCATGATGTATCTAAAAAAAACCAAAAAACAAAAACCGTGTCGAACAATGCATTATGCAAATTTGTTCAAGTAAACTACAAGTAGCTAGGTAGAAAAGTTCATCCTTGCCAGTCGAATGCCATCTGGATTAGCCAAAGCAAGTCCCAGATCCTGGTCCCAGAACTCTGAGTTCTACCCCTTCGCTACTGGGTAGAACTAAGATGGATTTAATTATCCTGGGTACCCTGCTCACTCAGCTTGTCAGAAAAGGGTAAATGGCATCCTCTTATTGGTTAACAAAACAATATACTGCAACCAATGAGAGAATGGTTCTTCTTTCCTGGCCAATAAGGTCTTATATTCTTGAAAGGAAAGTAAATCCTTTGTCCATAAAGAAATGAGCAGAGAGTTTTGTTTTTTTTTTTTTACAAAATAACTACTGTTGCTATGGGACATTATTGGTGTGATCAGTGATCACTGCTCAAGAGAATTAATAAAAGAAAGTATTTCTTTGAGGGGAAAAAAGTGCAAAAAGCAGACCAGCTGTCTGGTCTGGTCTATCAGGAAGTTTCTATAGGGATCTGTGAGAGGCAGTTTAATGTAAATGCCCCCCAACTATATCTAGCTGGTCCACCAAGTTCATTTTTGGCATACATCGAAATTATGGTGATGGCTGGGGATTTAGCTCAGTGGTTAAAGTGCTTGCCTTGCAAGCATAAGGACCCGAGTTCGATCCCCAGCACCGGAAAAAAAAAAAAAAAAGAAATTATGGGGATTTTTAAAATTTTTTAATTTTATCAAATGAAGGAAAATAATGAAGAAAAGATGTTTGTGTTTGTTGGTGCAAGCACTGCGGGTGAGATATGATGGTTACTGCCTAAAGTATGGAGGTTTTCTCCCTTCCTGTGCTGTGAAGCGATAGCTCAGTTTCAAATAGGATTTTGTTTTGGAAATTGAAAATTCTTGGCTCTTCATGAGAAGTAGTCTGGATGAAACAATGCACAGCACGCAGGTTGTCTAGTAACTTGCTAGCGGTTTCCCCTTCAATCAGTCTGAGAATACTGCAGTTGCCTTTGAAAAATTGTGGGTAAAGCGCTTCTCCAGTCAGATGTTACAAATGAACTCAAGCGAGCAAAGCTGACAGGTGGAAACTGAAGTCAATATTTGCCAATCAGGGGAAAGGGGAAAGATCAGAGGCCCAGAAGCTAGGGGTGCTGTGTTTGCTAGTAACGACGGTGGTGCTGGGAGGAAGGAAAGAGGAAGACCCTGAGCGAATGGCTGCTCACTGAGGGACAGGTGTTTCTCCCCGCCTTGAGGGCTGTGGGGTGACTCGATCTAGAATCACTCCTCTCCCTGGATAAGCTCCCTGCCCCCCTCTGTTTCTCCACGAAAAGCAAACATATTTTTCTCATTTAAAAGAGGAAAGGGGCTGGGGAATTGGCTCAGTAGTGGAGGGCATGCCTCGCAAGCTCAAGGCCCTGAGTTCGATGCCCAGCACCAAAAAGGGGTGGGGTGGGGAGATCAGCGTCTCCAGTATAAAGGGGGTGTGGGCGGGGGGGGGGGGACCAAAAACTGCAAAGCCTGAAGAAATGGCAGGATAGGTTACTATTACTTCTAAAGCAAGGGTTTAGTGGGGGTGGAGTGGGAGGGATGGCAGGGAAATTACCCTGTGCCTAAATTTAAAAGGAAAAATTGGTCTTCCAGGATTTCCCCAGGTAGTCGGGGAGGATTATGTGGGAGGGTGTTGACTTCCACCCAGTCTGGGGAAGGCAGGGCTCCCAAAGTACATTTTAAAGAATCAAGGTGCTCACGGATAATCAAGTGGCCAAAACCCCTCCACTCACTGTAACCAAGACAACCGGAGGCTGCGGCTGGTTGCCTAGTAACCACGCAGTGCTGAATCCTGTCCCTGCTCTCTTCCTCCCCCACCTCTGTTAGCCCTTTTGTGATAGAGTCTCCCCCTCCGCGGCTTTCTGCCCCCGTTTCTGGCGAAACAATCGCCCCCTGCTGCTCGTACAAAGGGCACTTTGGGTGCCTTTGGATAAAAAATGTGTAACTTGGTGTTCATTTTGGACAGATTTTTTTTCCTATGCCCAAAGGTCGGCACCTAGATGAAATGTACTTCCTACTTCAGCCTCAATACGTTCTCTCTCCACCCTCAGGCTTTTTCCTTCATTCGCTTTCAGTAGGGCTACGGAGATTGTGGGGCGGGAAGGTGGGGTGGGGTGAGAGAGAGGATGTGGCGGTTTCCTAAGAACTCCAGTGTCGGGGATCACAATAGAACCTGGACGTCCCTGGCCTCTGTGCTCCCGGCTTGTGAGCGCGCATCTCGTCCTGGAGCCTGGCCGGCACTTAGCGCTAAGTTTTCCCGCAGGATGTAGGAAGGGGAGATAGAATGTCTTCCAAGAAATCGACACCCAGACCCCTGCAGAAACGAGGAAAGTGGGTCCCACAGTCCCGTGCAAAGCCGTCTCACCTCCTGGACTCCTCCGCGGGGTCCCGGAGATCGCCCGCGCTCAGCGGGCGGGCGCTGTCCAGATCCTAGTGCTGAAGCTGGACACTCAGACTTGCCGGGGAGGAGGGCTCCGGGGACCTTCGACAGCGGGTTCCTGAACTCTAGGCACGCACTCTGCGGGTGGAAAGGCGAGGCTGGCATGCGTCTGCGCTAGATGCTCTTTTTCAGCAGGTAGGGCTTCCTCGAGGCGCAGTCTCCTGCACCTCTCCGTTGCCCTCCTGGTGGATTATTCACTGCCCTCGTGATGGATAGGAAGAAGGGCCCTGGACACTGCGATGATTACTCATTTGCTTCTAGGACCTTCCCACATTTCCCCATCTGTGCTGGGCTCTCGAGGTGTAGGGAAGCAGAGTCCCGGGGCTTCTAGCGCGCAGAGTGGTTTTGGGCACTTTTCTGGGTGCAACAGGTCTGCCGAACCTGGAATCTGAGGGGCGAGCATCCGAAGTGACGCGGAGGGGGCGGAGGGCCACGGACGGCTGACTTTTGAGAGCTGCACTCCCGAGGTTGGGGGGCGCCTATCTGCCCCGCAGAGCGAGATGCCCACGGGTGGCTACAAACTAGACAGTCCCACAACTTGGGCCGGCGCAGGTAGGAACCCCGGGCTGCCAGGGTCCGGACCCCCCACCCCCACCCGCCTCGGCTTCGTGGCCCCACGAGGCACATTTGCATTGCCAAGCCCAGGCGCCCCCGTGACGGACCCTAGGAAAGGGCCCGGGCAGGGACTTTGTTTGGGATTTTACCTGGCGTTAGTCACCAGGGCCGGAAAGGAAAACCGATTGCTTGCTTGCGGTCCACTTCTTTCTGGAAGAAAGCCCCCACCCACTCTGCCGCTCAAGCTGCAGAGCCAGGGCGCAGAGAGGAGGAGGAGGTGGAGGAAGCGGTTAGGGAAATACTTGCCTGTCTGTCTGTCCTGTCCGCAGCTGCCAGCGTGGGCGGTAGGGCTGGAGTTCCGGCACAGTCCTCCCCGGTGTAGACACGGGGACGCGGCTGTGGGGGCCGGGGACAACAGCTGCTTTAAAGCCGGGAGCAACCCACAGGTGGCCTGTCAGGGACGCGGACGTCCGTGACGTCACCTTGAAGGCGAGCGAGGAAGGGGGGTCACCTTCACATCAAAAGTCCCCCGTGACCATGGCAACAGCTCCCGGGGTCCGCGCTCCAGCAGCCGGCAGCCTACTTCTCTCTCCCGCCTCATCTTATGCTCGGCTGTGCTGGGGCCGGGCAGAGTGCTGAATCGAGCCGCGTCCGCGCCAGGCGAAGCACTACAGCCATCCTAGATAGAGCCACCTCTAGGTCCTTGTGCTTGTTCCACCGATCAGGCTTGGTTGGTGAGAGCCGCAGAAGGGCTGCCGGGTTCCAAGGAAGCGACTGGGAGACTTCAGACTCTCAGGGCGGGAACCGTGCAGAATCCTTGATCTCCTCAGGGACCTTTTCTATCCTTCCACCACGCCACCATGACAGGCCAGATGTGGCTCACCTGAGCACCTACAGATGCGTTCTCTCAGACCTGGTGGAGGATCCAGAGAGTTTACCCCGCCCCCCTGCGCTGGCGCGGGTGCCTGAACCCGCGACCCAGAAGCCGCCTGGCCGGATCAGATCTTAGGTGGAAATCTGAGTTTTCTGTGTCCCTTGAACGGGGCAGGCGTCCTGCGTGCCTTGGAGAAGCCCTGAAACCTGCAGAAAGAGCTGGGGTCCAGGTCTGCCTCTCCTTTCCACCAGTGTTCCCAGGGCTATTTGTCATTCCGTTTCTTTTTTTCCTTTTATTCTTTGGTAAAGAAGAAAGTGATTTTTTTTGTCTCTACCTGACCTGGGCACTTCATTAGTCACCTGTAAGTGCCCCAGTTTTTGCCCCCTGATCTCCCCGCACCGAGCAGCAGGAAGTGCCCTGGTTCTGCTCAGGTGCGAATCTTAACACGTTACTGGCTGTCCTGGCACAGGTCCAGCCCGGTCTGACGCAAGACTTCCGTGTTGCCCACATCGCGACCACAGAGGCAGCAGGACATTTCCTGCTATAAGGCAGGATTTGAGTTTCTTTTGTTTCTATTTTTGTGTTTCAAAATATGCAGGAATTTGGAAATCAGGTTTTTAATTCATCATCCAGATGTGTGGTCACATAGAACCTTTTGTTTTCAGTGCTGAAGGTGTAACCCAGGATCCCCTTACATTTACGGAATAGTATCTCATTCATAAGTATATGGAAAGCGAGGCTGTAGCTCAGCGATAAGAGCGCTTGTCTAGCATGCATGAGGGCCTCCTCGGTTCAAACCCAGAGCCAGAAAAAAAATCTAAAATAAATGGAGAAATGGGAAGAAGAAAGAAAATTTGAACCACTCCCAGACTCACCTTTGGTCATGTAAACCTAGGAATGTTTTACGTTTTCTGATTAGCAGATTAAATACTGCTATAAAAATATTCTCATGAACACAGTGAAACAGCATACAATTCAAAACCACCTCCAACAACAGGGATGTCTAGTTGTGTCTCACACACTCTTTCTCACTCTGTCACACTTACTAGGACAATCATTAAATGGGTATTTTAGATCTATGCAACGATATGAGGGAAGATTATTTTTTTTCTCCTTTAGCAGAAGAGCTCCCCCCCACTCCTGCAGAAAGCAGAAATAGGCTTTTATTTGTGTATACTTGCTCTCCTAGCCGAGTGTCTTGAAGGTTTCTGAGTGTCCAGAGGATTTCCAAGTGTCTGAATGTCCGCTTTGTAGCTCAGTAGTAGTTCAGTCAATTTGGATCTGCTCTAATCTTCCAGTGTGGATTGTTTCCAGCCTATTCAGGAAAATTAGAGCAGGGAAAAAAATTCTACCACATCGCACTTTTGGTGGGAACCTGTTAGGTTTTTGGGTGAAGTTCTCTAATTCTTCACCTTGCCTGATTAGATCCTTAATGCAGCATATTTCTCTTAGAGCCATTTCATTTGTAAGTCTAAGAGCTCTAAGCTGTAGAGAAAATGAGAGTAACAATAGCAATCATCACTCATTATCTTTATGAGACACTTGACACTTAACCAAGCATTTCGCACAGTATAGCTGGCTTGATTGTAGGAAGTGCCTGTTGGAGAGAAGAAGCAGCAGAACACTCACTGTTTAATTCACTTGTTCTTTATGCTAAAAAGACCCAATTGTCTCCCTTCCATGAGCTATCAAAATCATTGATTCAATAGTTAAGAAAGTTAAACAGATAATTTACAAAAATGGAAAAACAACTGATACATATTCGGAAATATATATATATATATATATATATATATATATATATATACACACACACACTGAAACATGAGCAGAGAAAATACGATACATCAAGGAAGGAAATAAGCAGAATGTAAAATTGCCTTTACAGTTATGGTTAAAGTAGTGGCTTACAAAGCATGCATAGAGCTAGGGGTGCAGCTCAGTGATAGAACATGTGCTTAGTATGAGCAAGGCCTTGGGTTCCATCCCTAGCACTAAAAAAAAAAAAGAAAAAGAAAAAGAAAAAGGAAGGAAGGGGGCATGCTCTATAAAAAGTAGAAGAGAGACATATCAAAATGTGATGAAGTTTTAATAGGTGAACTTTTTTTTATCAAGTGTCCCAAATTTTTTGAAATGTGATTATATAGTTTATGTTATCAAAATACAGTATGATAGAAGTATGAGAGTGGGTGGTCTTTATCAGGAGCCTATTACTTATCTAAGACTGTTCAGATGGGCATAATGAGGCAGTGTGGATACTGGGTCTCAGATGTGTCTGGGCTCTTGCTGATCTTGCCTGGGGTATTTGGTGACCATGATGGTTTGACTTTATCAGTAAAAAGCCAATAAAAGACATTTGACTGTTTGTCAACTCATATATATCATCAGTGCTGATGGCTTTGTCCTCTCCAATGAGCTTGCTCTGATCCTGGCATCTACTTCCTGACCATGTTTGCTCCCAAATTTGAAATAATAATAATGATAATGTTAATAATAATATTTACCTTACATTTTTAATAGGAATATTTCACATTTTTGATGCTCTCTATTTTTTCCAATATTTATTTTTTATTGGTACATTTGTGGTACATAATGATCACATTCCTTGTGGGAAATTGATATATGTGCATAACACATCTTGATTCTATTGTCACCTCCTTCTCCTCCTCTCCCTTCCCCTCCCTCCATCTCTTGGTCCCCTTCCCATTTGCAAAAGATCTATCTCCTTACAAGGTTTTATATACCTTTATGTCAACAACTACTAAAAAAATCCAACTTAAGTGTTGCATCATTTAATTATCACAACTTTGTGAGGACAGGTATTACTTTCTCCAGTTTTGTTTAACCTCTGGTTAGGTAAATCCCAGAAACCTACAACTGATAAGTGGTGGATCCATCTGTAATTTGACTTCTGAACATCTCCTCTTCACAGAAAAGTGGCAGTTTAACTATGGGTGATCGTTCTTCTTTGGATTAGAATTTAAATTGGGGCTGTGTTAGTCGGCTTTGTGTTACTATAATAAACACTTGGGCTAATTGACTTAAAAGAAAAAAAGCTTATTTTGGCTCATGGTTTCAGAGAGTTCAGTCCATGGTTGGTTGGCCCCTTGCTTTTGGGCTGTGGTGAAGAAGTACTTCTGGCAGGAGTATATGAGAGCAAAGTTGTTCAAAGCTGTGGGTGGGAAACAAAGACAGAGAAAGAAGAGTGGTTGGGGTGTCAGTATCCCCTTCAAGGCACTCCCCAATGACCCAAGGCTTCCCACTTGGCCCCACCTTTTAAAATTTCCCACCACCTCCCAATGGTGCCAAGCTGGGGACCAACCTTTTTATCCACAAGCCTTTGGGGGACATTACAGATACAAACAACAGCAGAGACCAGTTTGGCAGCTCAGCTGACTTTACTGATATCACCATTGGCCAAATAATGATAATAATGGGCACTGCCAGTTTCCTCAATATTCTTATCCATTAATTCTTTGGAATTTACAAACCTGGACCAGATGTTCAGATTCTGTGAGGAAGGATGTGGTATGGCTCAGTGGTACAGCATTAGCCTAATGTACATAATACCCTGGGTTCCATCCTTGGCATTGAAACATACTTTAAAAAGATTCTGTGAGGATCAGATGTTTTGCAAGTGTTCCTGAGCTTCTATGTGGTTAACATTTCCAAATGCATCTTTTGTGGAAAGGAAACTGGGCCACGGCTGTTGAGAGACTTGCTTGCTACAGGTGGCTGAGGAGTTGCTGGCTTTATACCACCAATCTCACACCCCAAATGTGGAACCAGAACAATGCAGGGAACACAGTCATTGCATCCACTTACCAGTATTCTGGGCATCTCAGGAGACCAAGGAGCTCTCTTCCTTCATCTCACTTGAATATTTCTCAACCCTTGCCTGATTACCAAGAGAGCTTTAGTTTTTAATTTCAAGAGCAAACCTAGCCTGCGGTGGATGGGATTAGAGCAGAAGGTCAGATAAAACGTTCTTTAAAAAGAAAATATAATATTGGCAATAGTGACCCAATTCAGAAAGCATCTATTTTAGAGTTTAGACTAAATTTGTCTCTGGAAGATTTAAAATCCAATAACGGATAATTTAAAGATATATATGTGTGTGTGTGTGTGTGTGTGTGTGTATGTAAATTTAGATACCCCCAAATTAAAAAATTTGGACACCCCCAAATAAAAGACTTAGTCAAAAAATGAGCAATTGAAATGAATTGACACTTCTTAAAAGAAGAAGTACACCAGGCCAATAGGTATATGAGAATGTATTCAGCATCTCTGGCCATTGGAGAAACACAAATCAAAGCAACACTGAGATGCCCTCTCACTCCAGGAAGAACTCAAGGATTCAGAAAACAATGAGTGCAAGCAGGACTGCGGAGAAAAAGGAGCCCTTCTACACTGTTGATGGGAGTGTAAACTGGTGCAACCACCATGGAAATCGGTATGAAGAGTCCCCAAAGGACTAAAAATAGAAATTCCATTTGACCCAGATATACCCCTTCTAGGTATCTTCCCCAAAGAGTTAAAGACATAACATTTAATGATATAAGCATACCCACGTTTATAGCAGCACAGCTCTTAATAGCTAAATTGTGGAAGCAGCCCATACGCTCATCAACAGGTGAATGAATAAAAAAAAATGGTACATATACACAACTGAGTATTACTCTGCCATAAAGAGGGATGCATTTGAGTGATTCATAGGAAGACAGACTGATCTTGAGACCATAATGCCAAGTAAATAAATCAGACACAGAAGGATAAATATCACATTGTTTCTCTTACATGAAATAACCCAAAATATAGATAATTTGAAGAGCAAGATAAAAGAGATGATAGGAAACAGGGAGAAGGAGTTTTGGAGATGGGACAGGTATTTGGGAAGAAAGGAGAGGGGAAGAAGAGGAGAGGAAGGAGAAATAAAAATGGTTCGAATGTGATATTATGTATATGCACCAATTCCCCAAGATGAATGTAATTATTAAGTATAGCAAGCAAATGCCAATAAAAATAAATAGCCAAAATATGGAAGGAACCCAAGTATACACTGATGGATACAGAAGGAAACAGATTGGTGCATATATATATAATGGACTATTAGTCAACCTCACAATGGAAGGAAATTCAGACATACTTTGCAAAATGGATGAACCCAGGGGACATTGTGCTGAGTGAAATATGCTGGCCACAAAAAGACAAATACTGTATGATTCCACTCATGTGAGATGCTTAAACAAACTCACAGTGACAGAAAGTAGAATAGGCAAGGGATTAGGGGGTTATTACTTAATAGGTGCAGAGCATCAGGTGTCCAAGATGGAAAGAGTTCTGTGGCTGGAAGGTGGGTGAGAGTAACAACGATGTGAATGTACTCCATGCCACAGAAAATGGTAAGTTTTATGTTATGTGCGTTTTGTCACAGTAAAAAAAAAATTAAAAAGAAGCGACTACAGGTGATAATGTCCAGCAGACCTTGAGTTGTCCTGTTCAGAAGCAAATATAATGAAGGCTCAGGTCAAAAGCTAATCGTTGCTTCATTTTAAATGGCACTTTCTTTGCTCCACGAGGATTTGTTGAGTGTGCGGCATATGCCATATGCCAACTGGAGCCTTTGACACAAAGACAAATGAGATTTGTTGGGCACTGACTTCAGGCATCATGGTCAAGTGAGCTGGTCCACACCTCTTTTTCCCATAAACACAAATAATAAATAGTGGATAAAATGTAACAACAAGCAAAAAATATTTATTCAAGATCATAAGCAATATACGAAATCCTTTGGTGTTAGAAATAATGAAGGAATTGGCCCCTGGCAGAGCCAGCGAGCACAGGAGTTGATGTCCTGGGGGTCCAGTGAGATAACGGGCCTGGAGATAAGGCCCTGTGAGCCAGGGGCTTAGGTTTGACTTAGGGACAGGGTAGGTGGTTAAAGGCTCAAAGAAGTCAAGAAGCAGAAACGCTGAGGTGGGAAATGGCTGGGAAAGGCTGCTTCCTTAGGGAGTAAGAAGCCAGCACAATTCCATCCATGGACTCAGAGAAACAGCAAGGAGGATGGCTAATAACTCAGGGCCCAGATGTGAACTGTTCGGTTTCCCCATGGGAAGTTCAACTTTGAGACACAGTGTTATCTTAAATGTGTATGTTAAGATGGGCGTGGGGTGCATGCCTGTAATCCCAGAGGTCTGGGAGGCTGAGATAGGAGGAGGGCAAGTTCAAGAACACCCTGGGCAATTTAGCAATTTAGTGAGATCTTGTCTCAAAATAAAAAAATAAAAATGGACTAGGGACATAGTTCAGTGTAAAGGCTTTGGGTTTACTCCCCAGTACTGCCAAAAATAATATGAAGAGGAAGAGAGAAAAGAAGGAAGGCAGGAAGGAAGGAAGGAAGGAAGAAAGAAAGAAACAAACAAACAAAGGAAGGAAGAAAAAAGAACAAAAAACCCACACAAAATACGGGAAATAAATGTATGGACCAATCTATTTAGAAATATAAATGTAAAAAATTCTAAATAAATTTTTACCACACCAAATTCACAAAATATGCAAATAAGTCTTCTCCTAGGTATGTAAGAGTTTTTAACATTTGGTAATCTTAATTTATGTAAATTAATTCAAATTTAATACTTAAAAGGGAATGCAATCTTAGGAACACTGAACAAATGTAGACAGCATTTGATAAGATTCAATATTGACTTAAGATAAAACCTTTAGCTAAGCTGGAATGAAAGGAAGTTGCCTTTCCTTAATAAAGGGTATCTATTCACAAGTGAGTGCCACACTTGCCACTAAATGTGAGACGCATTCTCTTCGAGGTCAGGAATGTGACTGCTTATAGCAAAATAATACATTAGACCTTGAAGACAGCAAATTGTCCTTATTTCAGATAATGGAATCATGTTATAGAACATGTAAGAGAATCTACAAATAAGAGCTAATTTTTTTGTATAGTATCGGTGTTTAAAAACCAATAGCACAATTTTAAAAGTCAGTGATATTGAAAGTTGGCTCTTTGGAATTATCATCTGAATTAATAATCCTCTAGCTAGATTAAGAAAAAAAAGAGAAGATTCAAATTGCTAAAATCAAGAGTAAATGTGGAAACATTATTACCAACCTGATAAAAATAAAAATTATAACTGTACTATGAACAATCATACATGAACAAGTTAGATCCCCTAGATGAAACTGGCAAATTCCTGAGAACACACATCTTACTAAAACTAACTCAAGAAGAAATAAAAATCTAAACAGATCATAACAAGTAGAGATTGAATCAGTAGTCAAAAAACTTCCCACAAACGAAAGCATAAGGCCAGAAGTCTTCATTGCTGAATTTTATCTAATACTGGAAGAATTAAAACCAATTCTTCAAAAACCAATTCTTTCAAAAAATAAAAGAGGAGAAAGTATTTCCGAACTCACTTTCCAAGTCCAATATTTCTCTGGTATCATAACCCTGTCACAAGAAAAAACCCCTGTAAACCAATCAATCATCTTTGTGAATGTACAACCTCAATAAAATACTGGAAAACCAAATCCAGAAGCATATTAAAGGAATTGTATCCCATGACCAAGAGGGTTATTTCTCAGGATTGCAAGATTGATTTAAAGTATAGAAATCCTCAGTATAACAGCCCATGTTAATAAAGAACAAAATCCAGTTAACTCTAAAGAAGGAAAACTTTTTGAAAAATTCTAACATCTTTTTGTGATTTCCAAAAAACCCTTAAACTGGGAATAGAAAACTTCTTCAATCTAGTAAAAGGCTTCTATTCACAACCACAACTAAGCCAGTTGTTGTGGCAAACACCTGTAATCCCAGCTACTCTGGAGGCTGAGGCAGGAGGACTGCAAGTTTGAGGATAGCTTAGACAACTTAGTGAGAACTTGTCTTGAAAGTAAAGGAAAAATACTTTCTAAACAGGGCTAGGGATGGAGCTCAGCTTAGAGCACTCCTTGGTTTAATCCCCACTACAAAAGAAACACATGTGCGTGTGCACACACACACACACACACACACACACACGCACTTTTTTTGAACCCAAAGAAAATAAAAATACAAAAACTACAAATAACATCATACTTAATGAAAAGACTAAACGTTTTCTTCTTCAGAAACAAAAAGAGAATATTCATTGTCTTCACTTATCGTAATACAGGTTCTGTCCAGGGCTGTCAGTAAAGGAAAATAAAAAAAAGGGATTGGGAAGAAAGAAGTAAAGCTTCCCTATTTATTGATGATAAAGTTTCTTATATGGAAAATATTAAAGAATCTGCACACAGAACTATTAGAGCTATTAAACAAATTTGGCAAATTGGCACGTCTAGTTTTGTACCCTGGCAATGAACATTTGGAAAGTGAAAGCAAGACAACAATTCCATTTGTAATAGCAATAAAAAGAAAAATTTTACTTAAGAGTAAATTTAATGAAAGAATGTCAAGTCCTACAACTTGTACATTGAAAAATATAAAACATTGCTTAAAGAATTAAAGAGTATTTGGGGATTAGCTCGAGTGGTAGAGTGCTTGCCTAGCAAGAGCAAGGCCCTGAGTTGGATCCTCAGCACCCCCCAAAAAAAGGGTTAAAGAAGAGCTAAATAAATAGAAAGATAGCTTCTGTTCATGTATTGGAAGACTTAACATTGTTAAGATGACAACACTCTCCAAAATGATCTATAGATGGGTGATGATCCCAAATCCCAATACAATATCATGATTTCGACAAACTTTTGTTTTGTTTTTGCAGAAATTGACATATTGATCCTAAAATCATATGGAAATACAGAGTCCCACAAAACCAAAACATTTAAAATAGAACAAACCTGGAAGATTCATCTTTTCCAACCTCAAAATGTACTGCAGAACTCCAGGAAACAAAGTGGGATGGTAGTAGCATAAGGATAAATAAAGATAAATGGATTAAAGTTGAGGGTCCAGAAATAAACTTGTCTGTCCGTGGTCCATTGATTTTTGACCAGGATGCCAAGACAATTCAGTGGTGGTGGGGGGAGAGTTTCTTCAATAAATGTTCCTGGGGCCACTGGATAGCCGTAAGTGAAAGAGTGAATTTGGACTGAACTTTATACCATAGACATACTTTTTAAATGGTGAGTTTTATGGTATGTGAATTATTTGTCAATTACAAAAATTAATAGTATCCCTGAGCAACACCTAATTTAAAATACAGTTTGTTAAATGAACTTGAAATGACAAGAAAAACTCTTTGATATCTCAGAATAACTTTAATAATTATATACTACTTATTGTGACCTAAATAAATGGACAAACCTTGAATAGTTGTGGACCGTGACAATAGTATAACAATGTCAATTTTCCTAAACTATAAATTTATAGTAATTTATAAATTTATTGCAATTCTAATTGGAAACTGGGTTTTTCTTTGTGTATTAACTTGAAGGGTGACTTAAAACTTTATATGAAATTAAACAGCCAAGAATAGCCAAGAGAATTACAAGAAGGAAGGAGGAAGAGACCTCTTTACTAAATATCAAGGGTTATCACAAAGCTGGAGTAATGATTCATAGTACAATTTTAAAAAAGGGAAAAAATTTTAAATGTTAAAATCACTACACTGAGGGTTTGGGGAAAGGGGAGCAGAGAGGATATGAGGTAAACTCCTAATTGCTATGATAAAAAGTCTGTAAAAACTGTCTAAAATTGGTGATTCAAGAAAGTAATAGTTACAGATGCTGTAGAAACCCGGACATGTGTAAATCCTAAGCAAACAGCTGAAAAGGATTTTTGGAAAAAGGATTGCATTTGGGGAGGGATTATTGTGAAGGGTTAGGGCAGAGAATTGCTGTACTTGGCTTTAAATTTTTTATATAATCTGATGCGCTATGTATCAGCCATTCTCACTGGAGAAACAGGTTAAATGCAAGATATAGAAATATGTACTATATGTAAGAATTAACGAGACTGGCCACCCACAGAACAAGGTGTGAAAAAGCGCAAAAGGGCTGTCTGCATGCTGGTGATCCGAAGGATCCAGTCAGAGGCCTGGAGCTCACTGTAGTGTCCCATGCGAGTCTGTAACTGGAGGCCGAAGGGTCTGTGCTAAACACTGAACAGTTTGCACTGGAAGCCAGCAAACAATGTCCGAGGCAAAGGTGAAGACTGTAGCTCTTTGGAAGAAACAGAAGCGAATCTTCCTTCTTTGTTTCCCTTTTATACCATTCAGGTGACAAGCCAACCCAGGGTGGGTCTTCTGTCTTCAGTAAATCCCCTCCCCTCAGCCACACCCAGAACTATGCTGATCCAGTTTTTTTTTTTTTTTATACTGGGGATTTGAACCCAGAACCTTGAGCACGCTAGGCAAGTACTCTACCACTGAACCACAATCCCAGCTATGTTGATCTAATTAAATTGGATGTTTCTTACTCAAGTTGACACAATCAGTTAACTATTACATGTTAAAACTACACATATATTTTATGTAGATTTAAAAGTAATTTTTAAAGCATTTTAAAATTTCTGGCAAATAGTATGAGATTGATAGTAGTAATAGTAAACAGATCACATTACTTTTATGTCTTGTCTTTTTCTCTACCCAAGGAAAACACAATGAGAAATCATCCAGTATGTCCCCAAATAGCATCAATTTGATATTGTTGCATTTCAATTTTTCCAGCCCAATCTACGGAATAGAGAGAGGCCATTTATACTTACCAATATGTTCAATTTAACTCACTAAATAAGCAATGTATTCATGGATGTAAATTCAAGGCAATAGAAAACTGTATCCTGTAAAGATTAGCTTTCACCCCAACCCTACCCAGCTCATTTTATTCCTTTATTTACCTTACAGTTAACTAACCTCTCCTGTTAGTTTCTTGAGTATTCTTCTGTTGTTTCTTTATGAAAATACAAACAAATAAAAGTATATATTCCATTAGAAGAAGGCCCTCACTTCATGTGTCCCAGAGATCTTTTCTTACAAAATACCTAAAAAGCACTCTCGCTTTTTCAGTCACACGGGTCATTTTTAGGTGGATATGTCACAGTTTATTTAAGTACCCTCACTTGACAGGTTTGTTTCCAAACTTTTGCTAATACAAACAATGCTACAATAAATAATTTGTACATACATTATGCTTTGTTTTGTAGAAAGAATTTTTTTGCAGACAAATTTTTGTCAGGAACATTCGTTTCTGCCTGGAGAGTAAAAATTTAAAATAATACATTTTTTTCTTTCCTGACATTTTTAATATTCGTTTCACTATTTTTTTTTTTTTTTTTACTTTGGGTGCTGGGGATCGAATTCAGGGCTTTGCACTTGCTAGGTAAGTACTCTACCACTGAGCTAAATCCCCAGCCCCTATTATTTCACTAATAAATCATTCATCTTTCTAAATATGTTCTCAGTGCTGCCAATGTAAAATGATTCCGTATGGAAACTTTCAAAAACAAGTTACAAAAGGACTCATAAGCAATAATGTGACCATGAGAAGTAAAATACATATAATACTTCTAGTACATATTGTTACGGATCTATGCCGGTGAGGGATTGTTTAGCAACACAGGGAGAGCAGATCGGCGTCAACCTCCGGATAGTGATCTCTCCTGGCAAGGAAGGGAGGAGAGAGGGCGGGGATAAATGTATCGCGTCGTTTCATTTCTTTAACAGTATCCGAGATGTACATTAACAGTTGTTCAAACCAGGAAGTAAATAAAGGGTTAGCTTTTATATTTTCTGTATTTGAAATATCCTTGAAATAGTTGATAATTTACGAAATCGACACAGTCCTTGTCCAAGGTTGCCTGGTGGTAGAAAACGGTGTTTGATCCTGGGGAGCCCTTTAACCGCCGTTTCACGGGTCATCAAAGGGGGTCCATAATCCTTCGTTTTCTGCCTGAGAGGGTTTGCGCGGCAATCAAATACGCCCCTACGGAAGAGAGCACCTTCAAAACTATAAATTTTGCTTCTTGCATGATACTATTGTTTTCACATAAAATGAAATGGCAAAAACATAATGAGCTAAGAACGACTCGGCCTGAGATTTACAACTACAGCACCTACTAATTTTAAATTAGGTTACAGATCAAAAGAGGGTACTTCAGTCTCCCTGCGCATTCCAGCAGTGCAGATAAAGGCCACTCGCCCAGGGGGAGGTGGGCATGAATCACTCCTGTGCCGTCCACCCTACAACCCATCAGAGTAGCTCTGAGTGGAGAATACTGGGCGCAGCACCCCAAAGCGGCTCGGAGGAGTCTTCGGTCACTTCGTCACCAACGCGAATCATTTGAGAAGGCATCAAGGTGAGTTCTTGACATTTTCGAGACAGGAAGACCTGGAAGATACTTCTGGGCGGCGCAGCTCCTCCTGGCCTTGAGAAGAACGTCAGTGGCGAGTAAGTTAATAAGCACGGAATATGCGGCTGTGCCCTGATGCTTCTGAACCTCCCTGCTGTCACCAAGGTGATCTCGGACTGTCAGCCTGATGGTCAGGAGCCCGCTTCCCGGGGAATCTCAGTAAAATCTTTGTTTTCCTATTATCAGGGTGGAAATCTTGTTAAGTGCCCCAAGAACTCTTCGTTTTTACGGGTTTGTGTTCCACGCCCCCGGCAGCCTTGGCGAGGTTTCATTCTCAAATAACATTTTCTCTCTGTAAAAAATGTCTTGTTGCTCCAGCCTCTGGGGCTCGGTGACCTTCAAGGGTATTTAACTGCGAGAGAAACAGGGGTGAACTGGAGGTTTGCAGTCTGTGCTGAATGCACGCGCAGGGACACACAATTTGATCTGTCCCCTTTGCTTCTGTTTTCCCTTCATTACATATAATCTCTAAGTAGTTGAGGTGCTGGCTCCCACTCTGACAACCAGGGCAGTGTCCCCATTCAACAATTCTGAATTAGGAGTAGACACAAATCTTTCCTCCCCCTTAAATAGACTTTATTCTTTTAGAGCAGTTTTAGGTTGGCGGCGAATTTGAGCAGCAAATGCAAGGTTCTCCTACGTTCCCTGCCCCTGACGTCCATAGTCCTGCCCTGTCAAGGTCTCGCAGAGCAGCAGTGTGTTTATCACACCGAGGAATCTGCATCGACACGCGCTTATTACCCCAAATCCATAGTTTGGAGTTCACTCTGGACGTGCAGTTTTGGACAATTGAATAAGGACGTAGTTACCATTATATCGTACAGAACAGTTTCTCTGCCCTAAACCAATATACTCTGATATATTGGTGGATATGTGTGCTTATTGTTTTACTTTGTTGGGCCATCTATCCTTCCCTACTAAGACCCTGGCAACTACTTATCTGCTGACTAGCTCCGTAACTCTGTGTATTCCACAGTGTCACACAGTTGGAATCATGTGCTATGCGGCCTCTTCAAACTGGCTTCTTTCACTTAGTAGTAAGCATTTAAATTTATTGCATGTCTTTTCATAGTTTGGTAGTTCACTTTTTCATTCTTTTTTTTCCCCCAGTACTTAGCATTGAACCTAAGGCCTGAAGACTTATCTATGTCCTCACCTCTTTTCATTTCTTTATTTTGAGACAAGGTTTTGCTAAGTTGCTCAGTCTGGGGTCAAATTTGTGATCCTCCTGCCTCAGCCTCCCAGAATGTAGAGATGACAGGGGTGTACCACCACGTCCAGCTGCTCACTTCTTTGTAGGGTTTTATTATTCTGTGCACTGTCTGGATGTACCACAATTTGTTTATTCATTTGTCTACTGAAGGACATCTTGGTTGCTTCCAAGTTTTAGCAATTATAAATAAAGTTACTATAAACCGCTGCGTATAGGTTTTTGTGTGGATATAGTTTCAGCCCATTTGAATAAGTACCAAAAAGCACGATGATTGCGCCTTATGATAAGAGTATGTTTAGTTTTATAAGAAACTATCAAACTGTTGTCCAAAGCCTCTGTCTGTATTGTTGGGCCTTTCCTCCAGCAACGAATGAGCGTCCCTTCTTTCCATGTCCTTTCCCGAATGTGGTGTTATCAGTGTTCTGGATTCTGGTCATTTTAATAGGTGAGCAGTGGCCTCTCGTTGTTACTGCAAGTGGCATTTCTCTGATGACTGCCGATGTGAAGCATCTTTTCATATGCTTATTGGCCACCTGTGTACCTACTTTTGAGGCTTCTGTTCAGGTCTTTGGGCCATTTTTAGATTAGCCTGGTTTCTTATTGTTGAGTTGTAAGAGTCCTTTATTTATTTTGTTGTTTTGTGTGTTCTTGTTCTTGTTGCTTTTGTTCTGTGTTGAACTCAAGGCCTTGTGCATGCTAAACAAAGCTACACGATTGCCACCGACCTGCACCCCCAAGATCCTCTTTGTATGTTTGGAAAAATAGCCCTTCATCAATATGTCGTTCGCACACTTTCTCTCCCAGACTGTGGCTTGCAGCTTGTCTTTTCATTCTCTTGACTGTTTCAGATTGAGCAGAAATGTCTGATTATAATCAGGTCCAGCTTATCAGTGATTTCTTTCATGGATTGTGCCTCTGGTGTCTAAAATGTCATCATCACACCCAAAGCCATCGAGATTTTTTCTTATACTATGTTCTAGGGGTGTGTGTGTGTGCGTGTGTGTGTGTGCGCACGCGTGCTTGTGTGTCCCTTGTGAGGCCCTGGTAAGAGGGAACATCCTTGCTTTATTCCTATAGGAAAACAATTTTCTCATTATTTCTTATGATACCAATTATAGGGTTCTTGTAGGTGTTCTTTATCCAGCTGAGGAATTCCTTCCTCTATTTCTAGTTTGCTGAGAATTTTTAGCATAAAAAGATATTGGATTTTGTCAAATGTGTTTTCTGCATCTATTGATACGATTCTGTGACTTTTCTTCTTTAGCCTGTTGGTGCAATATATTGAACGTCTTGCATATCTGATATGATCCCTACTTGATCTTGGGGGTCAGCTCTTTTTATTTATTGTTGGATTTGATTTGCTAATGTTGAGGATTTTTGCATCTATTTTCAAGAGGAATATTGGGCTGTAGTTAGCTTTTCTTCAAATGTCATCAGCTGGTTTTTGTAGTGGAATAATGCTGGCCTCATAAAATGGATTATAAAGTAGCCCCTGTGATTGTATCTTCGCAAAGAGATTGTGGAGAATTGGTATAGTTTTTTCCTTAAATGATTGGTAGAATTTGCCAATGAGCCCATCTAGGATGTAAACCTATTTTTACCTCATCTTGATTGATAGCACTGTTATCAGTTTTAAAAATGGTAATAACTCCTTAAAATTACTAACGACCCCATTATCAGAGTGAGTATGGGAAGAATTGGCTACCTAATTTTTGGGGTGCATGGAAAAATTAAACTGGGGCTCTTTGTTTAAAAACTACTAATAATTTTGAGATGGTGATAAGAGAGCATTAAACCAAATATGAGACCTTTGTAAGCATGGAGTCCTGTGTGACTGTATAAGTGACGTGTTCTTGAAGCCAACTCTGACTACAGGGCCCAGGAGACTAGCCTCAAAGGTAAAGAGGCCCTTTGATCGTAGGAAGGAACTAGAATGTACTGTGTGATTTCTGTGTTTGCACTCCCCTAACAGGTGTTCGATAAGTCCTTATTAAACAAATCTCCCTAAATTCTCGCAATCACCCTGTGGGTTCCATTCTATTTCCCTCTGTTTTACCAATCTAAGATCTGAGGTTTGGAGAGGTAAGGAAATGTACCCAAAGCACAAGGATAGGTACTGGCAGAGAGAATTCAAACCAGAATTTTCTGAGTGTTAAACCCCTATCCAGGCCAAGACACTGTACTGAAGATTGTGGCTCCAACATCTCAGGGCTACTTCTGATGCCGAAAGTTGGTCAAGAGCTGGTACCACATCTACAGCTTTGGGCTTAAAACAGAGGGGCCCTGGGGGTGTATAGGTAGACCACAGCAGGTAAATGGTAGAAGCTAGGACATGGAGGTGTTGGAGGGAAATAAGAACCGATCCAGAAGCCACGAGGACCTGCAGCGTTACATATCTTCCCTCTCAGTTCCTTCCTGGTGGGAGGGAACCATTCCGAGTACTTTCTACTTGCAGAGTCTCCCGCCCTTGTGGTCTCAGTTAGATCTGCCTCAAGATGGCCTGCCCTGACCAGCAATGTTCTTGGATGTAGCCCTCCGGAGAGAAGCATTTTGGCCTTTCATTTCGAAAATGATCAGTGCTCTTGTTTCTGTCTCTGAAGTTGGTTTTGTCTTTGCTCACGCACAGGTTGAAGTTAGTTTTTCCTGCCCTGTATTTCCATGGCACTGTGAGCTTTTCCGCGACATTGGTCATAGGGGTAATTAATTTTCCTGTGTATTAGGCCATGTCGTCAGCTGGACTGAAGCCAGCATGAAGTCAGGAATTCTGTCTGTTTTGTTCAGTGTATTCCCAGCACGTAACAGTACGGGGCGTGCAACACCTTGCTCACAAATTCTTGTGAGATCTGGACGAAGGCTGGAGGCCCTGAGAAAGCCGCCCCAGCACCACCATCATCATGTCAGGGAATGCGGGCTCAGAACTCTCCAGCCCTTAGAGGCAGTCACACCATTCGCTGAGCTCCTGAAGGCTGTTGAAAATGTGTTGGTGAGGAGGACCTGGACTTTCTGCAAGCTGACATCAAACTGCCTGTGCATCTGTGTTTGCAACAGGACGAACGTCCTAGGAGGCTGAATCACTTCCTGGAGTTAGGGCATTGCTCCCCAGACGCAGGCGCTTGAGGCACTGTCAAATTTCGCTTTTCTGAAAAGCTTTTTTTACTGTTTCACCAACCTTTTTTCTTTTGTCCCCATTTTTCTTCTTTCAGTTGCTCTTTTTATTTTTAAATAATTTTAGACTTAAAGAAAAGTTGTAAGAAGAATAGAGAGAATCCATGTATATCTGTCCGTTTCCTCAAATGTCAAATAGAAACAAGGCCAGAAAACGAGCATCTTGACAATAGTGTAAATGAAACTAAGACCTGATCCGAGTTTCACTATTTTTCCTCCTAATAACCCTCCCCCACCTTTTTTGTTCTAGGATCTCACATTATATTTGGTGGTCAGATCTCCTTAGTCTCCGATCTGTGGCAATTCTTTTTTCTATCCTTCTCTTCATGACCTTGGTACTTTTAAAAATTCAAAATGAGGGTTAGTTATTTTGTAGAGCATCTCTCAGTTTGAGTTTGTGCCATGTTTTCCCGTGGATTAGATTCACACTGTGCATGACTGGGAAGAATACTACGGGGAAAAATTGTGTCCTTTTCAGTACGTCCTTTCAGAGTGTATATGATGGTAACTTCTCATTACCAGGGACACCATTAACCTCTATCACTTGGTTAAAGTGGCGCCTGCCACTACAAAGTCATCTTTACCTTTGTGACTGACAAATATCTTGGAGAGATGCCTTGAGACTTTGCTAATATCCTGGGTCTGCCCCGGGTTTCATCTCTTGATTTTAAGTGTTACCTTGTCTACTACAAGCATTACTGTGGACACTTGACTTCTTAAAAGTTGTGTTAGCTATGCAGACCACACTTGAATATAGTTCCATGTTCCGTTCAGAATTTTCTCTCACTCTTACCAATCAGCACCACTTCCAGCCCAGAGGCAAAATCTTCAGAATGGTATTTTTCCAGTCCCATTTCTGTGTATAGCAAGGAAAATCTCCACCCTATTCCTGCTCCTCCACTTGTTCTTTCTGGAGGAAACAAGCGTTATTAGCTTTTCGACTATCCATCCAGGGAGATAAAATCTATACATATACACACATATATGTGACAGCTATTTGTATTTACATCCTTCTCTCCTTTTTTTAATTTCAGTGGTACTATGCTTTGTGTGTAGTTCTATACCTTAAGGTTTATTTTTATTTAAAATAAAGCTTGGAGGCAGGCATTGTGGCACATGCCTGTAATCCTAGTACTCAGGAGGCTGAGACAGAACTATCATGAGTTCAAGGCTAGCCTGGGCTGTATGGTGAGACCTTGTTTCAAAAAAACCAAACCAAACCAAATTATTGGAGATCATTCCATGTGAGTACATAAAGGGTCTCTTCATTAGATCGAATGATGGTAGAAAATTTAATTGTAAAGAGTCTTCTGTAAGAACTATTAGTCCCCTGCTAATGGATAATGGTTAGCTTTCAATCTTTTGGTCTCTCAATGGTATGAAAATGTGTTGTACAGATGCTCCTTGGCTTATGATGAGGTTACATTCCAATAAACCCATCATAAATTGAAAATATTATATGTATTATATACTTAATATGCCTAACCTACCGAGCATCATTGCTTAGCAACACAGCACACTGTTGGAGGGCTGCCGTGTACCCTCGTTATTGAGCGGCTCACTGGAGCAGCAGCGCTGCCCAGCAGCATTAGACAAGCTCGTCCCACCTATTGCTAGTCTGGGAAAAGATCAAAGTTATGTATATATTTATTTTTTTCAAGTACTGAGGCTCAAACCCAGGGCCTTTGCTCTGAGCTACATCCCCAGTTGGTTTTTTACTTTTGATTTTGAGACAAGATCTTGATAAATTGCCAAAGTTGCCCAGGCCGGGCTCAAACTTGTGATCCTCCTGTCTCAGCTTCCCACACTGCTGGGATTACAGGGGTGCACCACCACGTCCTGCTTAAAATTCAAAGTTTGGAGTATGGTTCCTACCAGATGTACATCACTTTTGCGCCATCATGAAGTCAAAAAATCATAAATTCAACCGCCGTCCCTCAGGGTCTATCTGTGTCTTTGTATAGATGCAAGAATTATTTTTAGGGTGAGTTCCTGGACGTGGAAATGCTGGGTCGTGGGCATATGCGTTTGCAGTTTCCACAGATACTGATGCATTGTCTCCCTGTTGAGGCTTTATCAATTCGTACTCTCTTCAGTAACATAGGAGGGAAGGTTTCCTCCCGTTCCCTCAAGAACCTAATGCATCATCAAATGATCCGCTCTTTGCCAGCATGACAGGTGAAAAATGAATATCTCAAATTATTTTCAGTAAATGTTATTGACGTATAACACACATGCAGAAATATGTGCAAATAAGTATATGGCTAGGGGCAGTGTCCAGGTGCTTGAGTAGTGGAGGCTCACAGACCCAGCTCTCCTTCTCGGACCCGAGGAAACCCCTTTGCTCCAGCACCATGCTGGTCACCCTTCCAAGATTCATAGAGGAATCTCATGTTCTGGGCCTCACTTCGCTCACTGCTTCCTCTTTCTGTCCTGCTTGGGGGTGAGGGATGGCAAGTCCAACTAGGCTAGAAGATGGGGCAGGAAGAAAACGGATAGAGGCAAATGGATAAAGGGTAATATTTCAATATATTATCCTGCCACCATGGTGTCTGATATGATTACTCTGCACACACACACAGAGCTCACATTTAAAAAGATAGTAGAGCTGGGTGTGGCAGTCTACGCCTGTAACCCCAGCACTCTGGGAAGCTGGGACAGGAAGATTACAAGTTCGAGTCCAGCCTAGGTAATTTAGTGACTTAGTGAGACCCCATCTCAAAATAAAAAAAAAATTTTTATAAGGGTTGGACATGTAGCTCAATGTGAAGGCCCTAGGTTCAATCCCCAGGGCTGGAGGACATGGGGAGGTGGGGAGAGTAGAGCCACTGAAGCCAAGGCCAGCTAAAACTTTCTCACACCTCTCTGTGGAGCAGGCTTATGTTCAATAGCTGCTAACTAGGCTCTCTCGCCCTGCCATACTCTGGAGTTTGTCTTTCCTGTTAGATCATCGAGGTTGCCTGGCAACCACCAGCAGGTTGGGTCTCACATGGTTTTCTTAAAGAAAATGGCAAAGCTCTCCTTCCTGTTAAGGTCCAAGCAGGCCTAATTAGTGTGAACCACGAATCAATCCCGGAGGGGAGTTGGGGTGGCGCAGGATGGGGAAAAGGTGTGAAGAACGCAGAGAAGAGCCTGAGATGGGCACTTGGAGCTGACGTGATAATGGCCGTGACTTCTTAAGGTCTGTGTCTGAAAATCACCCACAGACCAAATCTGGTTTTTTGTTTTGTTTTGGTTTTTGGTGGTACTGGAGATGGAACCCAGGGCCTTATATGTGCCGGGCAAGTGCTCTACCACTGAGCCACATCTGCAGCCCAAACTCTTTTTCTTTTATAGTGCTGGGGGTTGAACCCAGAGTCTCTTCTATGCTAGGCAAGCGCTCTACCCAGCACAGATGAAATTCCAATCCAGCTCTTACAACCTCCATGGCAGAACATGGGGCATGGCCCACAAGGGGGACTGGCAGAGCAGAAGGATTTGAGGGGTTCTGATGGCGTGAGAGGAGAGCAGATGGAGGCTCGGGAGCAGGGAGTGGTTTGGGGGTTCCTAGGGGAAAGAGGTCTGTCCTCGGGGGAGGGTGTATCTAGGAAGGGTGCCGTGGGAGGGGTGGGGCCCTGGTGAGGCTGATGCTCTGGATGTATCTGTCCTTCAAGAACAGGCTCTGGGGCACCCCACCTTGGGCTGGTCTTGGTTTCTGTGTGGGCCCAGATAGCTCAGTGTGTAGGCACAGTGTCTGCCCCACCATCTTAGGCTTTTGTTTTTCGGGTATAACAAAATACCATAAACTAGCTAGCTTATAATAGAAATTTATTTCTCATAGTTCTGGAGACTGGAAAGCCCAAGATCAAGGTGTCTGATGAAGATTCACTTCCTGGTTCTCCCACTTCGCTGTGTTGCACATGGCAGGAGCCCCAAGAGAGGTCCTTGGGCCTCTGGTAGGATGCTAAGTTCCTTCAGGAAGGCTTCACCCCCATGGCCCAGTTACCTCCCAAGGGCCTCACCTTCTCATAGCCCCCTGGCTGGGGATTAGATTGCAACACAGACACTTTGTGGGGCCGCGAGCAATCAGACCACAGCACCCATCCGTGCTGGGCCCTTAGGAAGGCTGCCCTTTGGCCTCTGTTGGCAGGGTTGGGCAGCCTTGGTGCCCCCTTCATGCTCTGTGGGAATCCCAGCCCAGTGTCTCCCGAGCCTACTGGTGGGGTTTGGCCCATGACCAGCATGGCTGGGGCAGCTGCTGGGAGCACTGACCTCAGAGAGCAGGGAGGAGAGGCTTCCAGGGGTGGACAGTGGAAAGGACTGACCCTCTCCCACTAGAGCAGGTGGCAGCAGGAGCATGGGGCAGGCCAGTGGACTTATGCAGGGTTCCTGCAGTCAGAATTGGGGCCAGAAAATCCCAGCATAGGGGAGGGAGGGGCAGGGAGCTGAGGCCGAGAGCTACTGGAACTCACCGCAGATGCTGGGTGGGTCCAGATGAGCTACTTGGGAGGGCCCAGCTGTCACACAGGAACAGCACTGTCACTTGGCAAGTGTTTGAGGTGGGCCAGGTCCTTCCATTTGTCTTTAGTCATCACCACCAGTAAGGCAGGCAACACCATCTCTACGTTGCAGGGAGGGAAACTGAGGTGCAGGAGGGCATAGTTTATTTAGGAAGTGGGTGTCAAGATTCAAATGCAGAGAGGTCCCTTCATCCAAGTCCACTCATTCCCCCTCCCTGCTGCCCTGCCCCCTAGCGCAGATCCGGCCACTGAGACCACAGACTAGCCCATTGCCTGCCCTGGGTTACAGGGCAGGGTCATCACACCAAGGGAGTTTCGCATCACTCAACTATGTGTTTCTTTTGTTCTTTGCAGGTTTATTTTTATCCCTAATTTATAAACAGAGGGATGATAGAGAGAGTAGTGCGCAGAGGCACTCAAGCATACAGGTCAGTCATGCTTTCCAAAGGCGGACACCTTTGGAACCACCTTCCAGGCCGGGACACAGGACATTTCCAGCAGCCCCAGCATGTTTTCCTTAACACAAATCAGAACACCACTGGAACAGCAGAATATATACATCAATGGGTCATGTGGCGCTAGATAGAGCCTAACGCAATTTGCTAACACAGATGCTGTGTTTTCTCCCAAGTGCTGTGGTTTCCAGGGCCCAAGAGGAGGGGACAAGGTGATTGTACAGCAGATAAGCTTCCGAAGGCCAGCATTTGGGATGATTAATAGGCGCTGGGCTCCTGCTCCGATTCAGCCTGATACGGAGAGAGGGGACCCTTGTTTAAGCTCTCCCTGCGCCAGCGCCACCACCGCCTGGCTCTCTTATCTCCATGAGTCAGAACCAACTGTGTCTGAATGGCCAGGGGCCTTCGGGAGGCCCCCACCCGCACAGCTTCACCGGTTCTAACAAGGTAGCGTGTTCCCCAAGTGCTGCCTGGGCACCCAGAACCCCTTGGAGCTGGTGGGGAGGGGCGGTTGTTCCTAGCTGGTGTCTGCGACCCCTGCAGCCCGCTGCCCCTGAGGAGGTGGGCAAAGCGGCCCTAGTGGCCCAGTCTGGAGGATGAAAGTGCCAGATGGCCAGGCAGGTGTTCCGGCTGACTTAACAACCTTATCAGATGCACGGTGGGGCCCAGCCTCCAGCAGACAGTGATGACTTTTTTTTCCGCCTTTTGGCAGTACGTGCTGGGGACTGGACCCAGGACCTTCACGCTGAGCTACATTCCCAGTCCTTTTTTATTTTTTAATTTGAGACAGAGTCACTAAGTCGCTAGGTTGCTGTAGCTGGGCTCGAGCTTGCCATTCTCCCGGAAGTCTCCGACCTCCAAAGTGCCGGGTTACAGATGTGCACCGCTGTGCTCAGCTGGACTCAGTATTTTTAGAGCTGCCCAGCTGAGTCCGTTGGGCAGCCAAGTTGGAGACCACCAACCAGCTTGTTGTGCAGTCTTCTTTCAGGCACTGGAGGGCAGAGCGAATCAGCCCGTTCCTGCCTGCTGCCCTAAGAGAAATAAGAGAGAGGAGGGGACTCTACGCTCCCTGCCGTCCTTCCTCAGCTGTCCCAGCCTCTGGACCCCTCATCTGTCTGTCTCCACCCTCCCTGCCTACCCTCCCAGTCTCCTACTGCTCCTGGAGGGATCTTCCTCAGAGGAACTCTAATTCTCTCTCTCTCTGTCTTTCTCTCTCTCTCTCTCTCTCACACACACACACACACACACACACACCCTTTTCTCCTGCAGACCACATCCTAGCAGTGGGGACTTCTGCAAATTGTCACACTTTCCTTTCTAACCTAATTCCCTCCACCCCATACTCCAGTCAAACCGCAGATAGGATCCTCTTGGTCTCTCTCCCACACCCTACACCCTTTGGCTCAGGTACCCAGCCAGGCTTCTTATACCTGGAAGATGCTCACGTAAAGGGCTTGCTGAATCCAGCATAACACCTTGTCATGGTACCATAGAATACAGGAAACATTTGTCCTTCCTGAGACCCCGTTAAATGGCATCATACTGAGAGCAAAAGGGGATCATGAGCAGCTTCACACTGAGTGTTCTACCAAACTTGCCATCTTTTGCCATTATTTTAAAATTCTAAGCATATGTGTACTGATTTTCCCTGAGTTTTGAAATAAAACATGCTCATTATGAATTTTTCACAATAAAAAAGATATGTATGAGGAGAAAGTGAATCCCTCCCTCTTTCTCCTTCTGGTAATAGTCACTGTTGATAGAGCCATGTAGGAATGTGCTGACTTTATTACCCAGGTGCTGTGGACTGGATGTCTTCGTCTCCTCCCAACCTCCCACTGAAATTCTACTCTCCGGTGTAGAGGTATCTGGAGATGGGGCTTTGGGGAGGTGATCAGGGTGTGAGGGCTGGGCTCTGAGTGTGGGATCAGTGGCGCTGCCAGAAGAGATTGAAGACCCCTCTCCACCTCTTCCAGCCCTGCTGCAGGAGGTCTTGACCAGGAAGAGGACCCTCGCTAGGAGCTGAATCTTGGGGTGATCTTCCTGGCCTCCAGAATGGGGAGATATAAACCGCTGTTGTTTGAGCCACTTACCCTGTGGTATCTCTCTTCTTATAGCAGCCTGAACCGAGACAGAATGCAGACTTCCCCCTCACACTCTATATCCTGCCCTCCTCGCTTAGCATAACCTTCCAGGCAACACACAGACTCAGTTCACATCTTTGAAATCCTGCCTGATAGTCTACCCAGTTCTAACACTTGTAGTTTGTGAAAATAATACAGAAATTGTAAATCATAATAACAATTCATGGGAAAAAGTATAAATAAAAGAAACATTAGCCCTGATCTCTTGCCCAGGCAAAACTATTTTATAGTTTTTCCTTCTAGGAGAGTGTTATTCCCATATGGTTTTCTCTTGTTGTTGTTTTCAGCACTGGGGATTGAACCCAGGACCTTCTCACTGACCCGCATCCCTAGCCCTCTTTTTATTTTTATTTTTAATTTTTGAGACATGATCTTCCTAAGTTGTTAAATTGCCCTGGCTGGCTTGAACTTGTGATCTTCTTGCCTCAGCCAGTGGGATTACAGGCGTGCCCCACCATGCTTGGTTCTACATGTTTTTGTTAAAACAAAATGCAAAATGGGGTATCCACACCCCTTTAGTGTTTGCAATTTGGGTTCCACTTTGGCACTTTAGCATGTGAAATATTATGACTTGGTTGCCGCTATCATTGGCTTTGACAGCTGCTTACTGTCCCTTCCGGGCCTGCACAGAGTCTCTTAGATATTCCCCACTGTAAGATATTTTAGTTGGAATGTGCTAATGGTTCCAGTCCCCTTAAGAATTTGAACCAGAATTCCTAGTCAGGGTGAAGATACCCCACACACCCACACCCCAAGTTGCTTTTCTGTCTCTTCAGCCATCTCTTTCAAAACCCACCTCTTAGAGTACAATACGTTTTCTAGGAGTCTCTAGACTTGTACTTTCCCAGCTGCTGGCCCCTCTCCTGTCTCCCCACACAGATTGGCATCAGAGACCTTCCTTCTGGAAGACTTTCCACAACTTCGAAACACCTGGGCTGGCTTGTCACCCACTGTGGACTGCCTCCTGGCTCTGTGCTTCCTAACCAGCACTTTGTGCATTTCAATTTCTGCTTCGTGGCTGAGTTACAGTACTTACCCAGTGGGGGAAGGCCAGATAAATGAGGGAAAGGGAAACAGGGAGTGTCCTGTGCTCTTTTCTCCTCCTCTGGCCTTTAGGCAGATGGGAGGTCAGTCCTAACACAGGGGCACCCCACCCTGCCCCTTAGCCTTGGCTCCCAGAGCAGGTCCAAGCTCTGGGGGAGCCCAGGAGAGGTGTGGCGGTTGGAGGAGGCTCAAGGCTTGTGGATGAACAGGCCACGCCCACTGCTCCGTCTGTCCCAGCTGCCCCGAAACAGAGGGCACAGGTTTGGATCCAGGAAGACTGTTTATTTAACTCTCACAACTGAGGGGTGATTGCTGGGGCCAGCAGGAGAAACAGCTGTTCCTCTGCTTAGCCAGCCTCGCTGATCACACCCAGCAGCTTCCCGAGGTGCTATCGAATCTCTGTGCTTCACAATTACCTCTAATTTCATTGCCTTCATTGAGCAGAGGGGAGCTTCTCCCTGCAGCTGGGATTTCTCATGTTGCCTGGGCTTTGCCTCCTTGGCCCCCAACTCTTCCTTTCATCCCAGCAAGTGACATAAGCAATCATTTCCAGGACTGGAGCTCTGTGTGCACCCCCACCCCTGGCCACTCACATCTCCGCCATTGTCCCTTGTCCTGGCCCTGTGAGAGGAGGGGAGGTGAGTCCCGGAGGTGACTGGGGATCCCAGTTTAAGGAAAAGGCTGCACAAGCTCTGCTGTGTGGTGGAAGCAGCTACTTCCACTGGAAGGAAGATGCCCTGCCCGGGTCTTCCCGCTTCTCCTTCCTCTCCATGCAGCCCCAAATCTCAGGCCAAGCAGGGAGGTGAGTCAGGTCTGACCTAACTTGCTCATTCAACAAATATTTGTGAGGCTTCTAGTATGTGGCAATCAAAACTGTGTACTTAACAGACTTTTCTCAGCATAGTGCCCGGGTAGGGTAAAGCCATAGACATGACTTTAAAGCAAGTCGCCTACCTTGGAGAAGTTCCAAATCCACCAGGGCATGGAAGCAATGGTGGGTTGGAGAAGTGTGTCTTCGATCAGTTGGTAAGAATTTGGGTTTGATTTGCTGGGCATGGTGGTGCACGCCTGTAATCTCAACACTCCAGAGGCACTATGCCGTTTTAACCCCTCAGAACCTTTGAACCTCCAGTCCCTTCTGGCTGGACCTCCAGCCCCATGAGTCCTTCAGCATCTTCCACAGCATCGTGTTTGGAGTGCTGGTTGAGCATCCATCCACTGGCCTTGTGCAGATCTCCGCCCGAGTGCTCACCCTGTCCTGTGGACGGCTGCCAGCACCTTTCCAGCTGGGCCACAGGCTGCTCTGAGCAGAATCACGACTTCCCCCGGGTTCTGTCACACCAGCACAGTGCCTGGCCCTGAGCCTGAGATCTAGAAGTCACAGTGGAACAGCACAGATTTACAGCCGGACTGCCAGCATGGGGTACAGCTTCGACCACTGTACCACTAACACGAAGACACCTTTGGGTGAGTTAGCAATAGGCTCCCCTCTGAGTGGACGAGCGCGAAAAGACGAGTCCTCCAGGCAGACTGGGTGGCAGAGTGCTCCTTCCCCAGCTCGCACAGCCCTCAGCCGGGTCCCGGAGCCAGGCTGAGCCAGCAAGGACAAAACTTCAGCCTGGACTCCTGCTCCTTGGGCCAGGCCTCCAGCTCAGGCACAACACGAGGTGCTACTAAAGCCCGCCTTTCCTTCTCTGCCATGTGAACAAAAGCAGTGTGCCGGAGAGGAGAGTCTGCATACGGGTGAGTGATTTGGGGCAAGAAATGGGTTAAATAGTAAATGCCCAAGAGAGCTGCCACTGTATTCCTCTTGTCCTTAATCTGGAAGTTATTCTCCCCCCAAAGCAAGAACAACATGGATGATTCGAAAAAGGGTCAAGTGAAGCTGAGTCTCAGTTTCTGCGTCTACAAAATGTGGATAAGGGATTGGGTGAGCTACTGCAGGTGAGCTAGCAGGAAGGCACGTGGCGTATAATAAATGTTTGCTAAATGGTGATTGCAATTATTTTGATTAATGGATTGGTGATGGTCTTTCTTTCATGAGGGTGAAGAATGTCTGCCAATGAATGTAGAGGCGAGAAGTGCTCTGCCAGCCTCTTCTAGAGAGACGGAAGGCACGAGGGCCTCTCATGCCACCACTGCTGTGCCCATCTGCTCCTGGTGGGCTAATGCAGGGAGCAAGCCAAGCTGCTAAAATCCCCAGCTGAAGAGCCACCCAAGGACAGGCAGTGCTGGAGGGAAACTTCGGGAGTCTGTTAGGTCCCCTTGCCTGTTCCGGCACCATCCTCCTGCTGCAGGCTTGGAGCAGGCTGGAGTAGGAGGGTGGAGGGCGGCTCCAGACTTAGTACTCCTGCCTGCTGGGAGGAAGGACGGGGTGCAGGAGTGGGAACAACTGGAGAGGGAAGCTGGAGAGCTGCGGGAATCCAACGCATCGCCCAGGGATCGAAGCACCGCTGTTTGTGTCCAGCAAATATTTACTGAGTGCCTAATTGCCTGGCACTGTGTTAAACCTTCGGGATCTGTAGTCGCTAAACAGAAATGGGCCCTGTTTTTGTACAGCTGATTTCAAATCTAGCCCAGTGCAAATATTTTATTCCTTTTTTTTCTTTCTATGTATGTGTGTATGTTTTGGTTTTTTGAGACAAGGTCTTGTGTTGTCATTCAGGTTGGCTGTGAATTCACTATGTCAACCAGACTGGCCTCAGACTTGCAGTGATCCTCCTGCCTCAGCCTCCCAAGGGCTGGGACTACAGGCATGGATCACCACTCCTGGCCAGTTTCATTCTTTCCTGAGCAGAAGCACTGCAGTTACCTAGGCCAAATACTCTAGGACATTCTTGTCTCCTTTTTTTGTGGTCTAGACCTAAAATGTCCTCCGCTCCTCTGTTGGGAAGGTGGTTGGACCATGGGGTGTATATTCTCTTCACCCCACTGTTGAGTTCACAGCTGAATGTACTGTTAGGAGGTGGGGCCTCGTCAGAGGTGGGTTGCTGGGGGTGTGGCCCGCACAAGTGTATTCTTGACCTGACCTCCGTCCTCTCTCTCAGTCTCCCTCCCCCTTGTCCTCTCTTTCCTGGCAGCTGTGGGTGAACAATGGGACAGGCTCTTCCACCGCGCTGCTTCTGCTTGGGAGCCAGCCATCCACGGACTGAAACCATGAACCCAAATAAACTTCTCCTCCTTTAAATTGTGGGTGACAGAAATTATGTCCAGGGACTGGAAAAGTGACTAAAACACCTTTCTTTCTCTCACGCTGCTTATCCAATCCACTGGCAAGTCTCCAGGCTCCATCTTCACTATATATTCCAAATTTAACTGATTCTCAGCTCCTCTACTTCTGCCACCCTAATCTAGTCCTGGACTATTGCATTAGCCTCCTGCTTAGTCTCCTGCCTCCAGCCCGGTCTCAGTCCTCTTGCCCTATAGACATCAGAGTGAACCTTTTTTTTTTGACACAGAGTCTCGCTATGTAGTTTGTGATGGCCTTGAACTTACTATGTAGGTTAGGCTGGCCTCGAACTCTCAGCAGTCCTCTACCTCAGCTTCCCAAGTGCTGGAATTACAGGTGTGTGCCATCATGCCTGGCTAGAGTGAGCCTTTAAAAACATGTCTGCTTATGCTACTCCTCTGCTTAAAGCCCCCCGTGGCTTCTTGTCTCCCTCAGAATGGGAAGTGGAGTCTTTGAAGGGCCCACAAGGCACCATGGCCTTGCCTTTGCTGCCTCTTTTTGTTTTTTTGGTGCTGGGGATCGAATTCAGGGCCTTGTGCTTGCAAGGCAGGCACTCTAACCACTGAGCTAAATCCCCAGCCTTTGCTGCCTCTTTAGCCGCATCATGCTCTGGTAACAGTAAGATCTGGAAGAATGAAATGAAATCCACTTCCTGGGAAAGGCAGGGAGGAAAAGAAACTCAGGCTTCATTTACTGCTAGCAGATTTTCCAGGAAGTGCAGAATGATGTTTCTCCCCTGCTGCCCAGACTCCACATTAACTTGCCAAATAGCAAGAACAGTCATGGGAGGTCAGACAATTCTAAAGATGTCACTATAAATAGAGTTTAAAAATAAAGACAAGACTCACATAGAAAAAAAATTGCAATACTAACCAAAGATCAATATCCAGAATATATAAATAGCTCCTATGAATCAAAAAGAAAAATATATCCCCGTAGGAAAATAATGCAAAGGCAACTCACAGTAGAAATGTAATTGGCCAATAAATATCGGGGGGAAAAAGAGTCAACCTCATTAGGAATCAGGCAAATACAAATTAAAACAATACAGTATCATCTTTTGCTAATGCAGCTGACAGAAGTAAGAAAGATTTATGATGTAAAATGTAGGCACTTGCTCCGGCAGCACTTATATGATATGAATCGTGAGCAAGGATGTAGAGAAATGAGAGTATAAATTGGTACAATCTTTTTATAATTACATTTTCTATTAAAGTAGTCAGCATTCTCTATTAAAACTTTAAAATGCCTAACTTTTGACCTAGTGAGTTTATTGTTAATATATGTCACATGTTTGTGCCCAAAGAGTTGTATATAAGATTAGTTACTGAAGTGTCTCTTAAGAGTGAAAAATTGAAAGGAACTTAAATGCTTACAAGTAGAAGTAGGATTAAACGATGGGGATTCATTCTGTGGAACTGTGTCATTAGTCAGATCTCTATTTGCTAAACTAAAACAATTTCCAAACATCTCTAAATGAAAAAAGTGAATCTCAAGACAGTATGTGAGGCAGTATCCACTCATGTTTAAAGACAAGGGTGAAACAAGACTATTTATAGATTTCTTTGTTTACATATTTATGCTGATATTGCAGAAAAGCTTGGAGGGTAGCTTTATAATTCCTGCCGTGGACGGATGGGGCTGGTGATATGGAGGAGGAGTTATACTTTTTACTCCATTTCTATGCTACTTGTAGTTTTACAAGAGTAATATGTTCACAAATTATTTGTTTAGTTTTAATTTTTATTAGTACATATTTGTAGTACATAATGATTACTTTTGTGGGGGACTGGTACATGTATGTAACACAACTCTATTCTTTGTTTCTCTTTCCCCTGCACCCCTTTTTTGCCTTCATCAGATTCATCTTTTTTTAAGTCTTTATAAAGTTAATTATCATACATACAGATCAACAGCCAGACTAACAGGCCAAAAAACATAAAACACTTAAGACAATTATATTAAATCAAGTTACACTTTTGGATACATGTCCATGCTGGATAACAATATATTGAGTTTGTCATGTAGAATAAACCATGTGATATTTAAGCTTTTGTGTCTGATTTACTTCACTTAACATTATGGTTTCAAGGTACATCCATTTTCCTACAAGTGACTCAAGTTTATCCTTTTTTTATGGCACAGTAGTACTGCATTGTGTATAAATACCACATTTTCTTTATCCATTCATCTGTTGATGGACATATAGGCTGTTTCTAATATTTAGCTATTGTGAATCGTGCTTATACAAACGTGGGTGCGCATACGTCACTGCGTATGATGTCTTTAGTCTTTTGGAAAGATACCTTGGAGGAGACTAGCTGGGTCAAATGGAGTTTCTTTTTTACTTTTGTGAGGAATCTCCAGCATTATTTGTGGTATTTAAAATTATGCAAAAATATGTCGTATATAATTTAATTTATAAACATATGTAAATATTAGGTCTTTTATAAAGGTAACGTCTTCCCCATACTTTATCCCCACCCCCGGGCTATACCCATATCACAGGTGGGAAAGCAGGCCGAGGAAAATGACATGCCAAAGCCACATGAGCCTGGAACTCCGGGGTGGCACTGACATTGGCAGAAAAGTTCGAACCGCCAGCCTGGGCCAGGAGGATGGGAGGACGTAACAGTCCTTTTCTCAAGAAGCTTAAAACCTCATCTGGGAGGCAGACTCCTGAGATTCCAGGACAACACCGTCTGGTCTTGTAAGAACTGGATCCGTAAGAGTCAACACTTGTCGAGGGCTGAATGTGTGCAGAACACTGTGCTAAAAGCTTTCCATACACTAACTAACTGTATTCCCCATGTGGTGTAGGTACTGCAATTATGAGCCCCTTATTTTATAAACTGGAGGCCGAGGTACAGAGGGATTAAAGAACCCGGTGGTAGGGAGCACTGGAGGCTGAATGGAAGCAGTCTCAGTCCGACGCCTTCCTCCTTTTTCCCAGAAGGGGCTTGCCAGCCAGGATGCTCAGGGAAGGGTGGTCTGCGTGCAGCGGCATGCCAGGATAGCACCAGTTCACCCGGTTCTTCCCAGCGCAAACAGGAGAATAAGGTAATTGGTGGGGAGACACACAAGCAGCAGCCTGGAGGGGAGCTTCCACCTTATTTATAGAAGTCATAGAAAATTTCCAACATAGGCGAAGGTAGAGAGGATGGTACAACGAGCTCAGTCTCCTGGAACGATTCTGGTTTGGACCGTTAGGCTCTGCAGGGAAGATGCTCCTGTGAAGTCCGGCCTCCCTCGTGGTGGGGGGCGGGCTGTGGGGAAGAAGGTGCTGTGCTGAACCCCAAGGAGGGCTCGTTTGCAGACGGGGAGGCCTGCAGCCACTCAGCGCTGGCCATGCGCATCATCCCAGTCATGGACCTGAGGATAAGCTGACATTTAGAGCTGCTTCGTTTATTTTTTAAATTGAGATACTTACAAGACGTAAATTGTGCAACTGAGGTATTCACAGAGGTGTGTGACCATCACCATTGTTTAATTCCAGTACATTTTCATTACCCTCAAATGGACATGGAAACCCCATATCCACTAGCAATCACTCTCTATTCCCTGCTTCTCTTAGTCCTGGCAACCTCTCATCTGCTTTCAGTTCCTATGGATTTGCCTATTCTTGCTATTTCGTATAAATGGAGTCCTACAACCTGCGGCCTTTTGTGTCTGGCTTCTCTCACTTAGCATCATGTTTTCAAGTTCATCCGGGTTGTAGCATGCACCAGTGTTTCATTCTCTGTGATAGCTGAATAACGTATGCACTGCTTTCTGTTCCATTCGTCTTGATGGACATTTGGGTTGCTCCCACTGTTTGGCCATTCTGAATAACACTTGTGTGAATGTAAGTTTCTCTGTGGACGTGTTTTCCTTTCTTTTGGTTGTATACCTAGAACTGACATTTCTGGGTTGTATTTTAGGTTTTTTCTGCCCACTCTGATGCTGGGGATCAAACACAGAGCCTTGTGTATGCTAAGCAGAAGCTGTACCACTGAGCTGCATCCTCAGCACACATCTAACTTTTTGAGGAACTGCTAAACTGTTTTCTACGATGATCTCACCATTCCCATCAGTGATGTATGAAGATTCCGATTTTTCCACATCCTCACTACTTGATATTTTTCTGTTTATTATCATTATTGTTATTATTATTATTATTGTTGGCTTTTTGAGTCAGGGTCTTCCTATGAAGTTCAGGTTGGCCTCAAATTCATGGTTATCCTCCTGCTTCAGCCTCTTGAGTGCTCAGGTTACAGGTGTGCGCCATCACACCTGGCTAATATTTTCCTTTTTTAAAGAAATAGTAACCATCCTAGCAGATGTAAAGTGATAGCTCACTGTGATTTTGATTTGATTTTCATTGAAAACTAATGATGGAAGCTATCTTTTTATGTGCTTATTGGTCATTTAAAGAAAATATTTATTCAGATCCTTTGTCCATTTTTCAGTTGGGTTGTCTTTTCCCTGTTGAGTTGTAAGAGTTCTTTATATTTACGATCATTATTAGATACATGATTTGCAAATATTGTCTCCTATTCTGTAGGTTGTCTTCCCACTTTCTTGTAAGCGGCCTTTGAAGCACAAGAGTTGTTTTATTTTGATAAAGTTTAATTTATCTCTTTTTAAAAATCGATTTCTTGGGTTTTAAAAAAAATTTAATTTTTTTTTATTTTTAACCAAGAACATGTATTGGTACATTGTGCATATAATGATCACATTCATCACATTTATTTTGTACCTGTACATGATTCATATTGGTTCTCCCCCCTCTTCCCCACCCCTCCCCTCTGTTCCCTCCATCCCTATTTACACAGGTTTATTCATATTTCTCCATGATTTCCCTTTCCCCTTTCCTTTTTTCCCTTCCTGCTTTTCCTCTTTCCCTCTTTCTAGTGCTCCTCTCCTTCGTATATTATCTTCCTTTTATATAACATCTATTACACCTCTTTGTCCTTATTTACAGTTGTGGTTTCTCATATCAGAGAAACAATTCGATGTGTACTCATGAGTGTCTGTGCTTTTGTTGTTATATCTATGAAACCACTACCTAACTCAAGGTTACAGAGAATCATGGTATGCTTTCTTCTAATAATTTTATAGTTCTAGCTCTTACATTTATGTCTGATCCATTTTGAGTTGATTTGTATATGGTGTGAGATAGGGTAGAGTTTCTTTTGGGTGTCTATTTCTCTCTCTCCTCTCTAGTGCCACAACTACACAAGAATGCCATTATGCTGTTATTATTCTTCAACAATTGTCATTGGTGGAACTCCCAGTTTTAATCTCTGGCTCAGAACTGAGATGGCAGGTTTGAAACATTTCCATGTGTGTAGCATTTATAAGTCAAACTTTATTCCCTGCCTGATTGTCTTACTTTCTCATCTCTGAGATACATTATCTGACACCCACAACTCTAAGGAGGAAAGGTTTATTTTGGCTCACAGTTTGTAGAGGTTTCAGTCCGTAGTTCAGTCCATGACAGGGCAGCATGGCAGAGGGGCATGGCAGAGAGAAATAGCTCATTGCTACCCAATGAGAAGCAGAGAGAGAGAGAGAAAAAAGAGAGGAGAGAGAGAGATTAATGGAGGAGGGAGGGAGATATACCCTTCCAGGCCAGTGGATACTGATTCACTGGCGAATATATACCCCCATGATCCAATCACCTCCCCAAAGCCTCACCTATGAGCACATGAGGCTTTGGGAGGACCTCTGGACATAAACCACAACACTGATCTACCATCCAACTTTAGATACGAATGAACTAATTTGGAAAAGGAGAGTGAGTTGCCTAAAATTCTACAGAAATCACATAGTGGACTAAGAATTTAAGCCTGGAAGAGGTAACCCTGGAAGAAGGGAGACGAAAGTCCTAGGTGATAGTCGCAGCTCTGTCCCCTTACACTTGTGTGAACTTACAAACTATGACCTTTGTGGGGTTTCAATCTCGTCTTCTGCAGGTAAGTGAGTTGCCCTTGGAAACTTCCAGTAGTACTAACTTCCTGGTTCTCTGTGCCATGTACTTTAGCACCTCTAACTCTTTCAGTAACCTTCAAGGCAGGTGCAATCTGCACATTCCAGGAGAGGAAATGGAGACAGGAGCCGACAACTCAACTTAGAAGTGTGATGTGTGGACCAGAAACTTGTGCTCCTTCCTCTCAGGCACTCTACATCTCCAAGCCACTTATTCTCCTTGAGCCAAAGTTTCTTCACTGTCAAAGTCAACAAACATTCTTTCCTTGTGGCATGGCTGTGGGCAGAACCATTCATTCCTTCATTGCCAGCAGCTTTCCTGAGCACCTATGAGATGCCAAACCTTGTTGTAGGTGAGGGTATTAAAACAGAAAGCAGGACACAACCCCTGCTTTCACAGCTTACATCCTGGGGAGGGGTCAGAACAAAGAAACAACAAAACAAACAAACTAGGTAATTTCAGATTGAGATGGATGAAGAGATAGCACGATGGGGGTGGAGCCTTCCTAAGGGATGAAGGCTCCTATTTAGGGGTTGGGGATTTAGCTCAGTGGTAGAGTGCCTGCCTAGCAAGCACAAGAAGGCCCTGAGTTCGATCGCTGGAACCCCCCCCACCCCAAAAGATTATATTTTGGGTTTAAAGAGTGTAAAAAACAATAAACACGAAAAAGAGACGACATTGGCGTGGAGACCTGAATAATCCAAAGGAGACTGATGCAGGAAAACGTGGGGGCAGGTTGTGGAGAAAGGACAAAGCAAAGCCTGGAGGGATCCGACAGTGCATAAGAGACCAAATGAGATAACATAAGCAAAAGGCAAGTCGAGGGTATGAGATTAAGTTTGTGAGAGCAGATTTCACTGTAGGACCAATATGTGCCAGCAACTGTACTGGGCTTTGAGCATTTGGAGATACGTTAAATACAATCTGTATGCACAAGGCACTCACTATTTAGAAGAGGATAGAGAGAAGGTGGTTTTCCAGCTGATGAAAGTGGAGCATCTAATCACCAGTTGAAAAATTAATTCTTATTCATGTTTTTGCAAATGTGTCCTGCAAGTACAGAGATACTGCCATAGGAGACCAGAGGGAGGCCCAGGTTAGGGCGCCAGGTTAATTTTTCCTTTGTACCCTCTGTGGGTTCGCGTCTCCTCCCAGCGCTAGAGTGCGCTGCAACATTCCTCGGCTGGGTGGAGCCGCGCTCTCCTCTACTTCCCTTCTCCTTGCTCAGCACTTCCGGTGTCTAGCGGAAGCAGGGGCCCGGAGCCGCGGGCGCCGGGGTCTGAAGGCATGGCGGGGGCGGGGCCGGGGGAGGTGCGCACGGAGCAGGCTGGGGCGTCCCTCGCCCCGGCCCCTTGAGTCCGGACCTGACAGGTGAGGACCTATCTTTTTTGGCCCAGCCTCCAAGCCGGGCAGATGCTCCCCGCGAGGCTCCTCCCCGCATGACATCGAGGCCCCGCGACCCCCGCCATCCCTCACAGTTCTCTTCCCATTGAGGCCCCGCCCCAGGTTTTTCTTTCCGGGGGCGCCCCCTTGGGCGTGTGTGTCCGCCGGTTGGCGTCCTTTACTCGTTCTGGAAGCCATCGCAAGGAAATAGGAATAGGTGCCCTTTCTCCCATGGGGAAACAGAGACCCAGCAAGGGGAAACAGCTTAGTACCATAGCGTGAATTAATGACCCAGTTCAGCCAGGCTTTCTTCTTCCATTCCATAAGGGACCGAAACGCCACTATGTGCCAGCCCCAGTGCTGGTCTCTGAATATAGAGGTGAACAAAATGACCATAGTTACTTCCTATGTAGAGAGTACAGTTTAGCGGGGGAATCAACGTGAAACACGACCATGCAGGTGAAAGTATAAACACGAATTGTGACATTTACTATGGAGGAGACAAAAAATGACAAGTCTTGATTTAGATAGGGTGGGAAGACTTCCTAAAGGAAATGACACTTAACCTGCAATTCGAGAAGTTATAACATGGGCCAGAGGAATACACTTGTGGATCTCTGAGTCAGGTCCAGTATTTAAGAAGGGAGGCTTGCTATGTATCAAACACTGGTGAGCATATGAGATATAATGTTTGTGTTTGTGAACTCACCGTCTTGTGAAGGTCAGGGCATAAGTAAATACAGAGGCAGAGTTGCACATACAACAGGTGAAGGAGAGGTATGGCTACTATATCAGGATTTTATTTAATGGAAAAGTGAAGGAAGACTCTCCTGAGGAAGTGATGATTAAGCTGATAGGTGAAATAGCAAAGCTAGAAGAACTTAACTTTTTTTTTTTTTGGTGCTAGGGATCGAACTTAAACTCTTAAAGGCCAGATGAGAAGTATTTTGGGCCATGAGCCTTGTGGTCCTGGTCTCACCTATGTAGCTCTCCCTTCAGAGGGCACAAGCAGGTATAGGCAGCATGTAAATGGATGGATATAACTATGTTCAGATGAAATTTAATTTACAAAAACAGGGTGGCAGAGCTGGGCATGGTGGCACGCACAGAATCACAAGTTTGAGACCAGCATGGGTAACATACTGAGACACCCCCATCTCCAAACAAACAGGGAGGGGGGCTAGATTTGGCCTGAAGGTAGTAGCTTGACCACTGAGCTGCATCCCCTCCCCCCACTGTAGTTCTGATTTACGTTTCTCTGATGATTAATGATATGCGTCCTGTCATTTGCATTTTTTGGCCATTTGTGTGTCTTTGGAGAAATGTGTATTCAAGTACTTTGCCCATTTTTAAGTTGGATTTTATGAGCTTTTGTTAAATAGATGCCCTTTATGTTCTAGATATTAACTCTTTGTTTTGAGACAGGGTTTTGCTGTGTAGTTCAGGCTGGCTTTGAACTCAGTATGTAGCCCAGGCTGGCCTTAAACTTGTGATCTTCCTGCCTCAGCCATGTGCCACCAAACCCAGTGTCTACTTATTAACTCCTTATCAGATATATAATTGACAAATACTTCCTGTTGTTCTGTAGATTGCTTTTTCACTGTGTTGAGTGCATTGTATGTCTTTCGGTGTACAGGAGTTTTTGAGTTTAACGTATTCCCATATGACTGTTTTTGATTGTCTATTCTTTTGGTGTCCTATCCAAAAAAACCATTACTAAATCCAATGTCATGAAGCTTCCTGCTATACTTTCTTCTAGGAGTTTTATAGTTATAGGTCTGATGTTTAGTTCTTTAGTCCATCTTGAGTGGATTTTTGTAAATGGTAGAAAGGTCCAACTTTATGCTTTTGCAAATGGGTGTATACATTTCCTAAAACTACCCTTTGCTGAGTGGTTGTCTTGGCACCGTTGTCGAAGCCATTTGATCACTATGTGAAGGTTTTTCCCTGAGCTCTCTATCTATTCCATTGGCCTGTGCCCGTTTATGCCAGTACCAGACTTTTTAGATTACTATGGCTCTGTAATATGTTTTTAAATCAGGCAGTAGGGCCCTCCAGTTTTCTTATTTTTCAACATTATTTGGAGTTTCTTAAGATTTCATATAAATTTTAGGATGAATTTTTCTATTTTTGCAAAAAGTGACATTGGGATTTTGATGGGGGTTGCAGTGGATCTGTAGATTGCTTCAGGTAATCTGACCATCTAAACAGCCCAGTAAATATTTTTGTTTGTATGAATGCACATGGAACATGATTGTTATACTGTTCAAATGTGAGGCACTTGTGTGTTTATTCAGTTGACCATTCCTGTTACCTGAGCATACTTGCAAGTATTCCTTGTGAACTACATTCTTTCCCCATACCTATTTCTAGCCTTACAAATGTCAGTACCGCTTCCTGGTAATCTAAGAGAGAGAAATGCTGGTTACCATCAGATTGGGAATGCCTAGGGTCAGGATATAAAAAGAGAAGTCTCTTTGACTTGTATATATTTGTGTAGGTTTTTTTTTTTTTTTTTTTTACTTACTTAACTTGTACTGTATTTTCTATGTAGAGATGTGATAATGGATCATCATGTTTCCACCATCAAACCTCGAAGAATCCAAAACCAGAATGTCATTCACCGCTTGGAACGTCGGCGTATCAGTTCGGGCAAGGCAGGTACCCACTGGCACCAGGTCCGTGTGTTTCACCAGAATGTCTTCCCCAACTTTACAGTCGTCAACGTTGAAAAGCCTCCTTGTTTCTTACGTAAATTCTCTCCAGATGGACGCTACTTTATTGCGTTTTCTTCTGATCAGACATCCCTTGAAATCTACGAGTACCAGGGCTGCCAGGCGGCAGAGGACTTACTACAAGGATACGAGGGGGAGATTCTGTCTAATGGCAACGACCAGCGGTCAGTCAACATCCGGGGCCGGCTGTTTGAACGCTTTTTTGTCTTGCTGCACATTACCAATGTTGCGGCCAATGGTGAGCACCTGAACCGGGAGTGTAGCCTCTTCACTGATGACTGCCGGTGTGTCATCGTGGGCTCTGCGGCCTACCTCCCGGATGAGCCGCACCCGCCTTTCTACGAGGTGTATCGGAACAGTGAGTCAGTGACCCCAAACCCACGGTCCCCCTTAGAGGACTATTCCCTGCATATCATTGACCTTCACACAGGCCGCTTGTGTGATACGCGCACATTTAAGTGTGATAAAGTGGTCCTGTCACACAACCAAGGGCTGTACTTGTACAAAAACATCCTGGCCATCTTGTCTGTGCAGCAGCAGACCATCCATGTCTTCCAGGTGACCCCTGAAGGCACTTTCATTGATGTGCGGACCATCGGCCGCTTCTGCTACGAGGATGACCTGCTCACTGTGTCGGCCGTCTTCCCCGAGGTACAGCGGGACAGTCAGACAGGCATGGCCAACCCCTTCAGGGACCCGTTCATCAACTCCCTGAAGCACCGGCTGCTGGTTTACCTGTGGCGCCGGGCAGAACAGGATGGCAGCGCAATGGCCAAGAGGCGCTTCTTTCAGTACTTCGACCAGCTGCGGCAGCTGCGCATGTGGAAAATGCAGCTTCTGGACGAAAACCATCTGTTTATCAAGTATACCAGTGAGGACGTGGTGACACTGCGGGTCACAGATCCATCTCAGGTACAGGGTGAATTCCCCTGCCCTCTGCTGTTGGTCTCCTTGGAATGGGAAGGGGTCTCTGGTGCCACTAGCGTACCTGTCAGGGGTACACATTTTATGTGGCCTGAATTGTTGGTGTCTGGGGCCCTAAACTTAAAATTGGCTTCTTTTTTCTCTGACCATGTGTTTTGATCTGGGCAGATGGAAGCTAAATCGCCAGCCATTGGTGTGTAGATAGTCACCTGAGGGGTTATCATCCTAATTCTTATGTGGAGCATTTTCAGTACTCTTGAGATGGAAGCCCAGATGCTGTAAAGTCAAAGTTTGACCTACTTTTGCATAATTGTACCATGATTTTGTAAGACTCTGCTTACTGGGTTGGCTGCTTGGGTGTTGGCAATGAGAATGAGCACTCTGATGTGCAAAAGAAAATCCTCTAGAAATCTAACTTGACTTCTGTCTGCTTCTGTCCTTAATTTCTCAGTCTGCCTTAGAGGGAAGGCTGGTAAATATGTAACTTCATACTCACAAAATTATGAGAGCTCTTGGTAAAACCCTGATATAATTAAACCTTTTCTGGGTCAGTAGCAAGGACATGAGCCAATTTTTTATTTAGGCTTGAGCTACAATTACCTTTTTATTTTAGAGGAGTAAGTTGTCTGTGATCACTACACTTGAGATTATCCTTTTTTCATTTGCTAATAGGTGACCTTTTTTTTTTCTGGTAGCTACAGTAAGTTGTAGCTAGAAATACTACTAAGGCTGTGTCTTTGGTTGCTAAATTTGTAACTCTAAACCCAGTCTCTCTGCCCCAGCTGGCATCCTCACTCCTCCTCCAGTTTAATTTGATAGGTTCCAGTAAGGTCGATGTGTAAAAAGTGCATCTAAACACAAAGCCTCAGTAACATGGTGGGTATTACTCTCAGGTTACCCTCCATCCTTTTTAATTTGCAGCCAAATTTAATTTCCAGGTGACCGCCAAAGCAATGAAATAAGAGCTCTGGGAAGGACTAATTACTAATACAACGAGTGGGCCAAATGGCTCCAGAAATTGGTAATGGAGATTTAAATTCAATCAGAGGAGGGCGAAGTACTAATCCCGGTGTTCTGAAAACTTCTAGAGTCCTGCCGAGAGCCTGCAGAATAATTCACACTGCCGCGTTCACTGCAGTGAAGATCAGAGGTTCCTGGGGCTTCCTCTTAGGGAGAGCAGAGCATTGGAGGTTTCAAGGGAGGGCGGGTCACCCTGGGGCCGTTCAGGAGAAGGGGTAACTCTGCCACCTGTGGCATCTGAATGCTTTGCAGGTTCTCCCTCTGATCTTAATTGCCCCAAATCTCAAATGCATTTTACAAATGCTCTTGGCTGCAGGAACATTTATGAAGAAAGAAATGGAAAATGCCTCTCTGATTTTTCATTTGTTCAGCAACAGTACCCTGCATGGATACAACTTGCCTGGGCAGTTTTAGCACGCAATGTACTTAAGGCGTCTCTCTGCATGTTAGAAATATTAAGAAGGAAAAATAAATACCCCTAAATTGAACTTTCAGCTGTACACATGCAAGAGAAAATCATTTGCCAACAGGCAGCCCCAGGCTGCAAATCACTTTCTCAGCAGGAAAGAAAATTAAATTGGGCATTTTAAAAAATGTATATATTTTTTTATCTCTGGGTGGGTTGGGGAGCAAGTAAGGAATAAACACTTGGAAGAAAAAGTATTGAATTTTCACAGTTCGAATCAAAGGATCGAAAGTCTTTTTATCTTATGTGCTGTCCAGTTCAGGAAGTCTAGTGGGACAGAAACAGTGAGGGATCTGTCAACACTGAGGCGCTCGAGTGCCGACGCCGAGCACTGAAGCCTGTGACGCCGCCTGGGCCCAGAGCCCCTGGGAGCCATGCTCCCCGCATGCTGAAGCTGCAGCCTTCGCTCATTTATTTGGGCGGTACAGGTTTTAAGCAAAATGATGTTTCCTAGGCATTTCTTGACACTTGGCTGTTCCTCAGCACTCTCTTCTTTGCAGGCATCGTTCTTTGTGGTGTACAATATGGTGACAACTGAGGTGATTGCAGTGTTCGAGAATACGTCAGATGAGCTTTTGGAGCTCTTTGAGAACTTCTGTGATCTATTCCGCAATGCTACTCTGCATAGTGAAGTCCAGTTTCCCTGCTCGGCTTCTAGCAACAATTTCGCGAGGCAGATCCAGCGTCGGTAAGCTCTTCTGCCAGGCTCAGCAGTCTTAACTTTTTTTTTAAGCAAACTTATTGGGGTTAGGTCCTTAGTGATTTCCTCCACCTTCTCCTCTTCCCTCTGCCTGCCTGGCCTTGGTTGGGTGTGCCTGATGCTGTAACTAGCCCCTCGTGTCATCCTGAACTCTTGTCTGTCTCTCAGCACTGGTGGAATTGTGTATTGGATTCTTCCTAGATCATATGTAAGCTGCAGAAAGATACCGTGTTGCATAGTCCTTAGTGGTGTGTCATCAAGCACTTAAATATTTGTTTAATGAATGATTAAGGAACTAATTTTGGAACCTTTTTGTTAAATATGATATGTTGAACGTATGTATTTATCTCTGTTCTTTTGCAGACCCCACTAAAATGACAATAAAGGAATACAAAATTCAAACCTCTAAGAATAAAGAGAATGAGGGCTGGGGATTTAGCTCAGTAGTTAGAGTGCTTGTCTCATAATCACAAGATCCTGAGTTTGATCCCCAGCACCAAAAAAAAAAAAAAGAATGGAGAGGAGACAAGTTTTGGAAGCTGAAAAGCCACTGGGTTAGTGATAGCTGAGCTAGCATACCTGAGGGAAGAGACTGAGGGTTATAGAATTTAGTCACCAAGAGACAAGCCTGCCCAGCCAGGCATGGTGGCACAGGTCTGTTATCTCAGCACTTGGGAAGCTGAGGCAGGAGGATCATTGCAAGTTTGAGGCCAGCATGGGCTTCATGTCAAGTTCAAGGCCAGCCTGAACTACACAGTGAGACCCTGTCTCAAAAGAACACAACAAGAGGGGCTGGGGATTTAGCTCAGTGGTTAGAGTGCTTGCCTTGCAAACACAAGGCCCTGAGTTCAATCCCCACCATCAAAAACAAAACAAAACAAAAACAAGACCAACAAATAAAAAGAAACAAGCCTGCCTTTCCTAAGCTGGAGAACTCTGGAAAGGATCAGAAGTTGGAGGCCTGAGTACCTCTTAAGGTACTTGTCAGGTAGGCTGAAGTCAGGAAGATTGCTAAGTTCTTGAAAGTAGCAATCAGATCTTTTAAATCCCTCTCCTAGACCTACCATGGCCAAGCCCTGTCCCGTCCCCTCTTTCACAAAGGGTTTATTCTTTCATCAAATTGAATTAGGTTCATGAGGCAGAGCTGAGAGTGGAATGAACCACATCATGCTAAACACAGGAATTACTGTAAGTGAAAGTGACGTCCTAAGGGTTAAGGCTCCCGTCCTTCTTCCCAGATACATCATCCAGGCTTACAGCCCTGGGCAGCAGATCAGAGATTTTTCTCTAGGAAAACAGACCAGCCCAAAGAAGAGACCTTCAGATACTGACACTTGGAGTTCTTTCCCAGAATACCTAGGCTACTCTAAATTGATGATACCAGTCAGCAAGGCCCTCTTCTGAACCAGATCTTCTAACGGTTATCTTACTACATTTCTGTGAGAAGGGTGGTTCCTTTGGGCCAAGAGCCCAAGCTAACTTGTGTTCTAGTCAGACAGGGCCTCCTAGAGTTTCACACACCAAAATTGTTCTGGACTTGACCAGGTATGGGAGATTTGTGCTTTAGGTCCCAAGGTAAGCTAGACCACAGTGAGTAGATGAATCAGAATAAGCATTACTGCTGTTGGGAAAAAAGAGTAAGCAGATATCTTAATGTACTGGCATCGTATTTATACAAAAAGACTACTTGAGTGGAAATAGAAGCATATCAATACTCAGATGACTGATTAGCTTTTTCCTTTTTCTCTGGTACACATAAATCTTCTGCCTGATTAGCATCTTTATTCAGTATAGAATTTTTGGCAGTAGAACATGGCTCAGAGTTTGCTTTTTTCATTATGGAATGAATTCTGTTCTTTCTCCTCCTCCTTCTTCCTCTTCCTCTTTTCCCCTCGCCTCTCCCTCCTTCCTTTTCCTTCTTCCCCTTTTCTCCTCCTCTTTCTTATTCTCCTCCTTTTTCTTCTTCTGGTGGTGGGGCGGATGAAGCCCAGGAATAAAGGCAGGTTCCATGAAGGCAAGAACTTTTATCTGTTGTATTCACTGCCATGTCTCTAACACCAAGGCTAGTGTCTGTCATGTGGGAGGAGCTCACAGGTGTCTGTTGAATAAGTGAAGGATGAAACTGTTTTCAGAAAGGTATTTCAGAATACCTCTAGAATTAAGGAAAACTGCAGGAAGCCCCTGGAAGAGAAAATAAAAGCTAAAGGGAAATGTTGTATATTCCAGTTCAGTGATCTTTGAAGAAAATTTTGCTTTGTACTATCAAAGGATTCTGAAAAACTATAGATTCCCTCAAATATTTTTCAACTGAAACTTCAAGTTTTTAAACTATTGTTACTAAATTTTAAGAGGTTGTAGTGTATATTAAACATTGACATTTAAAAATAAAATTAATGTTCAATCCCTAGAACCACAAAAAAATTATTACAACATTATTTTAAATATAGCCAAAGCAATCTTTAAATACCTTAGTAGTTTGGTGTTCAAGTTATTCGACAAAGAAAATACAGAGCAAATTATTGCCCTTATGTTGGAAATTCTACATCGTTTCTTCATATCTTCAAATTCGTGTATCATTCTATCTCACCCACAGAAATGTATCCTAACATATTTTGTTGAGTACCCTATTATACTTTGCTTCACTGAAAATAGTGTATATATAAGTCAAATTATTTTATGTATTGTGAGCACATGACTCAAAATGATGAATTTTATGGTAATCTTTAGTTCCTTATGGGTCCAAAAGTTTTTAAAATATGACACTAAGGATGAGAAGGAAAATCTTTATCTTAAAAGAGACCAAAGCTAAACAGAATAAAGAACAAAGAGTAGAGAAACAGTACTGTATTCACCGAAACAGTTCAAGGTATAAGAACAGGAACATTCCTAGAAGTGAGAAACTTAAAATATGTTAGATATATTTGAGGAACTCTGTATGAAAGTAGAATAAAAAAATGAGGGAAATAGGAAATAAACAGTAAAAAAATAAATTAGAAAATCTGCCTGTGAGAACCGATATGTGGGTCCAGAGGACCAATAGGGAAAACAAAGGGGAAGAAATACAATGAGCAGCTTTCCAGTCCCAAAGGACCTAACTTCCAGATGGGCTGGGTCACACGGTGCTTACTGGAGGTGGCTCACGCTTGTGTGTAAGAGCCTCCTTGTCTGAGACAATGAAGAATTTAAAAACCTGATGGAAAACTACAGGAGCATTCCTAGAAGTGAGTAGTTCTTGGAAACTGGGAAACTCTTGGAAACTCTGTTAAACTCTCAGGTATTTTCGTAAGCTGATCACTAAACACATCATAATTAAAAATTCATTATTTCCTAAGAAACTATAGGAAAGCAAAAAAAGGGGGGGATTGAAACACAACTATTAACATCTTAACGTATTTCTGACAGTCTTTTATTTTTTTAAGTTTTTGTTTTCTTTGTGTTTTTAATCTTATAGGCAGAATTACATAGCCCATTTCTTTTGCTTACCATTATGATAAACATTTTTCTCGTTACCATATAATCTTTGGAAATTGTAGTTTTCTGTTAGAGTTTTCAATTGTTTGTTGTCTCAGACAAGACAGTGCTGAGTGTGCGCAGGGGCTCGTCTGCCTGTCAGAGTGCCCTCTTCTGATGAAGGGTAGTAGACGGGTCAGATATGCGACTGTGCGCTTGTCGTTTTTGCCGATACTGGTGTTTCTGCAGAAGTGTAGGGAGCTGGTTCCTGAACCGTGTTTGAACACAGAACGAGCAGCTTGTCTAAGGATTTGGTGTAAGTGGGATCTTAACTGATCCCAAGAAGACTCAGAGAGGCGGCTTCGGCTCAGGCTTCTCTGCGACTGTTCACGCCTCCTAATTCACTCTGTAGTTTGAGGAAAGTACACTCTTGACTTTCTTTTCCAATTGAGATGTTACCAAAAAAGAGTACAAATCATTGTTGTAGAACAGTTACATTCGTCTTAAACTAGTTTGTAGTGTCTGTGTGAACTTCTCTGTAGGAATTTAGTGTTCACATTTCTGTTTGCTGCATTGTAAGAGTGTTTAGCTAGTTAGACTTCTGCTGTGCAGAAGAGTTCTGTCTTTATTCAGTACCGAGGGTTTTTATTTACAGAACGAGTGGTGTTTAGATACCTTGTTGTCAGTTTAAAATCCAGGCAGCTGCGGAGAAAGCCTTCCTCACGGGTGCTTTGTTTTAGGTTCAAAGACACGATTATAAATGCCAAGTATGGAGGGCACACAGAGGCGGTGCGCCGGCTGCTGGGTCAGCTCCCGATCAGTGCCCAGTCCTACAGCGGCAGCCCCTACCTGGACTTGTCCCTCTTCAGCTATGATGACAAGTGGGTCTCGGTCATGGAGCGACCCAAGACCTGTGGAGACCACCCTATCAGGTACTGTGTCGGTGCCTCAGCTGCCGAGTGCACGAGGCTGAGGACAGCCTGCCTGCTGCCCTCTTCCCAGACTCCACTCCCGCGGCTGTCTACACTGTGCTCTTGGGTAGACTGAAAGGGCAGGTTGTTTGTGTGAGGTGGTGAGTGCTTTAGTCACTTAGATACTGGTCTCGGGAATTAATGACTCCTACTTTTTGCTTCCCATCAGAACATTTAATTCAGACAGATGGTTTCCCCTTGTAAAGGTATCAAGGGAAAGAAATAGTACTTTCCCATTAATAATCTATACAAGTCCATAATAGTTTGAGACTTCATTATTATATCCGACTCAAATTATTTTATCCCTCATGTTCCCTAGTAGAAAAGATAGCAGAAATGATTTGAGAAGTAGGCAGACTTAGGAGAGAACCACGCTTCCTCTCTCAGAGGGATGGCGGAGCGCAGAACACTGAGCCGTGTGTGGAACTTTGACGCTGACCTCCTAGTCCGCCTTGCAAACCCTCCTGGCTGCACATCTGGAGCTGTGCTGGCCCAGCCGAGAAGAAGAGGAGCTGGCACCACTGATGCTAGTGGGGCTGCCTGGGGTGGGGCTTGTGTTCCTGGAACTCTAGGCGCATGGAAACAGTGGTGATTAGATCTTTAGAGTAGCTATATTTCATTGTTCAGTTTCTCTGTGCATTAAGTAGGTCTGAGTAACACACTCTATTCATTCATCACGGTTCCTTTGGGAGTTTGCAGTTGCATTCCAGACACCAATTAAAAGAAATTACTATCATAGAAAATTTTAAGCATATAGGAAAAATAGAAGAGTGTGAGAACCCTCCGTGTCAGTGGGTATCAACATGTGACCAGTGTTGTTCCATCTCTTTGCACCCCCATCACTTCCTTCCTTCCCCTCCTGCGCCAGATTATTTTGTAGCAAATCCCAGTCATTGTAGCATTTTATCTGTAAATATTTCAGTATGAACTTCTAAAAGACAAGAGTTTTAAAGTGGAGCAGCACACGGTTTGGTAGCACATACCTCTAATTCCAGCACTGTGGGAGGCTGAGGCAGGAGGATCCCAAGTTCAGTTGTAGCCTGGGTGACTTAACAAAACCCTGTCTCAGAAAACAAAAGAAAAAAAAAATAGGGATTTAGCTGAATGTGAAGGCCCTGGGTTGGATCCCCAGTACCTCAAAGCAACAACAACACTCCTTAACATCATCCCATTTGGGAAAAATTAATACCACCGAATGGCTGACCAGGTTTCACCTTTGCCCATTGTCCCGTAAACATTCTTGCACAGTTCGTTTGTTCCAGTCAGGATCTAAACAGGGTTCCTGGATTGGTGTTTGTCCCTGTTCCCCTGTGTCTTATTTATTCTCTGGGTTCTGCTTCCCTTTTATTTTCCTTACAGTGAAGTTATTGAAAAGCCATCTTGTTCATCCTGTGGCATCCCCGCAGTCTGGACCCTGCCCATTGCTGCCCATATTCTCATTGCCCCACATCGCCTGTAAACTGAGGCTTAGAAGCTCAAACAGCTCGCATTAAGTGACCGGCCCTTTGTGTGTGGGGACTGTGCGGGGAGGGCGATTGTGGCTTTTACACATAAAAGCACATAATGGGTGTCATTTGGTACACTCAAGTGGCAGGAGCTGCATTTCTGTCCTTTCCCACTTCCCTGCCTGCCCGTTTGGAAGGATGAGCCCAGCGGCACAGCCAGCTGCGCCATTGCCTGTGACCGGCGGGGTTTTTCCTGGAATTCTTATTTTAAAATGTATCATGTAAGGATGTTAAAAGCATTTGAAGAGGTAACGCCACTGCTCTAACCCTTTTATTACAATATTCTACAGTATTAGTCTTCGTCAGTATGCCTGTTTACATTTATGGAGTTGTAGTTTTGGTTGGTGTCGTAGTTTATGCCCTGCTTGTATTCTATAAACGTTTTTCCATCTCGTTTTACTGTCTTCACCAGTACAGACCTGATGAAGGCATATTGCCCCATTAAGGAGATGCGCCGTAATTTATTTAACCATCACCCTATTACTGACCATGTATTCTTTTTTTGCATTTTTACATTAGAGTGAATGTTACAGTAGCCATCTTTTTTTTTTTTTTTGTCTTTTGAAATGGGTCTCACTATGTTGCCTAGGCTGGTCTCAAACTTGTAGGCTCAAGTGATCCTTTTGCCTCAGCCTTCCAGGTAGCACAGACTGCAGGTGTATGACACTGTGCCCAGCTTATAGTGGTCATTTTTAATCACGTCACTACTTCATTTAAATTAAATTCTGAGGAGGTGAATTTGGGGAATAAGATTATTTCCTTGTCTGCTTATATATCTGCTTTCCAAAAGGAGAGTTAGAGAGCTGTGTAATTCAGGGCTCTTCCTGTCCTAGAACTGGCCCCCGATTCGGCCCCAGCCTGCTCGTCATTTCTAGTTCCTCCAGCCACAGGTCATTTATTTTGCATGTGAGAAAAAGTGTTTAAGTAGTGGGATGCATGGAAGCGTCTTTAGTCTCACTGTATTAGATGAAAAATTGAAAATAACTTAGTATTTTCTTTCCATGGATGAGGAGGAACCTCCCAGAGGAATTTATTCTTAGGAGTGAAAACTCATAAAGAGGGGCTGGAGCCCCACTGTCCTCTGGTGGCTGCTCGCCACATGTGACTGCTCGCCACGTGTGACTGCTGAGCACTTGAGATGAGTCAGAGTTGAGACACGTTCAGGTGTCACGTCAGATTCCAAACGTTTAGTAAAAACAAAAATATAGGTAAAATAGCTTGTGATATTTTTATACTGATTATAGATTGAAATCGTAATATTTTGGATATACTGGATTAAATAGAATCTATTAGAATTAATTTCATCATTTCTGTATACTTTTTTTAACGTGGCTATCTGGAAATTTAAGATTGTACATGTGCCTTTGATTTGCGGCTTGTGTTTCATTTCTAGCCCTGGCCTAGGCAGGGCCTCCGGGCAGAGTGGGGCTGTCATTTAGCGTGTAACTGAGGGTCACCTTGGGAAAGAGAAACGACCAGTGACACAGGACAGTGTAGTAAACATTCGCAGTCACTGTCCCTCAGTGAACTGATGGCGCCGAGCGATTACAGCTCTGCTAACCTGGGGCTGGTGTACAGTGAGATCCTTAGGTAAGGTGACAAATTGCCACAGCCCTGCTCTTCAGGTTTCAAGGTGGTGATGAATACCAGCCCATCCTCTCTCTCCTTTTTCTGTTTAGGTTCTATGCCCGGGACTCTGGTCTGCTCAAGTTTGAGATCCAGGCTGGCCTACTGGGCCGCCCCATCAACCACACTGTGCGACGCCTCGTTGCCTTCACCTTTCACCCTTTCGAGCCTTTTGCCATTTCTGTGCAGAGGACTAACGCGGAGTATGTTGTCAACTTCCACATGCGACACTGCTGCACATAGGCGCCTCACCACAGCCAGGCTTCTTTTCTCTGTGGACTGTGGGGCGGACATGCCCACTGCCCGCCCAGTGGGCTCCAGGCTGGCTTACCAGAGAGAGGAGCGAGGGTCTCGGCCTAATGGGCCTTTTGTTGTAAACAGAACAAACAGAACAGACCAGCTACTGCTGGTCAATTTAGGGTCCTCTTGCCTTTTCCCTGTGGGAATACCCAGCATTAATTAAATCCATTTCACTTTGGTTTAGCATTTTATTGCTGTGAAGATAAAAGCATTATACCTTCACCTCATTCATCTTACTTCCTTGGCATTATGGTTTGTAGCCAGAAGAAGGTAAATCTCGTTACTCACGAGAACTGTGTATGTCCTCTCCACTTACCCAACACGCAGGGCAATCTTTATAAGAAAAATTAAAGCCTTTGTATTTTCTTACTTAAATATATCCTGTTTGATGACTGTCTTACGTTCCTATCGCACCGATGCTTTTTGAGTACTGGGTTTCAGAAGGGACTGAAAGAGACGGCAGCTGCTCCAGAGAGCACTAAGTAGTGAGTGCCAGCATGGAAGACAGTTATCTGCCAGGACTGTTTCCTTCCCGAGGGTTTTCTCTGGGTAATTGTCACAGCTGGGGGAGCGCGACGTAATTGCACAGTCTCCTGTGGAAGCATGCTCGCCCTGCAGCATCTGTGTCGGGCAGGTGGGAGAGCAAGCAGCCCTTGTTGGCCTGGCGGAGACAAGCACTGTGTAGCACGTCCTGTCCTTTGGGTAGGGGGAGCTGGCAAGCTCCAGGTGTCCCTAAAGAGATCACGTTGGTTGTCCCGGGTGGCAGAGCTGTCACGGCTGTCCTACAGACACCTGCTGGCCCCCAGCCCTCATCTTTTTGTCATAGTCTCAGCCAGTATCTTCAGTCTGTTTATGTTTCATCAGCATAACCAAGTCCCCATTAACATAGTCAGCTTGTTTAGCAACATCTGCCTTTGAAGGTAGCTTTGAGATGCTGGGTTCCAGAGCAGGCTGTGAAAGAAGCTGTGGATGCAAACACAGCTTCTTCCCTCCACTATCCCGACTTCCTTTGGGAGCATAAGATGTGATACGAGATGCTGAGCCCCACAAAAACAGTCTGGTTGATTTCATTCTCTTCAGTAATGAACAGCTAAATCATTTTTCTCTTAGCTTTCAATGCAAGATTTGAGCACCTACTATGAGTCAGATAGACACTGTACCAGAATGCTAAAGGGATTGTTGTAATTCAACGGGGTAAACGCTCTAATAGTGTCTCTCTGAGGACAGTGGAGGGAGATAAAGGCAACGCAAAGAAGGAAAGCTATCGCAGGGAAGGGATGCTGGAACCGGGCAAATGGGAGTGTGCTGTGAGACCAGGGCTGAGGCTGTTTCAATGAGAGACCAGCACACACAAAGGCACAGAAGCATGAACAGCCCTGCTGAGGTTGATCGTAGTGGATAATATAATAGGACCAGAGCATAAGATGGGGTCAGGGGATGGGAGAGGTGCCTGATAGGCAGGCTGAAGGGACATCATGAAGAAAGGTGTTGTGCACAGTCCTAGGGCTTTATGTAGTGGAAGGTAGAATGGGATGTTCACAAAGGTAACTCTCATCAGTATGGAAAATGGTTCCAAGAGAAGAGACTGGAGAAGGAGGGCAGATGAGCTGGGTGGTCATGCAGAGGAGTACAGGGCCGCCCAGATGATGTCACTGGGCCTTAGGAGGAAATCCTCTGAAGGTGGTGGTGAATGCAGGGTCCTGGGGGCTTGGGGACTTAATCGTGTATTAATATCACTGTACCTCTCATTGCCACGGGAGTTTTGTCACATGAACCAGCCTTTCCCTCTAGAAGCACTTTGCTTCAGCAAGTAGCTGAGGACTCAGCAGAGAGGCGAGGTCACTGCGGCCTCAGTGTAAATTCTGGCCCTTCTGCTCATGAGCTGTGTGTCAGCCAGCTGAATTCCCAGCCTCTAGGAGACTTAACTGGCACGCCCTTCCGCCTCGTTGACACATTCCCCTGGTCGTATCTTCCAGCTCCCATTGCCTCCCCCTCCCAGCTCTGACACCTCTGTACCCCGCGTCCCTCTCTGACCGTGCCCGGCAGCCTCTCACCTGCTCACTGTACCCCACCGCAGACAGCTGCAGACCTTGCTGGCCTTCCATCCTCGGCCCCACCTGGCTTGGTCAGGGAAAAGCTAAACCTCTGGAATCAAAAGTTCCCACAATACTCTGATTCAAATAAGAAGAGTTTGTTTTGTTTTTGGTTGTTTTTTGGTTTTGTTTTGACCTCAGGTCAGTCAAGGATGATGCTCAGGGTCATTGAATGATTCCACCACACTCAGCCATTTCACGACCCAAGTGTCTGTCATCTTATTTCTCTGCTGTCCTCTGTGGCACTATCCCTTGGACTGAGCTGACCAGAGGGTAGAAGAGTACAAGCTCGGTGAGGTCCGCTGTCCGTAATGGCACCCCTCACTTCCACTCACGTTCCATAAAGTGTGCCACATGCAGCCACGTGGCCACACACGCCAAGCCGCCAGCCCTGTGCCCGGGCTCTCGTGTTTGGAAGGAGGAGAATGAGTTTTAGTGGACGGCCGGCTCTTGCTGGGACAGTAGCTTCTGCATTAGCTGTCACCGGCGCTCAGGGCCTCTCCTCTTTCCTTAGCCTGGGGTGCATGGTCTACACTGTAGCCCCCCCTTGCGATTCCCCTTCACTGCCTTGCTGCTCTTGCTCCTTCATACTCGTCTAGAAAAACCTCAGCTCTGTGCATGTCTGTGTTTGAACACCTGAAAATTGCTGCAGAAAAACCACGTCGGTTCTTCAACCTGTGACTGCAGAGCTAAAATGGGCACTCAGCACTGCTAAGCAATCCTTATACATGCTCCTGGTCTACTGCTATTTTCCACCTTCACCTTCCTTTCTCTTTGAAATTCCTATTCCTCAGCTGGTCACCTTGCCACCTTCTTCATCTCCTTTTTGGCAGAAATGGAAATAATCGGAGACTCGCTTTCTGTTTCATTGGCCGTGTGTGCCTGCAGACCTTGACTATCAGCATGACTGGACGAAGAGACTTCTGGAGAGGCAGGTGGGTTACGAGGTCCTGACAGAGTTACTCCGTTGATGAGCTCCCAGCTGAATGGGCTCACAGGAGGTGCAGCCTCCTGGGAAGAAGTGGGGACTGTGTCTGGTCCACATCACTCGCATTTGCGCTTGTTTCCTGCCTTTTCTCCTGTTCAGGGAATAAAATACCCCTGTTTCTCCGAAACACCACACCCTCTACCTGTCCACTGAGTCATCTCCTTTTGACTTATCAGAAATCTCTAGACTTCGTTCCTGTAGTTATTTTCCTTTCCTGCGTGGCCTTGCTCAGATAGGTCATCCCCATAGCCTGCTGATATGTTTTAGGACATTATGTCTTTGGCATTTCCTGTTGTGAGCCCTCCCTTGCCTTGAGTGACTGTCCCTTTCTCTGCTGTCTTGCACATAAAAACTTCTCAAAAGAGTTGCCTAAAAGTTTTCGCCTCTCTGTGTCTCATTTTTCCATAACCCACATCAGAGAAGTTTTTGTCCTTACCATTACACTGAAACTAGTTGTCGGTACGACAGTCTCCCTCTTGTCGCTCTCCTGTTCAACTTCCCAGTGTTGGACAGAGTTGGTTGCTCTGTATTCTCCTGGTTTCCAGGCCTGCACTTGTTACTGGTTTCCTTTCTCTCTCCTGTGTGTTACTTCTTGGTTCCTCTGCTGTCTCCTTGTCATCTGCTTACCTTTAGCTGCTGAAATGCCCCAGCCCTTGGCCTCGGGTTCTCACCTCTTTTTCTCCATATTCATGCTTTAGGTGATTTCATCCATTCCCACAGTTCTAAATCCTAGCTATGTACTGATGACTGTCAACGCTGTAACTCCATCCCTGACCCCTTCCTTGAGCTCAGGACTCGTGTGTTCCATGACTTACACATGACCTGTCCATGACGTGACATCTCCACGTGGATATAACAGGTATTTCAAAACTAGCACCTCCCCCCTATGTTTCCTTCAAGGTATCCCATTTAGTTTCAATATCTGTGCCCATTTACTTGAGCCAAGAATATAGGAATTCCTCTCTCTCAGTTGCTCTTTTTCCCATCCTGTTCCACTGTTACCCCCATTTCTGACTCCACTCTTGGGAGGTGCCGTAAGCAGTTTACACTGCTCATTACAGCCCCATCGTCCTTGCTGGCGACTGGAACAGAACCAGTTAGTGTGAAGAGTTAGATAGGGACATCCTGTGTCATGATTCAGGCCCATGATCCGATGAGGTAAAGATTTCTGGAGAATATTTTTTCTTTTGAGAATATTGATGAAGGAACGTGTAGCCTGCATTTCCATTATCCAAGGCCCCATGACCATATGCAAAAGATGACCAGTTTTAGGATAAAATGGACCTGCATACAGCATGAAGAGCAGGGAACTGGAGCATGTAACCTTGATAGCCACCCTGCATCCGGATGTTTAGTTCTATGAGACAATAAATGTCCTTATTTTTTAAGTCTCTTTGAGTTGGATTGTCTCTTTCTTAGAGTTGAACGCAAATTGATTTATGCAGAGAGAAAGCTCCCTGTGGAAAGAGTCATGCAATTCTTGCTGGCTGATTACCTTCCTAGGTTCAGTTCCACTTTCCATGAAGCCCGATGATGCTGGACTCCTGTTGGATTTCCCGAAGATTCCTGGCTGTCCCATCGCCAACTGCAGCTATGCTTGAGCTGCCCTGAGTGGTTTTTATTTGAGGGAGGGCCATTGAGAGACGGTCTTACTATGTAGTTCAGGCTGACTTGAACTCACTCTGTAGCTCAGGCTGGCCTCCAACTTGTAGACATCCTCCTGCCTCAGCTTCCCAAGTGCTGAGATTACAGGTGTACGCCACCACACTTGGCTTGGCCTGAGTATTTCTTATAATTGTGAAGATTTTACTAAAATGGGAGATAAAGCACTCAGCCCATTGCATCCTTGACCTGTATTAAGTTCTCAATCTCTATGTGTGTGTTTATGTTTTATTCCTAAAGGATTTAAGGTACCTCTCAGTAAATTCTAGTATCTTCTTTCTACAAGTGTCTGACAATTTCAAAACTCTTTGGAAAAGCAAGTTCTTTGAACCAAAATGTTTAAGAAAAACAGGGGCAGACTTCAGGGCCTGTGTCTTTGGGACCTAAATTCTCTGCACCTTCCTCACCCTCCAGCATAGAGAGCTTCCATGTCAGTGTCAGAGTGGCTGCCCTGGACCTTTGAGAGGAAGGCTCCATTTAAATATAGCAAATCTCATTCAGCACCCTCACACAGCACAGTATAAATGAGTGAAAAGCCTAAATTAGATAATTTTTAAAAGAACGGTGGCTTCATTATGTTCGAGTACACAGAGTAACTTAAATTCGGCAATGAAGTGTTCCACTGTAGAAGCCCTTGGGGACATTCTTTAATGAGCAGATTATAATTATTGGTAATCAGCATAACAGTCCGCCGCTGAGCATGCTTGGAAAGCAATCGAGCATATTAAGTGATTTTGATGTTCCAGGGGGCAATTTTGTTTACAACATTAATTTGCTCGATAGATCATCCCCTTTATGACCGTCACCCTCTGTTGTTTAAAAAGGAAAATTCTAAAGGCTCTCTCCAGCAGACAGCATTCGATAACCCTTGTGGGAGGCAGAGAGATGCACGGCAGGCCTGGGATTCTTCACCCGTGGTGGCCTCAGAATTAAGGGCGCAGCTCTGGCCTGGGTGCAAGGCCTGGTACCAGCCCGGCCCTGTCGTCTGCCAGTGTGTAACTGTGGGCTGGAGAACAACCCTCTGTAACACAGGGATCGGTTCGTCTACTTCACAGGGTTGATGCGAGCACAAAATGAATATCAAATTTCTATATTAATAGTACTCTGTACAATGCTAGTAGTGTCCTTCCTTGTTTCCAGACCTGTCACCCTGTACAGGACCTTTCTCCTGTCTCCTTGTTGTCACAGAGACAGCTCAAAGCCCTAGTAGTACTTCATTTTCTGGTGACTGAGTGGCATGACCTTGCCCCTTCTTCAGGCCTGACTCCTAACCACGCAGCGAGACAGGCTCTGCCTTCGCACTGTCCCCAGACACCCAGGCCTGAGGAGCCCAGAACCCCTCGCCCTCTTTGGAACCGAACACACAGACATACTGGTTGAAGGGAGCTTCCTTTGCTCAGGGTGTGGCGTCATCGTGTCGGCGGGTGCTGAACTCTTTACATAGGGAGTTATTAGCCACAGGCCATCGGTTCTGGGACGCACTTTCGAAAACTCGGGAGTCTGTCTTCAAAATGGTGTCTCATCAGTGCCAGCCAGGCAGCAGTTGTGACGTGACTGTTGTCGTCTGTGCACGTGCACATTGGACGTGTCCTTCCCATTACCAGCATTTCGATGGTAATGCGATTGTGGGGGCCACAGGTGTTCAGTGTAGGCGCTTTTAAAGACACCTTCGGGAGGGCTGTATTGTAATGTGGTGTTTGCGCTCCGAAGAGCACAGAGGCAGAGCAGCGGGTTGCTGCTGCTGTGTGCGAAGCATGCGTTTGCCGCTGGGAGAGTGAACACCAGGCCACGCAGCACCAAGCAGCAAGTGCTTTGGGGGATGAAGAAAGACAGACACCCACTAGTAAACGGCGTTTTACTGACATGCTGAGATGGGTGTGAAAGGATTGTGGATTAAACACCAACAAGGCAACACGATCGATCAAGGAGACACGGTCCCACCCCTCAGAAAAAAATGGAAGAAGTTTTGATGCGACGAGAGGCCTAGTGTGACCAATTCCTGTAAAGCACAGGACTAATCACTGAAGTGTGAATCGACTTGTCAGAAACTTGTTGCTGACTTTGAGCAGGAGCTGATTAACTCCCAGGGACATGTGATCCAATACAGGAAAAAATGAGACCAGTTTAAATAGGAAATGCTAATGAAACTGGGTGTTCTTCCACAGACCTGGAAATCTAGGAAAGACCTAATGTGCTATTTGCAGGAGTATGTTTTAAGGGTGCTGGGATTGGTCTTCATCAGGCCTGGTAAGACATACAAATGATTGCCGTGAAGGAGGAAAATCCCCTCAGGTACTTAGAAAGGTTACATGGGGGCCCACCGGAAGCATTTGGCCTGTCAGAAGGAGCAAGGGGAAGCACGGGCGGGAGCCTTCACTGGGGTGTGTGCAGGAAGGAACGGGCAAGCAAGTTAAGTGAGTAACTTTGGTGGGTTCCGGGGCATAGACGCTATTCCCAGCAGCTTGGTAGCTGGCCCTGAGGCACCTGGGCCCAGGGCGAGGGCCCCTAAAGCAGGTGGTCAAGAGTGTGGGCTCTGATTCATTCCCGTAATACTATGAAAGTCTTGCTGGGGGCTTGTTTTTGTATCCCTGGGAATTAGGTATAAAACTCTGACACTGCCCCTGAGGGGCCAGCCCTTCCACAATCAGCAAGGTTCCAAGATGTCAGAGCATCAGGAAATAAAGGCATGGCAAATACAGCTTAAAAATAATTGCAAGGAATAAGAAAGCATTGCCCTGATTTAGTTGTCCGGGTTCCTCTCTCTTGATGGCACATAGTGGCAGCCAGCCTCCAAATGGCCCACCGTGACCCTACTTCCTGCATGCTTGCTCTTGCACGGTCCCCTCCCACAGTGCATCAGGGTTGGTCTTTGTGACCAATAAAACACAAGGGAAGCCATGGTGTATCACTTACAGACCTGGGCTTTTGCGCTCACCCTGCCCCACTTCAGTCACTCATTGCTGAGTCACATGGACACTTAGGCAAATTTCTGGAGAGACTCTTGTCCAGGAACTGAGGCTTCCTCCCACACAGCTGTATGTGGGAGACATCTGGCAAGCCATCCTCCAGCCCCAGCAGAGCTTCCAGATGCCTGACCTGCCCTGGAGCCCTGAGCCACAGCCACCCCTCTCAGCCACTCCTGGATTTGGGGCTCTCAGAACTTGTGTGAGGTGAGAAATGTTTCCAGCTGTTATGTTTTGGAGGTAGTTCGTGACTTGCACAATATAACACCTGCATAAATAGTGGTGTGTATTTTGTAATATGGCATCTCTTTGAAAAGTGCAAGGCAGAATGGGAAAAGCTGGAGCAGAATCCAGGAACATTTCCCTGGGTCTCATGGTGAGCACTCAGGAAGGGGCAGCAGCAGGGGCCAAGGTCAAAGAAAGATGGGGGGACGTGAAGCACACCTGAAATAGCTGCAGTGCTGTTATCTTCGAGAGTATAATTTTGCAGTAAGGAAGTCCCTTCTAAGAAAGGCACGAGGAAAAATTCTATAAAAAGGAATACCTACAGATGAAAACTTAGCAAAACTTGCCAAAACGAAGTCAAATGATAACACCTTTATCAACAATTGATGTCCTTAGGAAAGGATTTTATAAATATAAATAAAAATATGAGCAATCTAAAAGAAAAAAATAAGCAAAGAATTTGATGAACAGGGTGTTTAAAGAAAAAATAAAATTCATGTGGTTAACAACTATATGAAAGATGCTTATAGTATTTATCACCCACCCTTCAGATTAGCAAAGTTTAAAAATGTTTGCTGACCTGATACTGACAAATATGTAGGATTCTCTCACCCACTGTTGGTACAAGAACATGTTGATTCAGATTTCTTTAAAGATAAAAAAGCAGTATCTTAATAAATGTACATAATGTTTAATGGAATTAAAATGTAACTCTAAACATGTATCAAGGCAAAACATTTGCGAATGTGAACAAAGATGTATGTTCATCGCAACATTTTCATTATGGAAAAGCAGAGACTATTAAATGTGCATCAACAGAAGACAGACTAAATAAATCATGAAGCAGCCACAAAATGGGGTCTGATACAGCTGTTAAAGATAATGGAGCAAATCTGTACATATTTATTTAGAAAGCTGTCTGAGATGTGTTAATTGAAGAACTGTTTAAGTGATATTTTTTGTAGGAAGTAAAAACCAACTAAACTCTGTGCTGAACTCGAAGGCAACATAGACACAAAGAGATACATGCTCACCAAGTCACAGGATATAGGAGGCTATTTAATGTGATTAGCTCTGGAAAGTGGGCCTGGAAATAAGGCAATGTAGACATTTACTATTTAGCTTACTCTCTTTATCTGTGTAATATTTTCTTTACTGTGAATCTATATTTAAAAAAACTTTTATTGTATTTTATTTATTTAAAAAAAACAAAACTTTTAGAGTTAAAATTTTTTAAGTCACAGGGCTGAGGATTTAGCTGAGTGCTAGAGGGCCTACCTAGCATGCATGAGGTCTTGGGTCCCCTCCTCAAGAATATATATAGATATATCTGTATATCTCTCTATATCTATATCTGTATAATTTAGCATCTTAACTATTGCTAAGTGTAGTCTACAGTTCAGTAGTGCTAAGTATATTCACGTTATTGTACCACCAATCTTTAGAACTTTTTTTTTTTTTGGTTCTGGGGGCTCAATCCAAGACTTTGATTTTACCACTTAAGTGTACTACCACTAAAGCTATGTGGTCCACACCCCTTCCCCCTGGAACTTTTTCATCTTGCAAAACTGAAACTCAATTTTCCTTTAAATAGTAACTACCCAGTCCTGCCACCCACTCCCAGTTCCTGGGGACCACCAGTCTACTTTCTGTCTCTGAATTTGACTCCTCTAGATAACTTATGTAAGTAGAATCCTACGGTATTTGTCATTTTGTGATTGACTTATTTAGCATAATGTCTTTAGGGTTCATTTATGTTGTAAAATGTGTCAGAATTTTCTTCCTTTTTAAGGCTGAATAATATTTCATCATGCATACATATTGCATGTATTTATCTATCCACTCACTTAGGGATAGAGGGTTGTTTGTACCTCTTAGCTATTATGAATGGTGCTGCTGCTATGAACCATAGGTATGCGACTATCTCTTGGAAATTCTGCTTCAGTTCTGTTGGATATATACCCAGAAGTGGAATTTAATGTGATTTTTATGTCTTCCTTTTTTTCTTTTTTTTTTTTTTTTGGTGGTGCCAGGGATCGAACTCAGGGCCTTGTGCTTGCAAGGCAAGCACTCTAATCACTGAGCTAAATCCCCAGCTCTTTAATGTGATTTTTAAAAAGTATTTAACCAGTGAATTCACCTGCAACAGCAAAGGTGGTATTAGGTAGACCCTCTGGGCTAGTTGAACTAGTTGAATATTCTGAAGCCTGGATTTTCTCTCCTGTGCAGCCTCCTGGGGGCTTAGCAACTTCACTCCTGCCCCCTGAGCCTCTCCTTTGCACAGACAGGAGGAGGCTTAGCTGGCTTGTGAACCTAGCTGCTCCTGGCTGCATTAATTCAGCACATTTCTATAGCTCCCTGAAGGACGAGATGCAGCGGCAGCATTTAATTAGTGGCCAGGAACATGCTTTCCCAAGGACACGACTTATTTCTCAGCCAGCTGTTGCCGGTAGCTCCCTAGCAACATGTAGCCCTTACATCTGAGTGCTCTAAGGCCCCTTCTTTCCATGGCCATCCACCTGCTGTCACAGCTTGGGGTGGAGGCGGGGGGCCTTGGGTCTGGGGCTGATTTCCCAGAGAATGTGCATGATCTGAACCTGTTGTTCCTGGCCAACTACAGTGCTAAGCTTCTTGACCTTTGAATGACCTGCTGGTGGTTCAGGTGTTCACTACCTCTGTGCTTCAAGTTCATGGTTAGAGGAGAAAGAACATCACTAGCAGTAATGCAGACAGAACAACAGGGCCTAGGATAGTCTGGATTCTTAGGTCCAGCTTTAGAGGTAAGAGGCTCGGAGACGAGAGAACAGTCTGGCTGTGGTTGGTGAGCCTGCATTTCAGGATGGCCTGTACCAGAGCAAGGGGGCAGCTCATTCCAGGGCCCACGAGTTGCTCCTGGCTTCTAGGGCTTTAGAAAGGGAGTGAGCAGACAGAGGTCAGTAGTAGCCAACACTCCGAGTCTGAACTTGGCATTCCCCAGGGTCCAGCGATGGCGGCTCCCAGACTCCCAGGTGTTCTGGCCCAGGTTGTGCCCTGGAGGCTCTGCCTGGAGGGGCTGCTCACTGGTGTGTTTCCTTTGGCATACATAGTGTTTTTTGCAACCCCGAAGTTTTGTAGAATATCCTGCTTTTTCATGTTGCCATCAAGAGTCCCCCTGTCCCACATGCCAACTGCCCCATTCATCAGCTGTGTTTGTGCCACCTCCATGCTCCTCTGTGGCCACAATGGCGAGCATGGTGGCCTCTGCAGGGGTCACCTCAGATTCACTCTTGTGCTCACTCCACAAATATTCGTCAAGCTGATTCTGAGTGTCTGATTCTGAGCTAGGCACTGGGTTAAAAAGACCAGTAAGGTGCGGTCCATACGTTTCCAAGTTTATGAACCAGACTGGGGAGAAGCCCTCAGATCATGTGACAGAGAAGTGACCCCAGGAGGCACAGAGACTTTGGAGAAGCTTCTAGAAAGATGTCACCTGAGTTGAAAATTCAGCAGGATGAGAGGACAAAAGGGAAGAGGAGGAGACTGGGCCAAGTTCCAGCTAGAGGTAGTGGGGCACAGAGACACAGAGCGGGAGAGAGTCGCACGTGTGGGGACCAGGAGCAGGTCACCTACAGCTCATGCCTGTGTGGGGGTGGCTGGGAGGTAGCAGGGAGCAGCCATAGAGAGCCTTGTCCCTGTAGAGGTCTGTGCTTAGGGCACCCTTGAAGAGTTTAATTTGCAAGGCTGTGTGTGTGATTTGTTTTCTCACATTACTCCTGCCGCAGAGTGGGTTTGTTGGGGGCTGGCAGTCCGGAAGCAGGGAGGTCAAGAAACGAGGCCCTTGCAGCAGTGCAGGAGGGAAATGATCCTGGTTTAGGGGGATTCGGAGCCCTTCTCCCACCCCCTAAGCAGGGAGACCCCTGAAAAGGAGTAATGGACCCTCCCTTCCTCATGAAGCCCGTGCTCTTGATGCCTCCCTGCCCCTGTCCTGCTTCTCCCACCCTACTAGGTCCTCGGAACTTGGGGCTGCGCTCTGATCCCTGCGAGGCTGACACACAGTCAAAGTCTGTCGATCTGTGACAGCTACTGTCCAGTGACTAGGCTGGCTGAGAGCCTGGCTGGCTGACAACCCCTGGTTTCCCTCCAGCTGCTGCCACCCAAGGGTGGTCTTGGTGCTGGGCACCTGCATGTGGCTTGGTCTGGCTTACCTGGAGCCTTGTCCCCTCCATCCGGGCCAGGCCACAGTGTCCTGTCACCTGGGGAGATAAAGAGGTCTGTGGGTGAGCTGGCAATGTCAGGATGGGGACAATGGGGGGATGGAGAGCCACAGAAGAGTGAGCAGATGGGGAAAGAATGCAGTCAGGATGAGTTAGGCAGGTGGGGAAGGTGGGGCCTGACCGAACTGGGAAGCCCTAGAATGGGAAGAGACCCCCTGGGTGGGGAAGTGCTGGACACACATGGCTGGCCACGCTTATGAAGTATCTGGAAAGGACATCCACAGGAGAGGGAGGTGAACCTAGAGAGCTAGAGCTCCAGATTGGAGGTAAAGTTTGAGGTGCCAAGGGCTGGGGGTGTGGCTCAGCCGCAAAATGCTTGCTTAGCATGTGAGGCCCTGGGTTCCATCCCCACTGCTACTGGGGGGGCGGGCAGGGAGGAAGGAAGAAGAAGGAGAAGAAGGAGAGGAGCAGCAGCCAGAGGTAAGCTATACACCTGACCTCTAGCAGACAGTGACCAAGATCATCCAGGTAAGTGTTCTGATTAAGAAGAAAATATCACATGCCTGTAATCCCAGCACTCAGGTGACTGAGGCAGAGTATTGCCATGAGCCTGAGGTCACCTTGGGCTACATAGCAAGACCCTGTCTCAAAAATAAAAAAAAAAGGAGGAGGAGGAAGAGGAGGAAGGGGAAGAAGAAGAGGAGGGGGAGGAAGGGAAGGGGGAAAGGGGGAGGAGCAGAGAAGAAGATGAAGCAGAGGACCAGGAGGAGGAGGAGGAAGAGGAGGAGAAAGGAAATAGCAACAATAGCTATTTCACTAGCAGTTGCTGGTGCTTGCTCTTTACATTGTTTAACTCCTTAAACCCTTCAACAACCCCATGAGGCAGAAATGACTGTGGGCTGCCACTTTAAAGACAGGGAAGTGGAGATTGGGAGACAATTCTTGGCCTCAGAGTGCCTATGGAGAAGGTCACATCTCGCTGCCTCTCTGGACCTGTCGTGAGGGTCCTCAGACATTCACACCAGTCTCAGGGACCACTCTGGGAGGAGGGAACAGTATTCCTGCTTTCACATTAGAACCTTGCCCCAGATCACACACTGAACAGAAAGTCGAGATGTGACTCTGGCCTGCCTGATTCCGTGCTGAGCTGTTTTCTGGAGCACGCACAGGCACGGAGGCAGGCCGGGTGGTGAAGGAGGCAAAGACCCCAGAGAACCCTGAGGCAGAGGGACTGGGTGACCGGACTGCCAGCAGGGAGGGCAGGAGCTGGAGGGACAGAGTTCATCAGCTCTAGTGAGTGTCTAAGAACTTGGCCTCCTGACTCCTTGTTTTCTCATCTAACTGGCCCTGTTGTGTCACTCCTCCCAGCTTCAGTTTCCCCACCTATAAGCAGGCCTAATAACTCACTTTCCAGAGTCATGTTGAGGATGAAATAAGCACCTGCACATCTGCCCGGGCTTGACCCATAGCCAGTGCTCAGTTTGCAGGGTGGAAACATCTGCCCAGCCAGCCTCGGCAGTCTCTCTCTGGGGGATCCAAGCCTCTTTCCAGTTGGGGTGGGTGCAAGGGGTGTTGGAAGGGTTGACCTGGCAAGTTCAAGTCACCCTACCAGCGGCGAGAAAAGACAAGCTTTCTCCATTTCTGAAGAGACCGTGGCAGATGCCAACTCTTGCTGCCGGCTCCCTTTCCAGCTGCTTCTCATTGATGAAGTGAAAATAGGAAGCCACCACCTCTGTGTGCCCCCACTGGGACAGCAAGGCCAGCCCGCCTTGGCCTGCAGGCACTTCTAGGTGTGCTCATTCGATACTGTGCGAGCCACAGGGCAGCAGGAGCCCTGCTTGGGGTGGGTGGGTGCAGAAGGCAGGAGGCTGTGTCCTTCTGCCTGGCCCACAAAAACAAAGGAGGGCTGGGCCTGGCGCAGTGCCGCAGGCAGCATGGAGCTCAAGGCCGTCCTCCAGGGACCCTCCTGGGGGACAGAACCGTAAAGGGAGCAGAGGCCCCTGAGTTAGCGGCTCCCAGTGGTCTCAAGTTCAAGGCCTCCATTTGCCTTGCACTGACTACAGTGAGCTCACCTCCACAGCTCTACTCTTCACACCAGGTGACTGAGTGTCTGTGAGCATTTGAACCTCCCCGGGTTTGTGGGATTCTGCACTCGATGGGTTCTACCAGAGGGCAAAGAGCAGCCTCCCCAACAGGGCATCGCTGCTGTCGTCCTGCCCAGCAGCCCACCTGAGCAGCTGCGCAGGAGGGATGACTCCCTCACCAGGGCAGTGGTCCCACATAGCAATACTGTATTTTGTTGTCCAAGGAGCGTTTTCCAGTTCCTATCTGGGAACAGCATAAAATTACTGAAGATACAAGTGCTAGAGGGATGACCGGTGAAATGTTTGTCATTTTATAGAGTGGGGGACCAGCAAAGAATAAGGGTGAGGGGGTCGCCGAAGGTCCGAAGGCGGGGTGCAGGCCCTTCATTCGCAGTGCTTCCCGGGCATCTGTAGGGTCCACTCGTGGGGTTCAGGACAGTCTCTGCGGAGGCTGAATAAAGCTGCTCTTTCGGCTGTGTGCCTCGGCGCAGGGCACACAGACGGAGCCAACGGGCTTGGTGGAGGCCGCGGGGCTCCAGGGCTGCTTGGGGCCCCGAGCCCCCCGGGGAGGACGGGGAGCGAAGAACAGCAAGCATTTCTTGGGTGCTTGAGTCAGACACTTGTGCTGACAGCTCTTCAAAGTATCAACTGTTACCGTTCCCATCATAGACGAGAAACTAAGACTAAATGACTTCCAGAGGTCACAAAGCTGCAGCTCAGCCACCCTGCACCCTGGCACATGGTGAGGGGCCCTGGGGAGGGTGTGGGACGGAGGAGCGCAGGTGGCACACCTGGGACCCACTGCACGCGGCGGCCAGCTGTGGGGGAAGGCTGGAAAATCCCCATCTGAGCCCTGGATCCCAGCCAGTAGGGAGAGATGCTCTGAGGATAAGAGCTGCCTCGAGATACCTGCACATCTCTGGCCAGGGAGGGCAGGCGGCAGACGGCGGTCACAGAGCACAGGCCTGCTGCCGCCGCAGGAGGGAGCCGCCCAGGTGCCTGGGTGGCGGGTGCATGGTGACAGTGGATTAGGTGTACCAGGAACCTCAGTGACCACTGGGTAGAGGCCCACAGGGGGCCCTGCCAGCTGGCCCGTCCAGCAACTCCGAGTCCTGGGTTCTTACTGCTTGCTAATCTCCATATCTATGGCAGTGGGAGGTGACAGAGCCACCGCTAAGGCCTGGAATCTCCCACCTCTGGGTGGCCAAGCTGTTCCCCTACAAATGTCTCCCAGTCTGAAGGGCTGGGGGAACAAGAGCTTTTCCAAATCATCAGGGAAACGCCTCGTATTCGCCCTTCTAGACATGAGAGGGGAAGCCGGGACAGCGGTCCTGCGGCCCATCATTGGAGCGAGTGGCCTCTCTCCTGCCTCCTCTCCATTCCACATTCTCTACAATCCCTTTGATCTGGGTCTACTGATCCCACCTGTCTGTCTGTCCTTCTGTCTGTTTCCTGCCTCATTTCATAAAGGATTTGGAGCAGCTCTCAAAAATATTCATAATAATAAGACCATGAAGAAAACATGGTGTGATTTGGAGCCAGAGGAACACACAGGTGAGCCAGTGGAGCAGGCTGGAATGGCAGTGCTCCTTAGTGACCCCTTTGCAGAACTCTGGTTCTGGAACCTTCCGGTCTGTCGTGTTTTACAGTGTGGAGTGAATGGAGGCATATTTTTTCCTTTGTAAAGCACAGACGATTTATCCAGTAAATATTAAGTACCTATTTTTAAAAAAGATATCCCACCCATTTCATTTCTGAATTCCTCCATCACACTTGCAGACACTGTTGTGGCGTTGTTTCAGCATCAAGCCAAGGGCTGATGGTCTAAGCCCCGCACACCTCAGGATCTACCCCTTGTATCATTTTGGTCATCCATCTTGTTGGGAACCCCATTTGGCCACTTACTGTTTTGGAATGTTTCTCCAGAAGCTTGCTTGGAAAGGTCAGAGTCACCTTTTGTAATATTCTCCAACATTCCCACGGCATTTTCTGGAACATGGCTGACTCTGGAGCTGGGACTGTGCACCTCTGCATGCAGAGGGTCAGGGCAGCCCTGGGCGAGGCTCCCACCCCAGCCCCAGCTCAGGCTCTGCTGTTCCCTGAGGCCCTTGGCACTTGCTCAGACACCCATTCTGCGCTGTGCTAGGCCCTGGGCGTGTGCTGCGGCCAGCACGGAGTTATGGTCTAGAGGCAGTGAGACTGAGCATAAACGAGGAAGCTAATACACGAATGGCGTGATCTGATTTGTATTTTGCTAGGGAAACTATGGGCAGGAAACAGCAGGCCAATTAGGAGGCCAAGGCGAAGGGTCAGGCAAGAGCAGGGCGGCAGCAACAGCAACGCTGAGGAGCCAGACTGGGTGGCATTTTGGAGGGAGGGCCACTTCCTAATCTTGAACCCAGACCTGTGTCAGAGTCTGCTCCTGGGAGAACCCAAGCACCACCGCTTGCTGATAAGCAGATGCGCTCCAAGGCTAACCGCTCCCCACACATCTCAGCTCTTGCCTCTGTGGCCCACCTATCCCACCTCCTACTGGGGGCCCCTGAGCTCCACTAGGAGAGACTGTACTCAATGTCACACCAGTCATTTGCACAGAGTTGGAAGGAAGAGAGGGACAGACAGCTTTCACTCTGCCGCCGCCCTTTCACTAGGGAGATGTTGGACTTTTCTCATGTGCATGGCCATCGCAGCCTTGGGTCGAGGAGAGGCAGAGGTCTGAAGGTCACCTGCAGCCACACTCCTTCCGGAAGCCCTGCCCTCCTGATGGGGAATAAAGCAACCAGAGCATCTGCAGCGATAGATGGAGCAGAGCCTTCCAAGATGCTGTCATAAATACCCAATTTCCAATAGCAAACACTTTTCTGCCTAGAAAAGCCAGCATGATTTTTGTTACCTGCAGCCATGAGTTTAACTGGGCAGGCCATTGATGGGTGTGATCCAGGCAAAGCAGCTCTCTGGGGTTTAACAGTACTCCCAGCAGCTGGGCAACAGACCCGTCCAGTTCCTTGTCTCCATGGAAAGGCCCAGGGCAGAGGACTCTACATGGTGGGGTGGGCGGTAGGAGGCTCCAAAGCAGGCCCATGGCCCATGAAAGAGCCATGCTGTCAGTAAGGGAGGTGTGGTGGCCAGTGTTGGCCAAGCCAGCCCCACAGATAGCGCCTGCTGAGCAAAACAACTTTGCTTCCCCCAGTTCCATTTTCTCCATCCCAGCCCTGGAAGAGTCTATAAATGGAGGAGAGGGGAGCAGACTGGGAAGGGGACAAGATTTGAACTGGCTGTGAGAATGATGATTTGTTATAGATTCCACTGAGTTTTAGAGCTCTTGAAAAGAGACTCGTATGTATCAAAATGGAACTTGATTGAACCCAGGGCCTTGCACATGCTAGGCAAGCACTTTATCACTGAGCTACATCCCCCGCCCAAGGTTTTCTTTTTCTTTTTTCTCTTCTCTTTCCCTTTTCCCCTTCTTTCCTTACTTCTTTTCTTCTTATCTTCCTTTCTTCCTTCCTTCTTCTTTTTTTGCAGTACTGAGAATTGAACCTGGAACCTTCACACTGAGCTACATCCCCGACCCTTTTTTATTTTTGAGACAGGATCTCACTAAGTCACCAAGTTGCCTAAGATAGATTTAAACTTGGGATCCTCCTGCCTCACCCTTCCAGAGTGCTGGGATTACACGTTTGTGCCACCACCTCTGACTCCTAGGTTTTCTGTTTTAAATAGTCCCTTAAATTGTTAATGTGTGTCACTTATATGGCTTTTATTTACCATATATTTTCCTTTTTACAAAAGTAAAAAGGCAAACAGAAGAACAGATCACTCTTCCAAAGCCTGACCTTTTCCACTTAAATCTCATGAAGTTGAATCACACTGAAGGGGAAACAATAGGCCACCCAAATGCTCAGGCCCTGAGTGGACATGTGCCAGTCGCCTCCCTTTGTGTCATCACACACACACTTCTCCCTTCAGCCGAAAGACCAAAGCTGCCCTTCCTCTTCCTTACTTAGGCTTTTTTTGGGGGGTGGTGCTAGGGGTGGAACACAGGGCCTCACACATACTAAGCAAGTGCTCTACCACTGAGCTACATGCCAGTTCCAAATGGGACCTATTCCTGAAGGGAAAATAACCAGAAAGCCAAGGGATCTTCTGAGATGATGCCGGGGGAGGGGAGGGTCTAGAAAGGGTGGTCTGAGGGCTGGGAGAGGAATAAAGTCCTGTCAGGGAATCCTCAGAGTCCGGTCAGCTACTGATGAGGGGCTGGGCAAGGAAGGGGCTTCGGGTGCAGGGAGGGGACTTGAGGTTCAAGGGAGGGCTTGTGCTTTGTGCTCCCGAGTCCTGGGAGGCCCAGGAGCCACGTGGTGACCCAGTTTCCTGCCTCTGTCTGAGAGTGAGCTCTGATTATAGGAGGTGTGAGGGCTCTAAATGACTGCAAAGTACTTTTCAATCAGACAGAAAATAGGTGAGAAATGCATTTCCGTTAATGCCCCAATTATCCCAGTCCCAACAGGACAAAAAATGTGCTTTTGCCTGCTCCCAGGGCCCCTGATTGTCCTCTGTGCTCAGCCGGCACAGCTGAGGGGCTGGCAAGGCGGCCGTGGGAGGGCCTTGGGTCCCCCTGGCCCTGTCAGGCCCAGGATGCAGGCCCAGAGGGGAGGCGCCCGTGCCTCGGCGCTGGGCCCCTTGGCTCAGGGCATCCTCTGTGACACTCCCTGTACAACTTCAGTGCTTTACACCTCTGTGACCTCTGCTTATGTCTTTGCCTCCGCAGCCTCTCTGGTTTGGTCCTTCATGGTGTTCCTGCCTGCTGTTCTTTTCTGTCAATGGCATCTCTGCCCTGGGCTCCAGCCAGGGCCTCCTGGGGGCCTCCCTGCCTCCAGGATTCTTGCTTTCCCTTCCTCCATCTCTGTGCCTGGAGTGGTCCTTCTAAAACCTGCCTCCCCCAGGCTGTGACCTTATTTACTCTTTCAAGAGTTCCCACTGCCCATAAAGGGTCCTCCCAGTGGGTGGGCTCTCTGGATGTTCCCAGATCCCACCTCTCTGGATGTGTCTCTACCCACCCGAGCCTGGTCCGTTTGTGTCCTGACCATGGACCACACATGTCTCTCCACCTGCACTGGCTTTTCCAGCATTCCCTCCTACCCTCTCTTCTACCCCTGCAGCCACACACTGGGCCCTCAACACAGAAGTATGCTCTTCACAGTCCTTGCACTGGGCCCAAATCAAGGGGTTGTCCATGCTCCGCTTCCTCAGAGGCCCCAGGGAAGGCTTGTTCTGTCCCTTGCAGCTGCCGGCTTTCCTTGGCTTGTGGCCCCCTCTCTCAATCCCTGCCTCCATGGTCACATGGCCTTCTCTCCTGTGTGTGACCCAACTGTGCCAGCATTGTATACAGACACACAGGAGTGTGTGTAGGACCCCAGCCCCAGATAGTCCAGGATAACTTCCTCATCTCTGGATCCCTAATTTAACCTCATCGGCAAGACCCTGCTTCCATATAAGCTAACACTTACAGGTCCCTGGGTTAGGACCTGATGTCTCTGGGAGCCTTGCTCAGCCTTCTAGTCTCTACCTCTCTCACTTGTACTCTAAACAGTTTGCTGTTTGTCACACAGACTGGGTCATCTCTGCCCATGTCTCCTGTCCACGCTGCCCTCTCTGTGGGAAACCACTGCTGTCCATCACTCCCACATTCACCTTTCTTACTCATATTTTGAGCTTGGGTGTTATCTCTGCTAGGAAGTATTCCTGGACCCTCTACTTGTCACCACTGCCACCCCACACTCAGACTCACAGGGGTCCCTGTCCTGTGGAGCCCCCAGTACCTCGCAATGGGCTTTTCTGATTTGTCTCCCCCACTAATCTGTAAAGTGCTCAGGGCAGTTACCAGGGCTGGGACATCTTGTATTTGAATGTTGATAGATGTTCCAAGAAGGAGGGGGGTAAGAAGGGCTCTTGAGGGATAGACTCTTGAATCATTTGGCTTTTTAATTTAATTTCATTTTTGGCTGCAAGTTTTTAACAATCTGGCTTAATCTACAGTTGAGTGGATAAAGGAAATAGGAAGATGGGTGATTGGCTTCTATACCACATTTTCTAATTAAAATCACAGGAAAAGTATTTGCAAATTATAATAATAACAGTAACAGCCGTCATGGCCAGATGGCCATTGGCCCTGCGGTTTCCGGCCAGGATTCTATGGGATGGAACCAGCGTTCCCTGAGGACGGGGACTGTGGGTGGGGCAGGGCCATCCCAGGTGACACTGGCTGTGTACTTTCTCAGTGACTCCCCTTAACAGGCCTAACAGGAGGAGAGCAGCTGAGGCTCAGGATGTAGGCGTCCCCACCAGGTCGCATAGCCAGGCTGGGGTTCAAACCCTGCCGCTGTGACTGCAGTGACTGCTCTTCCCAGCCCGGCAGGCTGGAAGGAACGGGTGGCTAGTGGGGGCACTGGCCAAGAGCCAGGGAAAAGAACGGATCGGCTCTCCAGGGACATCACCGTGGCTCGAGCAGCACCTCCAGGGCTCTCCCCCAATGCCATCTAATGCATCAGCACCTGGGTATTCCTCTACGGGCCAGTGGTCGGCTCCCTGGATGCCAGAGCTTCATCTCGCTCCCTTCCCCATCATTCTGAGGGGGAAACTGAGGCCAGGTGGGGCGAGGACAGTGTGGGCTCACACTGAGTCTAGACAACAGGTGTTTCCCAGCCAGGGGCCCCCTGTGACACCACACTGCCCCTCGGTTGACCTTTCCTTTCAGTTCAAGGGGATTACACAAATCCAAGATGGCTAAGCTGCCACGCAGCACTATGGAAACGAGCACCCAGCTCTGTTCGCTCCTCCCTCCAGCTGAGCAATAACAACACCAAGGCCAAGGCCAACTTTCTGGCAAGGCATGTTAAGCTAATTCGAGAGCAAGTGTACAATGTGATCTGACCCTGGGCCTGCAGCAGAGAGAAGCCAGGTTAATTACGAGAATCAATTTTAGGGCCAAATCTGAAGTCTTTCCCCAAATACCAGACCATCAATGGGGACCGAGAATGTTACAGGGTCTGCATATGTCAAAATATACATTAAGAAAATGTTATGTGCACATTTCAGCAGATAATTTACATAATGCTGACTGCAGCTGCTATACACTAAAAAAAAAACCGAGTTCTTTATTTCTATTATTTTAACTGGTTTAGTAATCTGAATGAGTAAAGCCATGCACATGATACCCACTTTTGAAAGGTGAGAAAGGTAAAGAGTTCCTACTAGACACACTGGTACCCTTGTAACTTGTAATCCTGTCTACACGGGGAGGTTGAGGAAGGAGGATCATTGAGTTTGAGCCTAACCTGGGCAAAACAGCAAGACTCTATCTCACACACACGCACACACATACACACACACACATAGATGTGTATGCACACACACACGTCCTCTTTCCACCTGTTACATGGTCATTTGGTTTCTCTCTCTGGAGCTAAGCATGCTACCATTTGGGGGTATGTCTCTCCAGATACTCAGTGCATATAAAACATTTGTACACATGTTGTTTCTTTGCTATAAAAATCAGCAGCCACGCTTTGCACACCCTTCTTTCTCACTTGGTAGCATATCTTGGCTTGTCTCTGGGTTGACATTTCCTGTGGCTATACTGTCATTTCCTTCACTAGTCCCTGATGCTGGGCCTGTAAGTCTCCAACTTTTCCCACTGTACACAGTGCCTCTGTGGCTACTTCTGCATCCCTGGGGCACATAGGAAAAGACATCCAGAGCTGCACTGTTTACTATGGCAGCCACCAGCCGTGTGTGGCTATTTATATTTCAATGAATTGCAGTTAAATAAAATATAGAATTCAGTTTCTCAGTCATGCCAGCCATATTTCGAGAGCCATGTGGGCCTAGTGGTTTCCACATGTGGCAGCATAGCTACAGAATGTCTCCACCGTGCAGGGTATTCTGGTGGCCAGTGCTGCTCTTGCTGGATGACACATTCCTGTGAGGGAAAGAGGAAGCCAGAGGTCTGTGTGTCTGATGTGTCTGCAGCGTGGGCAGAGGCAGCCAAATCTTCCTCTGAAGAGGCTTTAGCTATTTGCATCCATCAATAAGAGGGAGGGGGAAGGAGAGCTCTTTTGTTTCCCAACAATTGTATGAAATGTTGGAAAGAACAAGATGGTTCTCTGTGTGCTGGTTCCAAGGACATTCTGTTTCTGTCATGGTGTCCATGTTGCTCACATCAGACTCTGCTGTTCCCAGCTTACAATGACACACCTGTCCTTGGGTCCCACATGGCACGGTCTCCCTTGGATGTCCAGCCTCCTGCTGCCTTGCCAAGGTCTGCTTCCCTCCAGCTCTCAGGCTCATCTCCTCCCCCTGCACGCCCTGCCTGGCTCACTGTACTGCCACGGAAAGTGCTGGTAACTGCTTAGGTTCCCCGTCGCCAGGAGACATCCTCTACCAGAGACTCAGTACCAGCCCCAATCTCCCTTCCTTTCTCTATCACATCAGTTGAGTCACACCAAGAGTATTTGGTGTGACTGCAAGTTTCTTTCCTCCTTCTTTTCTCTCCAGTCCTGCTTTGACCGCCATTTGCCTACCCATCCAGTCTGCGTCCCCATGACCCTCAAGCCAAGTAAGCCATAACCAGGAACCTGATGATCTTCCTCTCTGTCACCATGGCCTGTTCATGCTGCTCGGTTGATTTCTAGTCCTGAGGCCATGCACTGAGCATCTGTCTTGCTTGCCATCTCCTCCTCAAGGCCTTTCCTTCTTCCCCTAGATGGAGGGGATCACTTTCACTCCAACACCAACAGGATTTATGCCTTTTATAGAATTTCACTAATTCAGCCACGTTCCTGTTTAGCCTCCATAGGCTGCGAGCTCCAGGACGGTAGTGACCGCGCCAGACCTGTGTCCCCAGTACCCAGCCTGGGTGTGTGGACCACCCATGTTGGCTCAATTTTGATGAGTGGATAATTTTCACTTTTGGCAATGACCACGTTATCACTGTGGGGTGATGGTACCCAGATTTAAAAAACAAGTTGAGTGGGGAGTGGGGGAAGGACTTTGGTGGGGAGTCTCTATGGAGTCTTAAAAAGGTACATAACTGAGCTAGGTTGCAGGCAGGTGCAATTGGGAAATGGTTTCTCCTAAAGTGCCAAGCGATTCTCCGTTAGTATCCAGCTACTCCAGGGTTAAGGAGCTTATTGTGGCAATGATCATGCATCTCAGTGCTAAGTCTTGGCCTTGGCTGAAAGAAGCAAAAGTATGGCATTTATGCTGAAAGAAAAGAAATTGCATTTGTTTTTTTTTGTTTTTTTTTTTTTGCTTGTGTAGGAGAAGATAGGTGTCTCTTATGTAGCCAGTTCTGCACCAACAGCTTTAGAAGTAAAATTACACCCATAGAAACTATTTGAGGTGCTGCTGCCCAGAAACAAGGATGTGTGTCCCATGAGCTGATGCCAACACTCTGCTGGCGCAGGTGCTGTGGGCCCAAATGCAGGGCTCGGCCTCTTCTTTGCCTGGGGAAAGACAAACACACATTCCACCTTTGCTCAGGACAGTGGCCCTCAGCGGAGGGGGCTTGTAGCAGCAGGAGACCTGCAGCCCAGTGCTTCAGTAAACAAAAGCTGTCTTGATTGGTCAATCTTTGGTGACGATGTCCTGAGATGCAAAGCCTGAAAGATTAAGAAAAGTTCCATTTAAGGGAGCAGTTTTCTTGGCCACTCAGAGCCTGGAAACACCGATGTGCACTGGCAGTTTGTGACAGTATTGCAGTGTGCATTTCCCAGGACGCTTTGGGAGAGGAGGCCTGGCCCCTGGGGCTCATGCCGAGCAATCACTGGCTGATCCTTTAGGGCCCTCTGTGTCCTGTCTGAGCTTGTAGGCTCTTCTTTTCCAGAGCTTCTTGTGAATAAAATAACACTGTGTTCTGTGGGCTTCACAGCTCCTTGGGGGCTTCTGTGATGCTCGCTCTTGGCCTTCTCTCAAGCTCCCCAATGGGAGAGGTATTTCTCCCATCTGTCTCTGAAGCCCACATCTTTGGCCTCTGAGCTGTACCAGGGACCCTAGACCCCTGACAGAGTATACTTCCCTGCATTCCTGATTTGCACCCTCCTAGACCCTCCGGTGAGCCACCTTCCTCCCTGGGGAATTCTGTTCATGCCACTCAACGCCCTCACCACCCGCTTTTGAGACATCCCCTCTCAGTGCAGGGATGGTGAGGCTCATAGAGTGTAAAAGCTGACTGCCACTTTAGTGTGGTGAGCTTGTCACTCCAGAAGGCCTGAACTGCAGACAAGCCTCCCGTACTGCACTGTTGGGGCTAACATCCAGCGTGCCTGCCAACTGTGGACTCTTCTCTCAGAATCCAGAGATGGGGAGCAGAAAGCTCTCCTGTTGGAGCCACATTACAACTCGTGAGTATGAAAGTTGCTGTGGTGAGTCCTGGAGAGCCTGGCTGAGAGGTAATGAAATGAGTATGTGAACCAAAGATGGGGTCTGGGCTGCAGCAGCTCATGTGTAGAGTGGAACCCTCCCACCAAGGGTGCCACACAACTCACACTCCCTGCTCATAACTCGGAGAGCAACAGACACAATTACTACAGGTGCTACAAAGAGTCCTTTATTTGTGCAGAGCTGAGGCTGGAGCCTGGGCTCCTGCTGTCCCCATAGCTCCCCTTGCATCTAGAGGTGCGGCGTGGCTCCTGGTACACATCTGTCTCCGGTTGGAGGTGAGAGTCAAGACTGCAGGGTGAGGAGAGCCTTTGGAGAGCCCTCTTCTGGGGCTCGCTCTGCAAGGGGACATTCAGAGAGGTCCAGCCTGAGGTGAGGGTTGAGGTCAGGCTTCAGCACAGGTTTCCTTCCCATCACAGCCTCCGGGCCTTCCTGGGGCGGCAGCCGTTGTGTGGGTGAGGGGTGTTGTCTGTGATTGAGATCACTTCCAGGCCACCCATGGTCAGGCCCTTGATGGCAGACTGGAAGGAGCAGAAACAGGAGAATGGCATGGGTGCAGAATGATGACCCATCTCCTCCAGACCAGACAGAGTTCCACAAGGGTCGGGGCGTGGCAGGAGGGAGGAGTGGGGAAGCTTGCTGGCTCTGAGACCTATAGCAATGATCTTACTCTTTCCTCACAAAGGGCTCCTGCCTAAGCCTCTCAACCAAGTTCTCAATACTGTCCATCCCTCAAATCACACCTGCCACCTTGGGCTTAACAATGTGAGGACAAAGACTCTCTGGCACACCCCCCATAAGCCCCAAGCACAGGCTTCCCCACTAGAGAACCCTCTATTTTATACTCCTCTCCCCACGCCCCTGAGACACATCCTCTTGGGTGCGAAGACTGCTCCTACTATGCACTGAGAGACAGTCCCCTGGGAGCCACCTTCCCACTCTCAGGGGGCGGGCACCCGGCAGACACTTGAAGAGGTCTGGTGAATTAAACAAAGTGATCTAGGCCTGTTTTGAGGGGCTTAGGAGGTGGCAGGAGCAACAGGAAGAAACTTCCAGCTGTGTCAGGTAAACCCGCGGACGGGGCTTTCCCACCCTCTCTACACCCAGCTCTCGAGCCGTGATCCCACACACCCTGTGGAGGACCACGGCCACTCACCCAGCGCCCTGGGCCCAGGCCTTTCACCACAACTCGGACGTGGGTCACTCCCTTCACCGCAGCTTTCTGGGGAGAAGTGGTAAATAGTGAGTACCCCAGAGAGAGTGGGGTACTCACCACACCCCAATTCTGGCTCCACCCACCAAAGCAAACAGGGAGGCAAAAGACAGAAGATGCAAGGGGAGGTGGCTGTAGTGGAGGGTGGACACAGCTGGCAAGTCCCAGAACTGGAGGGACTGTGGTTTAGAGACCCAGCACAGCTGCGCCACCTAATGGAGATTTCTAAATATTGCTCAGATTGTTCTCAGGTAGGAGGATGCAGAACTGCAGACCATGAGGGGTCCCCTGGGCGCCAAGGCTCAGCTTAAAAAGTGGCATCATTTACAATCTTTACGGTCACTTTTCCTCTCTTGATAGTAAAGGCAGTTCATTATAGAAACTGGAAAATACACAGAAGTTACTCATCACCTACCATGTAGAAGCCACTATCAACACTGACATATTTCTTTTAATTGTGTATCTGTCCACCGTGGGGTCCTTACACATTTTGACATTCTGTGATCATTAATCCATAGCAATCAATGTTTCTGGAGGGTGAGATCTGTTTGAAGATCAAGGTTTTCCCTCAGGAAATACCTGTGGCCTGGCAGAGGATGAACGCTGCAAGGTCTAGACTACCGAACAGGGTGCAGGCTGTGGTCCGAGCCCAGCTGGGCTCTGGTCAGAGCCCTCACCTGGCTCACTGACTCTGACCAAGCCACACACCTCGGATTCTCAAACTGGCTCTTGAAAAAGTAGCTAATACTGAGGGTCCTTTGAAGGTTTATAATAATGAATGCAAAGTGCCTAGAGCATAGTAGTTGCTCAATACTTCCAGACAGATGTGTAACAGTTCACACCGGAACTGGGATTGTATGAGAGCCCTCACGATATCGCACGTTCTCCAAACAGACTGTCACCCTCAGCCCCACTCCATGCGAAGGGCTTTTAAATCGAGGGTTGTGGCTCTTAAGTCTTCACTACTTTGGCTCTGACTCCTCAAACAAGTCAGGTGTTTTATCTCTAATGAAGCCAAGAAAGCAAAAATAGAACCTTTGACCACACACATCTTCCAGCCACCTGCAGTGTAAGGACATCTCCCCGGGGTTGGCGAGTGTGCCACTGTTTCTGAATGGCTACTTTAACAAGAACTCTCTGCAGGGATCAGCCACGCACAATGTGGACATGCCACAGAGGGATCCGCAAAGCGCACACACTTACCGCTGCTGCGGATATGCCTGCTGTCTGCGCTGCGATGCCCGTGCCCTTCTTTGCATTCCGAAACCCTTCTGTGCCACAGGAAGAGCGGGCCAGGGGCACGTTAGTGGAGGAGACTACCTGGATCTGTGTGCTGGGGAAAGCAGAGGAGGCATGTAGATGTAACTAATATTCAGAGAAAAAAAAAAAAAAAGAGTTAACCTATGCCTTTAGGAGCCCGAGTGAGAAAGTCACTCGTTTCTGCAGCCGATGCATGGCCGGGAACTCCCTTCACACTGGTGTGCATGCCACACAACACAAGAGCATCACTGCCCAAGGTGAGAATGTTAGGGGGCCAGAACTTCTGCGGAGGTTTACTTTCTAGTTATTTATTCATAAGCCATGGGGCTTGGGGATTTAGCTCAGTGGTTAGAGCGCTTGCTTAGCAAGCGCAAGGCCCTGAGTTCGATCCCTGGCACCAAAAACAAAACAAAAAAAAGCCACGTACTTGCAGATCATTTCTCCCATCACCCTTACCCTCTCTGTAGTCAGCCAACACTTAATAAGCACCTTCAAGGTGGGGACCGTCTGCCCCCAACACAGTTCCTCTGGTTCTTGAACAGGACCAGGAAATATTGTACCCAAAGAAGGCAAAAAACAAAAAAAACCAAAAAAAAAAAAAAAACCCAAACCCCAAAAAACTTATAAATACAATATAGCCGCTCTAGTTCACATTTTCACGAAACTTAACCTTTAGCAAGATAGAGGTGGTCTCCCCGAACAAGACGAGGTGAGCCTGGGTACCCCTGCATCGGCACCATCACATAGCACTCAGCACCCTGACTGCGCATCCTAGGCAGGGTGAAGTGGAAGGAAACCCACAGGAGACCCAGGTACTGCCCTTCCGGCTCACTTGTTGTAGGTTGCTTTAATGTGTGCAACTGGGATCTCTTCAAATTTCTTTCCTGCCCACTGTAGAGAGCTGTCCTCTCCAGGAACTGGAGGGTGAATGCTGCAATTAGAAGAAACATTTTATTTAAAACTGTCTTGATTTTTTTTTAAAAATTGAAGACCTATATTACATGTTAGAAAAAAAGGTCCCTGTCCTGCTGGGGGATTGCTGCCCCCACTATTCCGTTATCTGTGAGCACTGTGCTTTCAGGGCTTTAGGGGGGCCAGGGCCTCACACGTGCTGGCCAGGCACTCTACCAGCAAGCTACAGCTCCTGCCTGGAGCAACTGCGTTTCTTGACTTGTTGACTTCACATGCATGAAGGGACTTTCTGCTATGAGAAAAGAGAATTTAGTTCATAGTCCCCATCGTCCCTTGTTTCTGCTAGAGAATCATATCACCATTTTCAATCTCTTTATAGACTACTCTTTCTGTAATTTAAAAAATATAGACAAACTTCTACTTCTTGTTTGATCAACCACAGACAATATCTTGTCTCTATAAAAATGTGCCCAAAATTTCAACATACATATTATCATCAATATTTTTGAAAATCCTAGTGAACTTTTGTAAGGGACAGATGGCAAATATTTGCGGGTTTTCCTGGCCAAGAGAAACCTTCAAAGGCCAAGAGATTTGTGTCACAACTACTAAACTCTGCCACTGTACTATATAAATAGTAGATTAGGCAATAGTAAATTAATAAATGCGGGTGTTCCAATAAAACTTTACATAAACAGGCAACTGGTCATCATTTGCAAATCCCTACTGGACACCAGTGGCTTTCAATGCAGGCCAGTCACCCTTGAGCATCCAGATGCTGAAGCTTCACCCCATACTTCAGAATGGGACTGGGAATCTATTTTTCAAATATCCCAGGTGAATGAGATGTTAACTGTGTTGGGAACACTAGCCTAGGCCTTGTGTTGACTTTAGTCTTAGTCTATTTCTGGCTTGCTGTGTGAAAGTTGTCTTCATTTTCAGATAAAGAAACTCAGGCACAAATAGGGGCAGAGGGTTCTTAAGGGAAGTGGGGCCTGAGACCTATGAGATCTGTCCTAGTTCAGAGCCTTGCATGCCAAATTATACTTTTTAAAAATTTAAACCACACATTAACTGTCCTTCAGCAACCGGCTGGGTGTACACCTGCTGCTCCGCTCTGTCTCCGCACCCAAGTCAGATTCATGTTTGTACCCCACACGGTCATGCTGAATTTCTAATACAATAAACTCCACTGTAGAAAAAACACTGTAATCTGAGTACCACTCTCTCCCCAGCCCTAGCTGCTCTTCTAATGATATTTTAAAAGACAAAACAAAAAAATAGCACAGTGTATCCAAAGGTCACATGTGTATTCTCTCCTGAGATTTGATCTTAGAGATGATGTAAAATCCAGCAGGCTGTTGGCTTATGTGCCTACATGCACATATGGCAAGTGGACGGGTCTTGCAGATGATTTTAATGTTTAAAAGATGATCATTTTTCTACTGATTATTTCTCCTATTGACAGGGCATCAAAAAACCAAGTCTACTGAAGTCTGAGTGTAACCAATGTGACAGCTTTTACAGACGGGAAAGTTTTACAACTGGGAAGGATTTGGAACTTGATCTGTTTAATTGAAGGCCTGAACAAAACCAAGCCTTTAATCCTCCCAGGTTCAGCATACAAATGAACAAATGGTTCACGCAAGGAAGCCCCAAACAAGCAAGGCAAAGCTTTCAGGCACTTATCACCCACCTTTTTCTACCCTTCCTTACTGCAGGGTAATAGGAGAGACAATCTGTTTTCTAGCAACTGCTGGAGACAATTTTTAAAAAAGCAGTACATGTAGATAATGCAAGATCATAGCTCCTGGCTCAGCTTTCCTTAGCACTACTACTATAATTGCTGATGGTTTCAGTAAGATCCTTCCAATTATTCGGCTTCTGTTTCCAAACCTATGTTCTTCAATGACACGTGCCCTCTGTCCTACCTCAGCTACTTACTCCTGGAGTCACACCTCACCTTTGGCATTACCAATACTTGCAACAACATTATGATCATCAAGCACCACACTCTCTGGCCACCACCTCTGGCACACCCACTCACTCTCCTGCTAGCATCACTCCAGGAGCCCTTCAATCCCACAAGGACCTGCAATACAGCGATCCCACCAGATGCCCACCATCCCACACACTCCTCGTGTCCTCACTTCCCTCCTCACCTAGACTAAACCTCATGGTCAATTCTGATGACTACTCCCTCAGACACGCTCGATTCTGTTTCCTGTTACTTCACGGCACTCCCCTGGGAACCCCCCACCTCGCCCCACCTCCTGGTGCAAATGAAACGGTGCTAACTGATCTCAGCCTCATCATTACCGACATGTGGGGCAAGAGAATTCTTTTTGTGCAAGGCTGTCCCATGAATTATCGGGTGTTTAGCAGCATTCCGGCTTCTGTTTACTAGATACTCTCCCCCAAGTTGTGGCAACCAAAGATGTCTCCAAACACTGCTGAAGTCTCCTGGGGGCAAAGTTGGTCTAGGCTGAGCATCACTGCTGTTCAGTGACGGCTGGCATCAAATGGGCCTCAGCCCCGCCTGGCAATTCCCCAGTTCAATTATCCTTCCATTCTTTTCGATGACTCTTCTGTGCTTTCTTTAGTCTCCTCAAGCCTCCGATTCCTTCCTCTTTCCTCAATGCCAGCTGATGACCTCTCCAGAGAAGAAGCAATCAGTTTCTTCCAGCTCTCATGACCAAACACCTGTGCCCCCTGCCTTTGCTGTCTCCCTTGTCCTGATGCTCTGCTTGCATATTAGTCCCTCAAGGATGCTGCTCTAGCAGTGCTCGCGCTTCAGGGCCATAGTTCTTTCCTCTCTACTGCATCATTTCCAGCAGCAAAACACAGTCATGCCCCAGACCTAATCAAACAAACAAACAAACCCACCCAAACCCCTTGAACCCGAAGTTCCTTGAATGCCCGTTTCTCTATTCTTCCTTACAGCAAAAGTTCCCTGAGGAAACAGATTACACTCTGCTTTCTTCCTGTCTTCATTCTCCTTGAACCCACTCTAGTTGGTCATCAGTCCCTACTACTCCACAGAAATGCTCGAATCAACATCACCAACCAAATCCACATTGTTCAATCCAACGTGTAATTCTGTACCGGCTGATCAATGCATTATATCAGGAGCACTGGACACAGTTGATCTCTCTGCCATAAACCACGCTAAAAAACCCCAAAAAACCCCCAACTTTCCTGGTTTTCTTTCTACCTCTCTAGAGGTTGTCACTTTCCCTGGTTCTCCCTCATCACCCAAATCTCTCGTCTACGTTGTACCTCCACTTAGATATTAGGTACCTTCCACACAATCATCTGAACCTAAACTCCTACAGTTTTCCCCATCTTAATAAATAACCCCACCTTTCCAGTTCTTCACGTGCAAAATTTTGGCGAACTCCTTCATTCCTCTCTTTTGCTCACATCTTACCTTAACAAATCCTGTTGGCTACACTGTACCTTCAAGATGTATCAGTCTATTTATATGAATTCCACTTTATCAGCTTGGTCCAAACCATCACCATTTCTTGCCTGGATTATTTCTACAGTTTTCTAACTGCTTATAAGTCTTTTCCCAGTAGTTTAATATCAACGCAGTGGCAAAGAGATTCCTTTTAAAAAGGAAGCAGATCATGTCAACCCTCCACTCAACTCTCCAGTGGCTTCCTAGCTCAGAAGTCTTCAAGATGGCCTACAAGCCCTATAGAATGGGGCCGTGCATGCTTGCTGGAACCTCAGCCTCCCACTGTTTTACTTGATTTCCATTTACTGTCCCCAACCCAGTAGGATTTAAGTTCTACGGGGCAGGGCTTTCTCTCTGTTTGGTCAGCCATATGCCAGTGCCTAGCATTGTTCAATGTTTTCCCCCTCAGTGCTGGGGTCCAAACCTGGGACCTTGTGCATGCTAGGCAAACACACTATCATCGAGTTACACCCTTAACCCTGACAATGTTGAATGAACGACTTCAAGAGAATCTTGATTTAAATTTATTCAGCAGTGAGGAAAGTGTAAAAGCTCTCGGGTGACAGACAGGACCTTCTGATTTCTTCTTGTCTTGCTAGCCTTATCTGTCACCACCCACGCCTAAGTATACTATAGTCTTTCAAACTACGTGTTTTTACACACACTATTATTTTTGCTTAAAATTCTGTCCATCTCGTCCAGCTGAACTTCTCAGCTTCACATTATCTTCACTGTCTTGTCTCATTCTCTCAGAAGTGAGACATTTACTCTTTCATTCTTCCAATCAGTTCTTATGTGTTATACCACTGATCAGAATACAGAGGAAATGTGTGCATATCTGGCTTTTTAAAGAAAAAGGCCATGAACTATCTGAGCAGAGGAATGACTTTTTGTTTTGCTGCTACCCACCACAGTGTCTGGGGCATACTAAGTTCTCAGTCAACATTTGTTACATGGATGTGAAGTTGAGTGAATGGGTACATCGCCTGCACGCAGAGGTAGTGGCCCTGGCAGGAAGCAAAATGCCAGTTCCTAAGGCTGAGGACAAAACTCACTCCGGACCTTCAATAAACTCACAGGGCAGGATGATCTGCTCCAAAGCGTAGAACCCCTTTCACTCCATTATGCGTCCAAGGCAGGGAAGATTGTTAGTTTGACATGAAATCTACTTAGAGGAAAGAAAGCATACACATCTGGCATTCACTTATTCACCCAACACATGTTCACCGAGCAGCCTCAAAGTGCCAGTGCTTATCTCATTCGATTTTCACAAACAACCCCTCTAAGCAATATCCCTATTTTTTGATGAGAAAACGGTGTCTCCGAGATTGACTTGCACGAGGTCCTGCGGACAGCAAGTGATAAGGTTGGGGATTTCTCTGACTCTGGGAGGATGGCGGCAGGAGTCAAGGGTGTGGGTCTCCCGTGGACCGGATCTCTGTGGCCCTCACCTGAATCTGCTGCGGCTCGGAGGCTCGCTCTTTATTTCCTGTTCGGCCTCCGCGTCTTGCGACTCCCGGGCGCCTGTATGGATGGTCCAGGCTGGAGTTCCAGCCCCAACCCTGCGAAGAAGGAAATCTCGTTAAGCTCCTAGCTTAATGGTCACTGGAGCCCAAGTGACACATGGGACAGGGACAGAAGCGCAGTCCTAAGGGTGTCAGTAGAGCCCAAGGGGCAATTATTCTTACCGGGTCTTCTGGGGCCAAGTCCATGACCGAAGGAGCCAAGACCCCGCGTTTCTTACACTCTTCATGATTTGAATTGACCCAGTCAGCACCCGTAGGCAGCGTCCTTCGCAGCTGGAGGGGCTCCAGCACCATTAGTGCATGCGGGGGACGATACGGAAGGGAAATTCATCTTGTTGCTCTTTATTAGGTGCATTAAGTGTTTTTTCCAATTTAAGTGTCATAAAAGCTACCATTGCATGTTCACTTCGGAGTTCTTCCCCTTTTAAATGTCCTAACGGGAGACCGGCACCCACCCCTGCATATAGAAATGGTTCGTCCCAGCAGGTCCGGGGAATGACCTCGCTCGCTCCCGGCGGCCCCGCATTGCCTTATGGGAGCATGGGATTGGCTGAGGTCTCCGCTGGCCCCCGCGGGACATTGTGGGAAGGCAGAAAGATGGCGGCGCCTGTGAGGCACACTCTGTCAGGAGTGACGAGAGGCTGGCGGCGGTTCGAGAGGCTTTGGGCAAGTAACCTGGGTTCTCGCAGCCTGTCTTTTGAGACCGCACCCTCAAACACCAGCTCGCCCTGGCGCTTATTGGGCGCGTTGTGTCTGCAGCGGCCACCAGTCGTCTCCAAGTCTCTGACCCCCTTGCAGGAAGAGATGGCGGCGCTGCTGCAGCAGGTAGGACTGGGATGCGGGTTTAAGAGTGACGAGGGGGAAGCAACACCAGCGCGCTGGCTTTGGTCCAACCCTGACTTTGGCATCAGTTAGTTTGTGTGACTCGAAGCAAGGCATTTTCTCTTTCTCAATCTCACCGCTCTTGTCTTTAAGGTAGAACTAACTTTATTGAATTGCACTGACACGTAGTAGGTGTTTAACAGTTTATTTTCGCTGCCCTTCTTAGTTGTCTCTTTGCATAACTCTTTGGAGACGCTTTCTTTCTTTATTCGTGCGGCGCATTTGGTATCTGGCGGGGACAGGAATCAGTTTCTCTCAACAGGAGTTGGCTGACTGGAGGAGGAGAGAAAGTCCGATGTGATGAGTGCTAACAAAGAAGCACAGGAGGTAGGGGCACAACCGTAAGGTGCCTGTGATAAAGTAGGCTGTGCTTTACCTCGCAGGGCTCTTTCTGTAAGGGGCAAGTGGAGAAATAGGGGCAAAAACTCAGTGTGGTGGTTGTGAGGGTCCTAAGTCCCCTTCGGAGAAAAAACGCGAAGAAAAACATTGTAGGAAGAAGGGACATTTGTAAAGTCCCTGAGGCAGGAAGGTAAGATGCTGAGAGTAAGATACTGACCCGGGGCTAACAGGACTGCAGTGTGGTAGTGGGCAGGCAATGCCTGTCCCAGCCCTCTGTTGTTTTGTAGCAGTCTTGACCCCCATCACGTTCTGACATACTGACAAATGTAACTCAAGCTTTACATAGGTAGCCCTTTTTTCTTTCTTTTTCTGTATTTGTTTTCTTTATAGTGTTTTGATTGTATGTTTGGTTACACTAAATGATAAACATCTGAGCCTGTTCAGGGATGCTATAACTTTGTTTTATTTATTTTTCCTGTTTTTTCTTTTTCTTTTTTTTTTCTCTTTTGGATTGTTTGTTTTTGGTCCTTTTAATTTTTCTAGATTGAGGTAGAGAATAGCCTGTATTCAGACCATGAACTTCGTGCTCTGGATGAAGCTCAGAGACTGGCAAAGAAGAAAGCTGACCTCTACGATGATGAAGAACAAGATGAACAGGATATATTGCTTGTACAAGATTTGGAAGATTCATGGGAGCAGGCATTCCTAAAGTTCAAACCTGGAGCTCGTATAACAGGTGTGTGGTCATTTTAAGCCAGCAAAAAGGAAAGGAAAAAAGGGATATTCTGGTTTCCAAATACAGGACAATTGCTTAGCCTCTACTTTGTGTTTTAAGTAACAGTTTCAGATAACAAAACATCTCTGAGGAAAATAAATGCTTTCCCTTATTCTTTACATCTATTCTAATACAATTTTAAAAAGGCCTATGTTAGTTTTGATGTTGATGTAACCTTTTTTCAGTTAAACTTTGTGAATGTTACCTGAGTTTAATTCCTACTCTAGGACAGAGTAGAAAGAATTAAATCTTTTTCTTCTAGTTTTTGTGCTTTATCAGAAATCACTCACCCACAGGTGAGTGAAGAACATAGAAAATGGGGCCTGCTTAGGTCAGTAATAGTGGTAAATCCAACGAAGCAGTTGTGTTTGAGTTATTTTCAGAGTGTGTTTTGCTCTGCAGAGGAAACATTCAGCTGTTGATTTCCTCTTCTGGCCTTTTGGTTCTTTCAAGAGTGTGAGCCTGTATCCTGAAAGAGGTCAGAGTTAGAGAGATGGTTCAGGGTTGTAATTTTGCTGTATGTTCTTTGAGGGCAAGGGTTATAGCTTTCCCTAAAGGAAGACCCTAATTTAAGTGTTTTGGTTCTGGTAGATTGATCTTTGCTTCCTCTGACCCCCTTTTCTTCATAGAAGCTGATAAAAAAAATGACCGAACCTCACTGCACCGGAAGCTAGACAGAAACCTTGTCCTGTTAGTCAGAGAGAAACTTGGAGATGAAGATGTTTGGTTGCTGCCCCAGGCAGAGTGGCAGCCAGGGGAGACCCTCCGAGGCACAGCCGAGCGAACGCTGGGCACACTCTCAGGTGAGTTCTCTCCTTTCTCTAAATCCCGTGAGATTTGCTTTAGAACAGGGTGCAGTGGTACATGCCTGTAGTTGCAGCTATTTGAGAGGCTGAGGTGGGAGGATTATTTGAACCTAGGAGTTAATGCCAGCCTGGGCAATACAGCAAGATCTTATCTAAAAAAAAAAAAAAAAAAAGACTTACATTAAACCCAGATGGAGAATTTATATCCTGACTGTGAGAATGTGTTTAAGGGTAGAGAATGGGAAGGTAAATGGAGACCGATGTTTATAAAAATTTCCACTAGAAAAATTCAGACAAAGATTTTTCCTCAAAATGAGTGGGAGTTCTATCTTTATTCCCTTGGCTTTAGCTGTGACTCCCATCACTTCTCACTGGGGCAGCGTTTCTCAGCTGTGGCACTATTGATGTTTGAGACCAGATTATTCTTTGTGGGGGACGATTCTGTGCAATGTGTGATGTTTAGCAGCGTCTCTGTCCTCTGCCCACTAAATGTCATTTGCACTATGTTATCCTCGTCCTCTCACCCTCATCCCCAGTGTGACAGGCAAAAATATCTCTAGACATTACCAGATATTACCGATGGGGGAGAACCACTACGCTGGCCTCTTGAAGGAGGTGCTAAAGAAGTTACCCCTTGCTCTTGTGTCATATCCTTCAATGCTACTAACATGAACTTTCTGAAGCACAAATCCCTCGTCACTTCCCTGTGTGGAATTTTTTAAAGGTTTCCCATACAAAGTCAAATTTCCAGCATGGCTAACAAATTGTTTATGCTTTGGTCCCTATCTCATCAGTCTTCTGTCTGGAAGTGTTAATATATATTCCAAGTTCTAACCTCACAAAGCTTTTGTATTCCTTGACTATTGTGACCTTTCATGCGTCTTTGCTTTGAGGCATGCTGCTTCCTGGCAGAATGCTTTAATTCTCCCTGGTGTGGCTGTTCAGGTTTTAAGACTTTGCTCATACATTGCATTTTTTTGTACTGGGATCTTCACTGAGCCTCCAGGTAGAGAGAGTGCCTCTTCCTGGGCCTCCATCACATTTGTATGTGCCATTATTTAGTTTATGAAACAAACATCTACTCTGTGCCAGGCCCTCCTCTCCAGGCATTTGGGTCACAGTGATGAATTGGATGCTACCCCTGCTTCCTAGGAGGTAAGCTTAGGTCCTGATGGAGATACATGCCTTTGGGACTGTAATTGTTTATTGCACACTTCTCTTCCCTGCCAGAATTTTGAGTTCATTGAAAGCCTGGACAGTATCTGTTCTTTATGATTTCAGCTCTCAGCAAAGTATCTGGTGCATAGTAGGTACTTGCTGAGTGTTGAATAAATGGATTTGGTGGCATAGGTGTACAGATGCTTGACCAGCCCTGCCACCAGCATAAATGTTCTTAAGAAAATATCAGCAATGAGTGTGTGGCCCCTTGACCCTTTCCCACCAGGGGCTTCTTCAACCTGCAGGAGAGGCAGCACGCCACAGTGGATCTTGGGACTTTGCTGCTCTAACTCTCAGCCGTCACATAGGAGTTGGCAGCTGGGTTACTTGCCAGGATCATTGTGTTCAAGTGTTCAGCCTCTGTCAGCCAAACCTCTGTGACAGATTCTTGCTCCACACCCCTTCCGATGTCCCAGGTGAAAGGGATTCTACCTTGGTTCTATGCTTTCCTCCTCTTAAAAGTTTCCTTTGTAATTAATAAAGTGAAGAGAAATGTGTAAGTGGCATTAAAAGTATGCTTTATGTTTAATAGATGCATAGAAAATAAAATTGATTTATTGCAAAAATATCTATTGCAAATTTATTAAAGTAGTAATACAAAATAAAACTAGTAAATAAAGACTCAAGCAATATGTAAGAAAAGTAAGTACATTGCTTTCTTCACCATTGACTCCACACTTCCAGTAGTTCTGCAAGATAGAATTTCTGAGGTGGGTATAATAGTTCAAAGCTAGGCACACTTAGTTTTTGGTAAGTACTACTGCCCACTTGGCCTCCAGAAAGTATGTAGCAGTTGACATTTTTAAGAGTAGTAAGGGAGTGCCTTGTTACCTGGATCTCACAAATATGTGAAATAGCACATTTAGTTTTTGCTTGTCCAGTTGGTAAAAACTACTGCCCACTTGGCCTCCAGAAAGTATGTAGCAGTTGACATTTTTAAGAATAGTAAGGGAGTGCCTTGTTACCTGGATCTCACAAATATGTGAAATAGCACATTTAGTTTTTGCTTGTCCAGTTGGTAAAAATGATCTCCCTTGGGAATTAGCGCATTCCTGTTGCTAATGAGATTAACCATCTGTTCATGTTTATTATTTATTCTTTCATGAACTGCCTGTTCAGATCCTTTGCTCATGTTTTAATGAGCTGATTTTTTTTTTTGATTTGTTTGTATTTTTTATTCCATCTTTTCCAGTTTATAGCAAAGTAATATGCATTACTGAATTAAGTTTGGAAAATCCAGGAAAGTATAAATACTCTAGTATAATTCACAGATGCCTACTGCTCACATTTTGTATTGTATGTGAGTGAGCCTATACCCTATGTAAATTCTTCATCTAATGCTAGTAATTTTTTTTTTAATATGAGGAAAGTAATTCATGTATATGGTGAAAAATTTCCAAACAGCATCTTGTAAAGTAGTATAAGAGGTAGCATAAGAGGTGCTTTTCCTTTTTTAGAGGCAACACCCATTAACAGTTTTTTTAAATTGATGTGTGTATCTGTTTAGAAACTTTCTATGCATATATAAGCATAGAAATAAAGACTTTCTCTTCTTTCTGTATAATGGGAGCATGTAGATACACACACACACACAAACATACAAATACCTTTTTCCTTGTATTGCTTTTAACATCTTTCCAGATCAACATATAAAGACTAATTTTAAATGTTTTTAATACCAGCATTTGCTTAGTCTGTTGCTTTTATAAATAAAGCTGCAGGGAACATCCTTGTATATTCATCTTTGCTCACATGGCCAAATAAATATGTTTGGGAGGATAAAGTTCCAGACTTGGCTAGGTAAGAGTATGTACAATTAAAATTGATCTTGGCAAATTATTTATAACATCCTCCTAAATTATATCCCCATAATATGTGTGAAGGTATCATTTTTTATCTCTTATACATAGTATAAAGGTCAAAGTTTCTGAACTTTACTGCTAAAGTCTTTTCTCAGTATGTGCAAGGCCTGGTTCCGGGGCTTTTCCATTCTGCTGCACACTTCTACATCTATGGGTATATAAAATGGCATAATATTTGCATATAATACAAATTGTATACATCCTCCTGTGTACTTTAAATTATCTCTAGGTTACTTATAGTACCTAATACGATGTAAATGCCATATGAGTAGTTGAGACACTTACTGTTTAAGGAATAATGACAAGAAAAAGGCAGTATGTGTTCTGTATATAACAAGTTGTCCTACTACCCCAAGAATTTTCAGCCCACAGTTGGTTGAGTCCGTGGATTCATGATCTGCAGATAAGGAGATAAGGAAGGCCAATTGTAATGACATATTATTGCTATTTGTTTGTTGTGATGCTGGGAATTGAACCCAGGACCTCGAGCGTGTTAGGCAAGCTGTCTTCCACCGAGCTACATCTCAAGCCCGTGATATGTAATTGTTGCTTTAATTTATATTTCTTTAATTATCAGTTACCTTGAGTACCTTTTAATGTATTTATAAGTTGTTGATATTTTCATGTGAACTTCTTGCTCATATATTTAAGTCATTTTTCTTTTGGATTTGATTTTTTTTCCTTGATTTCTAAGTGCTCCTTAATACAGCACTTGAAGATATTCCCTTGTTGAATGTGTTGAAAATGCTTTTTCTAGTTTATCGTTTTCATCTTTGGCTTTTTTTTGTGCTTTGTCTTTCCTTGCAGGAAGACAAAATTTTTTGTACACAGATATCTGTTTTTTCACTTTGAGGGTTTTTGAATTTTGTGTCTTGTGAAGAATGGGCTTCTTCTCTCAATATATGATTCAGAAAGTATCCCATGTTTTCTTCTAATACCATTATGGTTTTAGATGAAAAATAGAAAAATACAGAATTCAGGAAATACTAATTGCCCATGAAACCACCATCCAGAATGAAGAAATTGTTTATGAGAATTTGAAATTTTGGCTAAATCTTTGATCTGCAGTATCACTTCGATTGGATACTGAAGTTGGCATTTGTCTCTGTTTTTCTATATGGCTAGATTCTCCGATGCCATTTAGTAATTAATCCTCCCTTCTCCCATCCTTAGAAATGCCTGATCAGATTTTAAACCCTAGTTACAGATCGCAGATAATGGTTTTTAACTTTGTTTATAATGTTTTCACATTATAGAAGTCAAATCTGGGGTTCTTTGTGTTTTGCCTGTGATACCCCTTTGAAAGGCAAGCAAAGGTGTACAGATACCAAGCATCAGCAGGTGGTGAGCAGGCCGTATGCAGAAGCCGGCTGCTCTCACTCCCAGAAAGTGTTTTTGTAATTGCATTACTGACTCCCCATTTGATTTCAAGTGGTAGCTCGGCATCTCAGAAGGACCCATTGAGTCTGGACTCCATATGGACCAGGAGGGATTTGGATTGAGAAGGCAGGAGGCTCTTTTCAGCAATAGCCTCTGTCGTCAGTCCTAGAGATCGCTTTTATCTTGGGATTGGAACTGGCATTCATAGAGAATTCCGTGATTTTGGGAGCTAGAATAAACTAGAGAGTGTGTTTTTATCTCCCAATTCTTTTTTTTTTCCCTCCTTCAGAAAACAACATGGAAGCCAAGTTCCTAGGAAATGCACCCTGTGGCCACTACAAGTTCAAGTTCCCCCAGGCAGTGCGGACAGAGAGTAACCTGGGGGCTAAAGTATTCTTCTTCAAGGCACTACTATTAAGTGGAGACTTTTCTCAGTTCAGGAAGAAGGGGAAGAAGGGCCATCATGTGTGGGTTTGTAAGGAGGAGCTGGGTGACTATTTGAAACCAAAATACTTGACCCAGGTTAGGAAATTTCTTTTGGATCTCTGATAGACTCAGCTGCCTGTGCACAATCCTCAGACAAGTTGGGCCTCAAGGACTGGTGCCCCACATGTGCAGGGGATGTTGAGCAGCAAACTAAATTAGAAGAATTAAATGAATCTGTCTTGTGCTGGTCTCAGCTGATTTGCCCTGGGGGGGCAACTGGCTTCTCCTAGGGTGCCTTTCCATTTTCCCCAAGCTGATAATAATTGACTGTTTTATTACTTTATAGTGAATTAACTGTTGTACTGGGCCCAGGAAGAAAGAACAGAAGGAAACAGATTGACCTAAAGCCTTGGGTTCTGTAAAGCTCCTAGACTCACAAGAAAAACCTCATACTATAGTTTCTTAGCCATTACCCATTTTGTTTTTCCTTTCCATTTGATAGGAAGATGTTTTAATTGAGCTAAGGAAATGCCTTCTTTTCACCCTTTATCCCTTCTTTTCCTCCCTTCTTAAAAGCATTTTATATTTAAAAATAAACTAATCCTGCTGTCCTGTTTTGAAATGGCCATGTGAAGCAAGCAAGTTTAGCTTCTCTCTGTTCCACAAAAGGAGGTGTCATGGCCAGACTGTGACTTGGCTTGGAGTCGTGCTATACATTGTTGGTGGTTTTAGTGGAGAAAGCTGACCTCTTGCCTCTGGGTTAGGGTTTTGGCTGTTCATTTTGTTACTTGGGTCATCATTGGTCCCCAGCACCTGCCGCACAGAAAGCACAAATAAACATTTGCTACATGAGTGCAAGAGAGTGAGGGAGTCAGATATGTCTGTCTGCCCAGAATTGAGGTTCTAGTGGTGAGGCTGCATCATACTCAGCATCAGACTCTTCCTGATGTCCTCTAACTCAGCCCCTGGGTAAACAGATGGCCCTCTTGATGGGAATTTTGTTTCTGCCTCAGATGTAGCCTCACGTTCTTGCACAGGGTCAGGGAAATTGCTTTCTCTGATTGAGGTGAGGTGCCCTGTCTTGTACTCTGTCTCCTTGCCCTTTACCTCCTGTGTGTGTTCTTTCCCTTGTTATTGGGGGAGATGTGCCCCAGTACAGTGTGCTTATCAAGAGCTGTGGTGGCCTGTGGGAGTGAAGCTTAGGCACAGCCATAGAGCAGGGTGCCGTCTTTGGGTTTTGGATTGTGTCATGTGTGGATCTGTACTGCCTGATCTAGGGCCTTAGGCGCCTCTAACCTGCAAGAGCAAGAATAAAGTGATTATTTGCATAACTGCATAAGTTTGTCAACTTGTTAACATTCTTTTTTCTTTTTTTGTAGTGTTGGGGATCAAACTCAGAGGCTTGTGCCTGGTAGGCAGGTATTTTACCACTGAGCCACAGGCCTAACCTCTAGCATTGTTTCTTTAGCAGGACATAGTGTATAGGTAGCCCTTCCACTATGTTCAGCTATCTGAGGAAACTGAGTGGAAAGGATGAAGCTAGGAATACATCCTGCCTACCTTCGTTTTAAAAAACTGATGAAGAAGGCCCCAACGATGGCCACATCTTTAGTATTGTTGGAACTCATCTCTTCTAGGAGCTGCGTCTCAAAGGTTCTGCATCTGTTTTTAGTGGCACATGCTCAGGCTTTAAGGCTACCGGGGACTAGTACACAAAGTGGGTAGGGATTTCACTGTCTCAGTGTCCTGCTGCTAAGTGGCTGAAGAAGGGGCTGGGGCAGGAGAGAGAACCTCTAAATTTTCCTTTGACCCAGTAAGGGGAAACCATCCTCATTCTATTGGGCTTAATTCTGCTCTGTTTGTGCTCTGGCTATGAAATCCCACAGGTTTTGAGTGGTCTTCTCCAAACCTCTCTCCTGTTATTTTTGGAGTATGATTTTACTGACTGCAAGATACTCAGCATTGTAGTATAATTGACCGTGTTTGCTGAGTGTGATTTTGAACCTTCCACTGGTTGCCAAACATGACCAAAAATTGTTTAGGGCAAGTTGGTTAGGGAAAAGTAAGATACTGTCTGTGTTTTGCAAGCAAGTAGTTTTTTTTTTTTTTTTTGGAGCTGGGGATTGAACTCAGGGCCTTATGCTTGCAAGGCAAGCACTCTAACCACTGAGCTAAATCCCCAGCCTGTCTGTGTTTTGGGGAAGAGGTGTCTAAAGACAGCATGGTGGAGGAGAGAGTGATAGTGTGGTAATGTGCAGATTAAGAGCTGCAGTTTGAGGTGTGTTTGTACAACTTAAAAAGAGCAATGTTGCATGTGTGCGAGCTCGTGTGTGTCTGACATGTAAAACAGACCATCCAGCTTGTCAGAAGGATCCTCTAGAGGTGTAGGCTTGGCCTTGCCACTCCCTTGGTCATTCCTTTTCTGAATGATTTCCACTGACTCCTGGATCCCACCTCTGTTGGTACTGTGGAAAAAGTGCTGCTATACTTATAAACTTGGTTTTTTGGTATCTTACCCTTAGGGTGACTTCCTGCTGGGCCATTTCTACACCTAGTTTGTGCTTCTACACTTAGCACTTTATTGGATAATTAGTCTGAACTCCTCCGCCCAACTCAACTTCAAAAAGCATATAAAGAGTCACCTTCTCTCCTTGTAGGCACCAGACTTAGAGTCAGAAAATGTGGTTTGAATTTGTTATATGACCTTAAAAGTTATGGCAACTATCATTATTAATACTGGTAGAGTGACTCTTTAGGACCTAGCACAATATGAGGACCCTTACCTAAATGTGTGTTTTTATTTAAACCAGCAGCGCAGTCATCATTATCCCTATTTTATCGATGAGAAAATAGACCAAAGAAGTTAGTTAACTAGCTTAGGGCTACTTGCCAGTAAATCACAGGATCAGAATTCAAACTCAGATGATTTGTGTGTACAGCTTAACCCTGTCTTAATTTTATCATCTAGAGAATGAAGATGCTGCTGTTTCTCAGCTAATGTGATAATTTATTTGGAAGTACTTAGCACTGTGCATGGCTTGTTATAAACTTTCAGTAAATGTTTCCCTCCTTCCAACATGGGCTCCCAGTTCTCCTGAGTTCAGCTGTATCATCTGTGGCTTTTAGAGCCCCCATTTTCACCTTTTCTAGGTTATGCATTGTGGCAACCAAGCATTTCTGACCTATTTGGAAAGGGACATGGGTAATTTGGATGTTAATGGATTCTATCAGCGAATCTCAGAATGGGTGTGTGGCAGGTCAGTCCCATCACTATGTCCAGCTACTCAGGCGTGTTACCTCATCCTACCCTGGGCCTGGAAATCCACAGCCACTGATAGGCGCAGGCTTATGGGGCACTAAAAACAGAATAGACCTGCTGACCCATTCTATTACCCCAGCAGGGGAAAAAGGAGCGCCGCTGAAAGGTCAGCAACCCAATTATTAAGAGCTCACAGATCGCTAAGCTGCAAGCACACACAGCATGATAAAGCCTGTTTGCCTGAAAGCTCAGGGCAGCCTCAGCCCCCACCCTTCTCAGCTTTATTTTCTAGAAGCCCATGGAGCCTGGATTATGGCCAGCCACTTTAGACTTTCAGTCACCTTTTACCTCCCTTGGAATTTCAGTGCTCAAGACAGGAAGTAGGGGAGGAAACTGCTCCTGTCCCTGCTTCTAGGAGAGGGATCCAGCATGGATTCTGCTGCCAGGCTCGGGTAGTTCCAGATGAATTCTCTGCTGCAGCTGAAGTGGGGACTGGTAGGTTCTATGAGTTGGGGTGGTGATGGCCAGGGAGAGCAAGGCATAGGTACACCCTGAGGCGTCCCGAAGTGGCCCGGGAAAACCAGCAACAGGTTTTGTTTGGAGGCTTTCGCAGTACAGACACATCATTGGTCACTGAAATAGCAGACTCCCATGCCCTAGCTAGCTGCCGAGTGGCTGAAGAAGGGGCTGGGGTGGAAGGAAAGAGAACCTCTAAATTTTCCTTTGGCTCAGGAAGGGGAAAACCATTCTCATCTAGTCAGATGAAGATCCCTGAGACTAGGTGCTTTGGGGCAGCAGGGCTGGCCAGTGAAGTGAGAACACACTGGGAGTAGGGGTTTGGAGGACACCTTCCGTTGGGGAAGCGTGACACCTGGACTAAGCCGGATTGCTGCTGGTGGAGCTCTAGGTGGGTCTTTGTGACTGGTGGGTGGGATCCTCTGCAGGAGCACCACGAGGTGGCAGTCTGCAGCTTTTTTCTGGATGCAGAAGATTGTCCCTGAGACCTTCCCTGCACGTGGCCTTTGGCTGCTACCTTAGGAGCAGCTGCTTGCCTCAAGGTTGAGCAGAGTCCTCCGTATCTGCGCTGTGGTTAAGAGCAGCTGGGAGCTGGCATGCAGCCAGCCAGGACAGATTCAGGGTACTTGGGGCCGTCTCTGTGAGTGCACAGATGGATGCTGTGTCCTCAGGAGGGGAAGGGGACCCAGAGTCCCATGATTGGGGCCTCTTCATGTAGACTCATGCTAGACATGCCTGTCCACATAATCTGCCTCACTTATTCTCAGGTCGGCCTTGTGTGGCAGTTTTTTTCCTTGCCATTTCTAGATCAGTAGACAAATTTAGGGAGGTGAAGAGACTATGTGGAGGTCTGATAGTCAGTGTGATGAAGCCAAGATTTGAACCCAGAGCCATATCGTTCTGAAGGCACCTGTGTCTCCTGCTGCCTGGACACTTAAGCTGTGTAACGGAATTCCTGAACTGGCCACCGAGGGGCAACCTGCGCAGGCTGATTGGAAAAGCCTGAACTGGGACTTTTTTTTTTAAGAATATGAAGATTTGGAGTACGGAACAGTGAGACTTAAGGAGTTTACGTCCTTGAACTTGGAGAAGAGAATGATGAGAATCCTGGTCTTCAAATATGTATGTTGCTTATATGGGAGTGTCAATTACAGGTACTCCTCATTTGATGCCTCCTTGCTTAACAACTGTCTGGACTTACGACCTACCACTTGAATTTATGGCTTGTTGTCTTTTGTTTTGTACATTTTCGTGCGTCTTGTTGGTGAAGGCTCAGTGTCTTTTTTTGTATGGTACACCTTGTTTATACAGTACTATAATTTTTGCTGATTGTACTATATAATACAGTACTGTAGTTTTATGTTATATGTTACAGTACTGCATGTAAGAGTTACACCAATAAAGCAGTGTCATCAAGTTGGAGTTTCCTTTGACCATTCCTTTGTTCTGAGTATTGTAATGTACACACTATACAACTCCTCATTTAGTGACCAAGTCACCTAACGATCTAGTTGCAAGACTGGAACTCGGTCATTAAAGGAGGAACGTCTCTAGTCATTTTTTGTCTGAATTAGAGAAAGTAAGGTTAAGATACAGCAGTGAGAATTTTGAGAAGTTACACATGGGAATAACTCCCTAACACATTATCATGAATTCTTGAAACATTCCAGTTACCCTTCCACAGATAGTTGTGGAAGAGGTTTCTTTTACTGGCATGCAGTGGGGGTAAAATGGTGATCAAAATTCTCCTGGACATTGTTCTCTCAATAGTTTAATACTAAGGGTGGGAATAGGAAACAGACCCATCAACAAGCAAAGGGAAATGTACACTGTGCACTCAGCCCTATCTGGCCCAGGGAAGGCCTCCCAGACAACCAAGGCTTCCCTGAAACCCAAAGTAATGAGGGAGCTGGGGAAGGATGGGTAGGAAATGTATGCACAAAGCCCAGAGAGGCCTGAATGAAGTTGTGTGGGCCCGGAGGGCAGTGCCTGTGGGGTTTATCTTAGCATCTTGTGTTCTTAACTACTCAAGACAGTTTAGGAGTAGTTTTGTCTGAAAAGAGAATGAGTTCCTTCATCTCTTGTATGGTCACATCTTATATCAGGATTGAATTCTAGTCACAAATTATATATTATCAAAGTTATCACATAAGTATCTCTTAGAAAGGTGTCACATTGGTGACTGGCATAGGTCTCTTGGGGAATCCAGCGTGGCCAGTGTTTCTGTCTGTGATTGGGCCGATCATGGTTTATTTGACTGAGCACAGGACTCTCCAGCTGGCTTGCCTTTAGTGTAAAATACTAAGATTCCGGGCACCGTCGCTAGGAGGAAAATGACTGCGAGTCTTCGCCTCCCATTCCAGAAAGGTCTAAATTGGGGAATTTGGGAGAATATGAAAAAGGCTGAGAATCATGAGATGTTCATACAAAGGCACAGGTTCAGGATCCAAGATGGAATTGCCTCACCCATCTCAGACTCTCCAGAGCAGGATCCCAGGAAAGAGAATAGTAGATGGAAACACTATAAAATACTATACTATTATTTTTAAGGTATTATTTTACCTTAAAAATCTCAGCCTGATAGTTCGAATACACCAAAGTCAAATGTGCATATGATGTGATTCTACAGATTCGGTGCTGTTCCTTGTTTCCCAGTTGTTTCCAAAGCTCCCTGCACACTCCCATCTCTAATGCTAATTATCCGGCAGTGAACCTGTGTTTTAATCTGTATGCCAAAGGAACCTTGGTCTCAAAAGGTGGCGAAGTAGCTTTGTGTTCCCCTTTGGGGAAAGTTCTTATGCCAACTGTGGGAGTGATTTAAGTGACTAAGTTGGGTCATTCTAGCCTCGGCCAGTAAGAGTATGGGATTACAGGTAGTGATTTGAATTTTTTTGTTGGCATTTAGATGGACTCTGAAAGTAGGTTGAAAAATCTCACTGGGCCATGGCTGCAACAATAAAATAAGAATTTTAACCTTTTAAGGTGGTTACTTTGAAGCAAATGACACTTACTGAAATGGAAAAATATGTATGCAGAACAAATTCTTTGTTTCTTGTAATTTCCCCTATGTTCAACCTTCTGTCCACAGCGTCCTCAGCTATATTATGTGCAAAAAAAGTTTAGCATACGCTAAGTAGGGTGGCACATGTCTGTGATCCCAGCACTCTGGGAGGCTGAGGAAGGAAGACCATGAGTTTGAGCCCACCCTGGGCAAATTAGCGACTAAGTGAGATGTTACCCCAAAATAAAAAATAAAAGGAGGGCCGGAGATATAGCTCAGTGCAGAGGCCCTAAGTTCATTCCCCAATACCGAAAAAAGTTTAGCATACATGCTTTTCCAAAAAGAAGACTCATAGCCACATTTTTCTGTCCATAGAGAATATTTCTGTTCTTCAATCCCCACTTTTTCTCAGAAAATCTCTTACATACAAATCACAAATCCCACCCCCTTTCTCTCATCCACACGCACTCTTGAACATCATGTCAAGCTTTGATCATTGATACCACATATATGTTTCTTTGGACATTCACAGCACAGCACACACACACACACACACACCAAGAGTTTAAATATTCTCATCACACACACATGCGTGCACACACACACACTCACGCACACACACACACACCCCCCTGGATGTTCACATCATACATAAACGCTTGGGTCTTTATTTCTAGCACATAGAGATACAGACATCCATCTGATACATATATATCCTTGAATGGTCACACCAGCCCACGCTCATGAACTCTTATCACACACATCTTTGAATCCAATATACACATTCACATTGAACATTCACATCACACATACACTCATGAATATTTCACTCCACACACTGTTCATGTTTTTGCTTGTGTTCCCAGGTCCTTGGATTTTTCTCCTGCTGTGCTTTGCAATGTATGTGTGCGTGTGTGTGTGTGTGTGTTGGGAGATACGTGTGATCACCCCTGTAAATTACATTTCTCAAGATTGCTTGCTAACTGGATTCTGGGAGAATTTGACCAGTAAGAGGTTCTGGTGAGAGATTGAAGGGGAAAGAAACTAAGTGTTTCTCCTCATTCTTTGCATGGGAAGCATTCCCAGCATCTCTGGTCCCAGGTTTGCTTGGCAGCCTTGTTTTTTCACATTTCTGTGGAATGGTCACGCTTGTGCTAGCACCATCTCCTTTCTCTATCCCTTCATCTCCAGGAGTAGTGGTGGCTTTTGCTAATCTCTGGGTTGCTTTACCATCCATGTTTCTATTTTTTCAGTCTGCTCAACAGCTTTGTAACTAGTTTTCTGTATTAAATTCCTTTTCTGAACTACCTGATGTGGGTGAACTCTCCTAGCTGAATCCTGACTGATGCTTAACCAACACCCACACTTTAGAATTTTCTCATCTGTGGCTTACAGCCTTTCCTCTAGCTGTGGTCAGATCTTTGTTGGATTAAACCTTGGTACAGAGTATTCAGTTGATTGAATGGCTACAGTAACAACCTCTTTTCCCCCTACCATTCTAGGATTTTTCTTGGGTTCTAGGATTTTCTCGGGTATATTATTGCATGCCTGAATCCCTGAACTCAAGGACATCATCAGCCCTGTCCAGATGGATTGCAAATGGCCACAGTGACAGCACCCAGACTCATGGACTCTTGATTTTTGGACAGAGCACATTTGAAGGGTGGAGGATGAACAGCCCTTGACCAAGTCACACCCTTTTGGAAATTTTAGGGGGCATCATGTGCAACCACATCAGAAGATTCAGATGTGACTTCAGAAGCAAGGAAATCAGCACTATGTGGGTTTAACAAGGAAGAATGGAGTCATCTCTCTTCCTAAAGATGTAGGTACATTTATGGCTTGAGCACTGGTCTCCAAATCTAAATTCCTACTCTGAAGCTGACTTGGGCAAGGCACCCTTTGCCTCTGCATTCTTGCTTTTTAGAATTATGAGGTTGTGTTGCTGGTCATTTATTCCTGTTTGCAGAATGGTGAAGGAACTGTTCAATTTCGAATGTGTTACATGCTTACTGTTTTGTGGGCCTCATCCACACATAAGAAATTTAGATTCATGGTTTTGGTGGGGGCTGCCATGGTGTTGATCAATGTGGGACCCATACTGTACATATGGTGTCCACAGGGAGGCGCCACACACAACTATATTCACTACCCAGATGCTCCAAGCCAAAAGCTGTGCTGCCCATCTGAAAGCCCACATTTCCTCTTCCCACAAACCGTGAGTACCACCGGGTGGCTGTCTGCCTGTTATAAACTGAGTCAAGGCATTGAAAGTCCACTGCAAACATGCAGCTATGTCATGAGAGGTAAAATTTGAAAGAATAGAGAGAACTAGGAGAAAGGTTGTATCACCAGCATCTAAACCTTTTTCTATGGGTTTGATTCGATTAAACACACTTTTTACTTTGAGCAAACCAATCTGCTAGATTTTCCCTGTAGTTGAATGCCCTAAGTTTTTGTGATCCTCACAAAATGCAGGAGGAAATAAGGGTCATACGAGCATTTCTAATTGGTAGGGAAGGGATGCAGAGCTGGGGAATCAAGTGATATGCTGACTAGTCACTAGGACTAGTCACTATTGGTCATGACCCAGGATGCTGGTCTTACAAAAGACACACTTGGGTACTGGAATAAGTCAATAGTGGGGTATCCTGTCACCTTGGGATGGGCTTGGGTGACTGGCCAGTCTATCCTGGCATTGAACAATGAGGGGGTGATGGCCTTGGGCTCACACACCACAATGGATGAATCTGAATGGACTCTTTACTTCATCTGCTTCCACCGTCTCTCTACATATAGGGGTAATGGGGCCCAGAGAGGGGCAGCCACTTATTTTGGGCATTACACCAAGGGAAGGGAAGGGTTAGATACTCCAGGAGTCCTGATTACCACCCTGGGCTTTTGTCCAGACATCACATGGGGACTTCCTTACCCTGGTGTGAGAGCCCTGACGCCTGCTGGGAGACTCAGGCCTCCTTCACTGCTCTGAAATACTAGCCATCTGAGGAGTCCACACTGCCCTGTGCCAGCATCTCCCAGCTCCCTGGCAGAACTCCTTGGCCTTCGTGAGACTTGTGGGTAGAGCCAGGATTACCCAGCATGCCAGGTCTGTGGAAGCAGGGAGAGCCAAGCTCTTGGCCCTGCCCAGGTTTCCCTGGGATTATAAGATAATATGAAGAAATAGTAGCTCATCCAAGTCTATGGATTATGTGGAAATCAAATTATAGTAATCTCTCCTGCCATCTGGTCTTGATGCTGTGAGCCAGGACCTCCCAGAAGCCCCTCAGGCCCTTCGGGGCTGGGGCCAGGGCTGGGACCAGGGCTGGGCATGCTCCTCATGACTGGGGCCAGGCCAGGATTTTCTAAGGGACCTGGAAGGCCAGGAGGGTTTACACCCTCAGTATAAGAGAGAGGAGGGCAGGGAAGACAGACTCAGAGCAGGCATGCGGAAAATCATTCATTACCAATAATTCTGTGTATGGACAGTCCACCTGTTTAGGTAATGAAGACAACTTTGCATTTTAGAAAGCATCATTAGGCACATTTCTGGGGTGGGAGGGGAATGTTTTTGAAGATTAGATGCACATATCGCCTATCCTTTTGAAGTGAGCCCTGAGCAATGGAGTATATTTCTGAAGCCCAAGGCTTTCCCTGCCTCTGATGAAGGGGTAGTCAGCTTTTCCATGGCTGGTAATTTGGGTTCTGTGTTTGTGGCTGATAGGGACTCCATAGCCTGCTGAAGCTTTTGAAGGAGGAAGAAGAGGAGCAGAGCAATTTCATGTAGAGACGAAGCACAGGGGTTCTGGCTCTAGTCTACCAAGTTTGAATTCAGCTCTGTTGCTTCATAGCTGTGTGGCCTTGGGCAAGTCACTTGAACTTTCTATGCTTCAGTTCCTCATCTGTAAAATGAGAATACTAATAAGCTGTGCCTTTTGAGGTTGCTGTGAGAATTAAGTAAGCACGTATATTTATTTATTTGTTTATGCCCTGTTGAGATTAAACCCAGGACCTTGTAATGCTGGGCAAGTGTTTTACTACTGACTCATACTCCCAGCCCTTGTGTGTATATATTTAAAGCCTTTAAAAGATTGCCTGTCACCGAGATCCCTGAATCCAGACAGTATCCTGAGCATGAGTGGGGTCGTAGCTGATATTTCATACTAGCAGTGTGCTGGTAAACAAGCACTTGGCGGTGGTGGGTGGGTGGTGGTGATGGTGATGGTGTGTTGTTTGTAACCCTTACTAATTTCCATGGTGTAAATACTACTATCATGGCAGACTTTAAGCCACCACTACATGTAGAATTGGGAAGAGGTATACACAACTGGCTCCCAAGAGTTTGTGTGAGCTGGGTCCAGCAGAGCTCTAGCCCAGTACCCACTGGCATGAGAAGGTCTTTTGGTGCTGGGGATCGAACTCAGGACCTTGCACTTGCTAAGCAAGTGCTTTACCACTTGAACTAAATCCCCAACCCTGTGAGAAGTTTTCTTAATAAGTATTGCAAGTGGTTACACTGGTGGTAAATACCACTGCCCTAAGAGCCCATCCCTATGCCAGTAGCCCTGGCCCCTCCCCTAGTGAGTTGCCCAACTTCCCACTAATCCATTCACTGCACTTATGAGGTTCCTGTGTATCAGTTCCTGTGTATCAGACCTGTGATCCCCAATAAACTATTTGGGGATTACAGGCCTGCATCCTAAAACTAGCCCACTCAGTGCATTGAGTGTCCTGACCCACCACTGCCAGCCTCTTTGACTGAATCCCCCTCCTCATATTGTCCCCAGGCATGGCTGCATCTAGAGGTTGAACTGAGGCAACAGAGTGTCTGTCTCTGTTAAAATGGAGTTTGCACATAGTTGCTTAAATGATTAAAAATGTAATCAATATCACCTGCTTCACCAGCTTGGAATGCAAATACCATCACATTTCTTTTATTTCTCCAATTAGTTGCTTGAGCAGTCTTTATTATTCAGAAATTTAAGGTTTCTCTTTTGAGGTTTCCTGCCTGGTGGAATTGTTGGTGGTTCACTAGGAAGGAAGTGCACTTACTTCTCAATGCCAGGCAGAAAGGAGGAGTTGGAGTCATCTGCTAGCTGAGAGTTTGGTGTGGTGGCTACTATTGTATCCATGCTCAGGATTCCTCCCTGACTGGTGCACCAGGGTTGTTGGATCTGGACAGGATGGAGCCACACAGGCAGAACAAAGGAATATGATGGGATAGAAGTGAACAGCAGAGTCTGGGTGGCGGAGGTGTGGTTGTGTCTGTGGTGAAGCGGCCTGTGCTTCCCCCAGCCAGCGGTAGCCGTGTGGAAACCTGGGCCCTGTGTTACCAGATTTTCTCACATTCTCAAAACGCCCCAAATATATGTGGGGTTTTATTTTTGAAGCGAGCAACAAGCCATATAGAGCTTAATGAATCGTCACGTATGTATACATTTTACATATGTAACCCTCATCCATATAAAGGTTTGGGACTTTTCTACACCCAGGAAGTTGCCTTGTGCTCCTTTTCAGTCAGTAAGTACTCCTGCCCCCACCAAAGGTGGCTGCTGACTCCTGCAGCCATAATTAGCGTTGTATGATTTTGAACTTCCTATGACTAAAATCTTACAGCCTGTATTCTTCTGTGTCTAGCTCCTCTTATTCAATGTAATACCCTTAAGAATTACCTGAATTGCTTGGACCACCAGTTCGTTCCTTTTCATTGCTGAGTAATGATGCTGAAATTTGTTTTCCTGTACTTTTTTTGAGGAATGATTGGATTGTTTTCACTTGTGGGCTATAGTGAATAAAGCTATCATGCACCCTCGTGTGTGTGTGTGTGTGTGTGTGTGTGTGTGTGTGTCTGGGCTCTTTGTGTATGTGTGTGTTTTTCAGTACTGGGGATTGACACCAGGGCTTTCACACTGAGCTACATGTCCAGCCCTTGTTTATTTTGAGACGAGGTCCTGCTGAGTCACTGCCTTGCCCAGGCTGGCCTTGACTGTGTTATCCTCCGGCTCACCCTCTCGGAGTGCCACCCACATCTCACATGTCTTTTTTTGTGGACACCTGGGCTCAATTTATCTTGGTTACACATACAAGGGCTGATAAAAAAATATGATATATATTTAAATTAAAACATTATTACAGTTAAAGACACATTGGTATAATCCCTCTCAAAATACTCTGTCTTGCTTTTAACACACTTTTCCCATCATTCTTGACACCTTATGAAGCAGTTCTGAAAGTCTTTTTTCATGAATGTTTTTATGAGTTGTGATAAAAAAATAAGGTGAATGCTGTTGCTGCCTGCCATCCAACAGAAATGCAGGCTTGTAAAAACATGGCGGTGTGTCCTCATCCACCATATTCACTGAATCTGGCACTGTGCAACTTCTGGCTCTTCGGCAAAGTCACGAGGACCGAGAAAGTTAAACATTTTAAATAAATTCAGGACATCAAGACAGCCATGACAGTACAACCAAAGATACTCATAAAAGAAGACTTAAAGATCTGCTTCAGAAAATGGGGAGAATGATGGGATAAGTATGTTTGAAGTGAGGGAGAGTATTTTGAGGGGATGAATGACAATGTGTCTTTTATTATAGTACAGTCAAAAAATTCACTGTATGTTTTGATCATACTTCATACATGAGTGGTATTGCTGGGCCATAAGGTAGGTATTTGTAACTTTATTAGAAACTAATAGTTTTCTATCAAGGGTATGGCAATTTACACTCTTACCCCCAATGTTGGATAGTTTTAGTGGGCTCATGTCTTTATCAGCACCTTTGATGATTCTAGTGGGTGTGTAGTTGTATCACCTTGTGGTTTCAATTTACATTTCCCCATGAATGATGATATTAAACACCTTCACATATGTTCATGTTTATTGGCTATTCACTATCTTCTTCTGTAAAGTTTCTCTTCAAGGACTTGGGATGTAGCGCTTGCCTAACATACCTAAGGCCCTGAGATAGAGCTCTAGCACTGCAAAAAAAAAAAAAAAAAAAGAGAGAGAATATAAAGCTCCTTTTCAGTTCTTTGCCTTGCTTTTTCTTTTTAAATTGGGGTGCCTTATTATTATTTTGTATTACCTGAGTATTGTATATGTAGGTTCTTTTGGCCAGAGAACATACTCTGTATGATTTTAGTCCTTTGGGATTTATCAAGATTTGCTTTATGTGCATTATTAGCATGTGCATTATTTTGATGACTCTTCCATGTGAATTTCATAAAAATTATATCCTGTAGTTGATGAGTATTCTTTTCTATGAATATTAATTAGATCAAAGCAGTTGTATTGATAGTCAATAATGTTCAAATGTACTATATACTTTTTGATTTTTTTAATTCTATCCATTCTTGAGAGGGTGTGTTAAAATCTTAGGCTATGGGTGTGGATACATTTCTTTCTTATGTTAGGTTTTTTTTGTGGGGAATGTGTTGGGGATCAAATTCAGGGCCTTGTGCTCGCTAGGTAAGTGCTGTACCACTGAGCTAAGTCCCCAGCCCTTTATGTTAGTTTTTGAAGCACTGTTGCAAGGTTCATATGCATTTCTGATTGTTGGATTTTCCTGATGAATTGTCCCTTTTTCATTATAATGTGCACTTTTACTTCTAGTAGTACTCCTTGTCTTGAAGTCTATTTGTCTGGTATACAAAATATGGCCATACCATTTTTCTTCTGATTAGCATTTACATGGTATATCTCTTTAAAAATCTGTTTAATTAAAAACTCTCTCCTTATATTTAAAGTGATCTTTTGCAAACAATATAATTTGAGCTTATTTATTTATCCAAATAATCAATCTCCCTCTATTTTTAAAATTTCTGTGCCTGGTGTATTTGCAGTTAATAAAATTAAGAATAGGTTTGGGTTCTTACTGTCTTTCCTATCTCTTTTTATATATTTGTTCCTCATTTCTGTCCTTTTGAGTTAATCAAGTATTTTGTATTTTTCCATTTTGTTCCTTTGTTGGCTTTTAAGCTATATATCTTTATAGTATTTTCAGTGTTATTCTAGAAATTATAATATGCATCCTTAGCCTTCCACATTTAATAAAACGTGTGTTAGTCAGCTTTCCTTCTCTGTGACAAGTTACCAGAGATAATCAACTTACAAAGAGGGAAGATTTATTTTGGCTCACAATTTCAGAGGTTTTGGTTCATGGGCACTTGGCTTTGTTGGTTTGGCCTGGGGCAACACAGTATATTACGGCAGAAGCATATGGCACAAGCTTATGGCAGAGGAGGCTGCTCACCTCATGATCCCAGGAAGCAAAGAAAAAGAAAGAGATCTAGGTCCCAATACCTTCTTCAAGGTCACACCTTCAGTGACCTAACTTCTTCCCGCAGGCCCCTCCTCCTAAAGGTTCCACAACCTCCCAGTAATGCCACAGGCTGACAGCCAAGCCATTAGCAAATGTCTCTGGGGATATTTAAGATCCACATCGTAACACAATGCCCTTATGCAATGGGTACTAATTACTGGTATACTACTTAACAAACAATGTAAGGTAAAACAATCTGTTTTATTTTTGTTTTAAAGCTGGGATTGGAACCCGGGGTGTCACATGCTAGGGAAGTGCTCTGCCACTGAACAATTGCCCCCAACTCAATGGAAAAATCTTACAAAGTTTCATTCCTTCTGCTCACTCTCCCACCATTTATGCTATTTGTTGTGTATTTTACGTTTAGACATCATGTTAGGCACACACTTCGAAGTTACTATTTTTGCTTAAGTAGTCAGTATATAAATATATACATATTTGCAAATATTTACCCTTTTCTTGCTCTTTTCATTCCTTCTTGAAGGTGTAGGCCTCCATTTGTGCCTCAGCTAGAGAAGCTTCCTCTTATATTTCTTTTAGTGCAATTTGCTGGTGATAAATACTCACTTTTTTTGTCTTCCTGAAAATGTCTTTGTTTTCATTTTGTATTGTTTTCATACATATAGAATTTTAAAGTGATGATTTTTCTTTTGGCATCTAAACAATGTCATTGTATTATTTTCTGAATTCCATTGTTTCTGTTGAGAAATTTTCTTTAAATCTGTAAATCTTTTAGTTCTTTCTCCAAATTTAATGTGTGATTTTTTTTCTCTTCCTGCTTATAAGATTTTTTCATCGTCTTTGGTTTTCAGCGAGCTGGCTGTAATGTGCTCTTAGATGTAGTATTGTTTATTTCTATCAAACTTGGGATTCATTGAGTTTCTAATTCTCTTTTTCCTCTTCGTCTTCTTCTTCCTCTTCTTCTTCTTTTCTTTCTTTCCTTCTTCCCTTCCTTCCTTCCTTCCCTCTTTCCTTCCTTCCTTTCTTCCGTCCTCCCTTCTTTCCTTCCTTTCTTCCTTCCTTCCTTCCTTCTTTCCTTCCTTCTTCTTCCTTCTTTCTTCTTCTTCATGCTGGGGATCAAACTCAGGGCCTTGAACTTGCTTGGGAAGTGCTCTACTACTGAGCTGAATCCGCAACCCCTCCTCTTCCTCTTGAACTCCAGTTTTATCAATATAAACTGATTTTGCCTCTCATGGCATTCTGATGGTATATTTTAAAATTCTTTTTTCTCTTTATCAGTTTTACTGTTTTTTTTAAATTGATCTGGTTTTGAGCTTACTAATCCTTTCTTCTACTTTTTCCAGTCCATTCAGTTGTTTCTTCATTATATATATATATATATATATATATATATATATATATATATATATTTTCTGAAATGTCTTTTTTTGAGGTGTGCATCTTGCTATGTTACCCAGACTGGCTTTGAGCTTGTGATCCTACCTTACCCTCCTGAATAGCTGAAATTCCATGTGTGAGCTGCCATGGCTAGCTTAGGTTTGAGATTTCTTTTGATTCTTTTAAAAAAGTTTTGGGTTTTCTGATAAAATTCTTTTTTTTTTTTTTGTGCTGGTGATCAAACTCAGGGCCTTGTGCTTGCTAGGCAAGTGCTCTACCAGTTGAACTAAATCCCCAACCCCTGATAAAATTCTTTATCCATTACATTCATGCTTTTCATTAATTCTTTAAAATATATGTAAGTATTATGTCAAAGTACTGTCTGTTAATTTCACTATCTGGATCACCTGTAGATCTGCTTCTGTTGATTATTTTACTCTTAATTATAGTTGTGAATCTGTTTTGGATTTATTAGAATTTTTGAATCTCAAGCTGCATATAGTGTATAAGAGAGCAGCAGAAACTAAAGTAGTCAGTGTTTACCCCCAGAATGGCAATATCCTTTCTTTTCTCAGCAGCAAAAACAATGGACCCTTTGGTTTCAGATGCAGTGAGGATGGGTTCAGGTCCCTCAATTGGGATCTAAATATTAATGATTGTAAGATCTACTCTTTCTCTGACTTCTTGTCCTTCCCCCAGGTTTTCATTTGGGGGCAATCTCTTACTTTGCTTTCCTGCCCAGGTCTTCATGGTACTGTACAATTGATAAACATCTTGTGAGGGAGATTTGGCAGCCAGTAAGTGTCATCTCTGCTTTGCGAGCTCCACTGAAATCCAATCTGTCATTCCAGCTCTTACAGTAATCACCAGTTAATCTTGGTTCTCTGTAATTCAGTAAAGTACTGTGTCTATTGGAGGTTTGTGTGCTTGCCTGCCTATGTCTTGAAGAGTAAAAGCAGCCACTGGTCTCTAGTCATTTATGGACGGCTTGCCTCTCTCTAAAATTTAGTTTATTTAGATTTCTCTGCATCCTCAGTTCTCTTGAGGGTTTATAAATTTGTAGTTTATCTGATGCTTTTTCATTGTTTTGGTAGGAGTGGCAGCCTTTCATGACTTTGTCCATCCTAACTGGAAGCCGGGCCTAGATCTTGTTCTTTTAGTGTGAAATCATTTCATTGTCAAGGTAGTAAAAAAAATCAAATATTTAAACAAATGTTGTGCCAACCAAACAAAATGCTTCTGTGGCATAGGCTGCTTTTAGGCCCTGTGATGTAAGTTTGTTGTCTTGGATCTAAAGTAACTCACCTTTACAGATGTGGTAGCTGAATTATTGTAACATCTTCATTTCATGATAAACAGCGTGAGGTTTTTTTTTTTTAAATTAAGATCTGCCTGTACTTAGTGAGTTTGCCATGTTTATATGTTTCAGATCTTCCATAAGTGTTATGATAGGAAAAATGTCAAGAATCTGCTTCATAAGGCCATTGGTGCTTACAGTCACCAGTTCTCCAACCACTTAAGCTTTTGGATCCCAGCATGGCCGACCTTGAGTGCAAACGGGGTGGGATCTCCTGGAGGGAAGAAGAGAAAGAACTCAGGTTGCCAGGATTGTGTGTGTGTGTGTGTGTGTGTGTGTGTGTGTGTGTAGCTTTGGGGGAACTAGCCAGGAGCCTAAATCATCAAATCCAGTGGCGTATCTATGTAAGCCCAGTGCCAAGATGTCCTTTCTCCAAGTCCATGCCTGAGGCACAGATCAGGATGTATCTCAGAGGCCAAAGGGTAGAGAGCGGCCCCAGGGGCGGAGGCAGTGGGAAATGCTCTGCTCCCAGTGCAGCACACCTCATTCCAGCAGATCTTACCTGCTATTAATAAAATCAGATTTTCCCATCCATTTAGTTGTGAAGTTAATCTTATTCTTCCCAAATATGACTTTTAATGAGCCCGGTGATCAAACTCTTGACAGAGCATATCATTCTTTAGGATATGAAGTTCTGTCAAAAATTTTTCTCTGGGGCTTATAGCTGATCAGTGAAAAAACCAGGACCCTGTTTTTTGAGTATGGAGGCAGTCATGGTGAGTGGGAGGTAAAGATCGTCCAGGCTCACTGTGGTTCTCGTATTTGCTCCATATTTCCTCTTTTGGGCTTCACAGTGCCAATTATAATTTGTTGGGGACTTACATCTGGAATATCTATTTATCTTTGTTCTGTAGTATTTTCTTTTCCCTCATTTCCAGTCTTTTTTCTTCCTCCTTCAGGCCTCGGCTCATCTTCACTATGGCCATTTCATTTCAGCACTAGAGTTTATTTGATTGCTTTTCTAAAGTTATAAGTAGTTGCTCTGTGGCTTCTCTGAGTTCTTACATTTAGTTAGCCATTTTTACTCTTCTTAAAAATTTAAAGTCTTCAATTAATTAAATAAATGTGCACAAACATATACACATTTTTGATTAAATAGATAAATGCTCAAAAACAATGCAATTCTCATGAATATCTTTATGTACTGTTAAGAGAAGTGACATGCTTAATGAAGCACTTTGCAGAAATTCAAAGGTTAATTTAGAAGATTTAAATAAATACTTGGAAACGCACACAGTTCTTATAAACACTTTTATATACAGTTCAAGATAGGTGACACATATTTAATAGCAATGCTGTAAAAATTCTAAATTTAATTTGGAAATATTAAATAAACAATTGCTCCGAAGCATATCAATTCTTTCACAGGCAGTAACCAAGTGGGCAGCATGTTTTTCAGTGGCTGGAGTTGTTATTTAAAGACACAGGCTCAGCAGAATCTTGGGGGAAACAAACTTTTAGATTTTTATATGTCAATAAACGAGGTTCACAACTCAGCTCAGCCCTGGCCCTGGCCCCAAACTCAGTAGTGGCATGAAGGGTGCCAGGAGATGAGACTCTGGTAGAAGATCATTTTGGTCAGTTGGCACTACACACAGCTCAGCATTTATTCCTGCCCTTAGGGCTCCGTTCTCTAGGCCATGTGACATGGAACGAGGTCTATCCCCATGTCCACAAGAAAGGAGACCTTGCTGGCCAGCTTAGTGGGTAGGAAGTGTTTATTGTGGCTGAATCTATCTGGACTGGGGCAGCATGGACCCACATCTTGGTGCTGATGTCCTTTAAGTTGAGAAGTCCTGGGGCAAGTCACTTAGCTTTACTGATCTTCAGTTTTCATATCTATAAAATGAGGCTCATAGTACCTTTCTTGCAGGGCTTTTGGGAGGATGAAATTTAATAATGGATTGAAACATTTTTGGTAAATTATACACAGTGCTGCATACAGAGCTAATTGTGATCAGCTCCCCAGAAGATACTCAATTCAACCCAAGAAGTAGGTATTAAGTACTTACTGTGTACCAGACGGGCCCTGTATTAAGGACTGCAAGGGGTAGAATGGTGAATTAGAATTTTCTCCTGGTAGAAGGATGAGATACCAGCATATAGCTATGATGGAGCTCTTTTCCATATGCATTTACAAGTGGAATGGAAATGCACTTTTATCAGTAATTCCAGTTTAGGTTATCGTGCTGCAGTGAAGACGTGTTATTTGCTTTCCAAGCATTCATTTTTCATTTTCTGGTAATAGCACCCCGCTGCTTTTATCTGAAGATCCACCCCCTCCTTCTGCTCAGCTTGCATGGTTTGAGTAGAAGCCCCACCCCGCCAAGGGAAGCATGAGGTTCAGGCTCATGCATTTGGTGCACTTTATTCCCCTGCTGATAGTGATTAGCACAGGAGCCAGCACACACGTCAGGCCAGTTGGAGCCAGTGAGTATCAATTCTGGGATTTTTTTTCATTAATGGGGAAGCAGACTTAACACTTTCCCTTAGAAGTTGTGGAAGCTTGGAAGATTGTGGTGGTGGAGCCTCTGTAGTCATCCTGTGGTTGTGTTGGGAAACCTTTTCTGAGAGTGAACTCTGTCCAGGGAAAGCAGGCCTGTAGAGATGAAGAATCAGGTTTTGGCTATTTTCTTGGAATTCCTATATTTAGCTATGCCTGTAGCCAACCTCTGAACTTTTCAGATACATATGGCACTCAATTCTCATTGAAGTTCCTGTGCCTTGTGAGAGGAATGTTCCTAACTCATATCAGAATGCCCTAATAATCCCTCAAAAGCCTCCTGAGAGATCCTGTAGAGAAGACCACACAGAGCAAGTATTTCACGTCTTGGCTACCTGTGCTACTCTAGCTCCTCTGAATTCACACCCATATTTACGAAGGCCATGAAGCAACATCAGGACCAAACTCTTTCAGCAGGATATCAGTCCACTCAGATCTGCCTGTTCTGTGATAGTGACCCAGCCTTCTCTCAAGTGGCATCAGGCCTGAACACTTTACAGTTGTAGACCATTGCCCTCCTCTCCTCCTCTTGTAACCATTTTTGGGAACGTGTCTCATCTAGAAAATCTGTTCTAAGTAGGGGAAAGCATGAGCCACCTTCCTTTTTTTCATACCATCTCTCCAACCCTGTCCGAGGTAATCTCCCAACTGAAGAAGGGCAGAAGGAAGGGCTAGAGAGAAGAGATTATGCATGTGTAGAAAGAGGAGGTGACATGTTCACCTTCATTTGGTGATCTAGTATCAGGGTCAGACCAAGCAACCAGGTCTCTGCATTTCTGGTCTAGCCCTCCTCCAGTCACTATGGGACTAGTTTCATTTACAATCAATGCATTTGCTTTGCAACATCTCAGATATTTTTAGATTAGTGTGGTCTGTCTTGGCATGTAAGCGCTTAGGGAACAGGGGTGGTGTTGATTGATCTGGGTCGTGAAACTGCCTCTCATCTGGTGTTCAGCTCACATAAGAGTCCATTGGGAAGTTCCGGTGGACTTGACAAGGCTGAGGTAGAAAGCCTGTTAGGGGGCACAGGCTCAAAACCTCAGGCCAGTCAGGGAGATGCAAGAGTTTGGGTGGATTGCTCCCATAGGGACCCACTTGAGTTCTAGAGGTGTTGTATTCCCTTCTCCTTTGGACACATTATTCTTCTCTGGGAAACAGGACTTCCTGTCTTTTCCCTGTTGGAGAGTTCACTGAAAGACAAGCTTGCTCCAGTAGAATGAGATTTTTAAAGAGCTGGGGCCAGCCTGCCGTGGTGATGAGTCTGTGTTCCTGCCTACACACTTTCTTTATTCATTTGCTAGGGCTCCCAGACCCTGGGGGGAAGCTGTGTTCCATGCCGATTACACTAGGAGTGGACTAAGATCTAAGCTGATTAGTTCCTTGATCAAATTGATTCTCCCATGAATTCGAAATGAAAACCCTGACAGAACGAGTTGGTGAGTTGTGAGGCTAAGGAGGGAGGACCAGTGGAGTCAGATCCAAGTCACCCTGGCTCAGGGACACCCATGGAAAGTCCAAGTCATGGATGAAGCAGAACCATGATACCTAGGTGAAGCCACTCTACAGAGAGAATTAGAAACATAATGGTGCTTCCAGAAAATAGGGAGAGAAACCCAGACTGACTTTCTAGCCCCAGTGTGAGTTACTTTCACTTCCTGCTCAATATTTCCTTGAGTTTCCCCTGGCAGCCTTCTAGTTAAACCCTCTATTACAGTGGTGGCAAACCTATGGCATGCATGCTACAGTGGGGATACAAAGCCCTCTCTGTGGGCACTTGAGCCAATTTGCCCCAACAGCTGAGCACCTGATATTCAGGTTTAATTACAGTGTTAGCATTTTGAGATAAATAAGTAGGTTTTGGGTTGCAGTTTGGGCACTCAGTCTCCAGAAGGTTTGCCATCGCTGCGTTAGTTGAGCTGGTTTGAGGGGAGTTTCTGTTCCTTGCAACCAAGCAATCCTGTGGACATGCTGCATTCTCAGCTCCTCACAGGGACCCTGAATTTTTGCTGAATGCATCTGTGCACAGGCCAGGGCTACATGATTGCAAAGGAGGAGCAGCAAGCAGTCCACTGGGCCATGGACCAAGATGAGAGTTATAGACACAAGTGCTTCTTAACTTGATGAGGGGACCAGGGTGAGGTGAGTTACTGGACATTTCTGGGATATCCTTAACAGAGGCTCGCTTTCAGGGACAGAAGCACATAGCTCTAGTGTCTTCAAAACTACAGGGAATATGAGTGTTGCTTGTCTCCATTGTCTTCCCCTACCCTTTATAGCTCCTTCCTTTTCCTTTTGCAGCACCTGAGGTTCCCAAAATGTTTGTTCTCTGGTTCCCATGTCCTACTAGGAAGTTCTACCTTGATTCTTTGAGTCTCAGTTTCATCCTCTTTCTTCCTTCTTTTCCTCCTTCATTTCTTTAGCTGTTGGAACCTGCATACTTTGAAGGGCCTGTAATACAAAATGGCAGATACTCTATCCCCCGGGCCTTGACCTAGTTCCTGACTGCCCGTAGATGGACCCCAGCCCACCCTTTGGCCTGGACCTTTATCTTACATCCCGTTTAGAGCCTCACATGTGGTAGGAGCTTAGGAGACATTTGTGGGATTGAATTTGGGGGAATATCCTGATGTTCTTCTAGGGGACCTTTGGCAACCTGAGGGGAGCTGTAGAACCTCCAAGATCCTAGGGCAGTGATGGTGAACCTTTTAGAGACTGAGCGTCCAAACTGTGACCCAAAACCCACTTATTTATTGCAAAGTGCCAACACAGCAATTAAACCTGAATATCTAATGCTCAACTGCTGGGGTGATGCTGGGGTGACTTGGCTCGTGTGCTGACAGAGAGGGCTGTGCACATCCACTGCAGCACATGTACCATAGGTTTACCACCACTCTCCTAGGGGAATAGAGACAAAGGGGAGCAAGAATCTGAGAAACAAGGCTTCAGAAGGAGGTGGAAGTAGCCAAGAGACATGTTTTGGCAACTGAATTAATCAGGATAGTCCAATTGCTGTGGCAGAGAAACTCAAGCTTGTAATGTCTTAATGCTATTGAAGTTTATTTTTTGCTCAGATATGTGTGTGATAAGGGTGTTTGACAGGTGGCCTGCCATGTGGTGATTCAGTCACTCAGACTCCTATTTTGTAGTTCCAGCATCCTCTAGGGCCTCAAAATACTCTGGATGCTACATTAAGGAGAGAGAATGAGTGGGAGCACAGGAGGCGTTCATGGGTCTGTCTTAGCCATGGTGTCTCTAAGTTCTGTTCATATTCCCTTGCTTAGAAATTTGGCCTCATGACCATTTCAAAATGTGGGTTTCATTATTATTCAAGTATGAAGAGCTCAGCAGATCAGGAGATGACTACACTGGAAAGATAGTTTATTCCTGGTCATGCCACCTGGAGTCAGAAATCATAGACCCGACTGACCCGAGGACTATAGCTGTGGGAGTTTGGACAAGTCCCTCTTTCTTAGAACATCAGTTTCTTTAGCTTTATGAAGGAGGAAATCACCAGAGCCACGTTTTGTGATGGTTGTGGGAATCAAATAAGATGTTGTGCAAAAAACAAACAAACAAACAAACAAACAAACAAAAAAAACAAAAAAAAGGGGCTGGGGATTTAGCTCAGTGATTAGAGTGCTTGCCTTGCAAGCACAAGGGCCTGAGTTCGATCCCCGGCACCACAAAAAAAAAAAAACAAAAAACAAAAACAAAACAAAAAACAAAACAAAACAAAAAAAAACACAAGATGTTGTGTAAGATGCATTTGTTGACTCCAGAGCACTGGAGCAATGTTAACTTTTTCTTGCTGTCTCTAAGTTTCCAGGCTCTGTGCCTCTGCCCCTCCTCTTGGAGTGGGAGCTCTGCTGTTACTTAAACACAGGCCCTGCCCCCAACCTGCTTGTATAGGACCCAGGAAGTAGCTGGGATAACTTGGTTCCTTGGCGCTACATCAGAGCTGAGGGTCTTTACAAGGCTAGTGCAGGACTGCAGATGTGGCCGGAAGACTACGTGCCACATTCAGCTGGGAACACATGCAGCTCACCAGGAGAAGTGCTGATTAGTGATTCTGCCAATGCTTTTTAAAAATGATTCTTCCATTTTAAATCAGTACATGCTCAATAAAGACATAGAATTAAATATAGAAAAATACAAGGAAAAAAAAGTAAAGGCACTCTAGTACGACCACACAGTCACTGGTAACATTTTGTTTCTGCTTTCCCCCTTTTGGTATTTTTTCACTGTGAAATGGCTTTTAATTCATGTACCCTTAATCAAAAATTCACTTTGATACATAGTAGATAGAAAATTCAACTGTTACAGAGGATTCTTCAGTGAAAAAGAAGTCTCCCTCCCCCTAGTTCCCTTCCTGGAAGGCAGCCTTGGTTACCAGTCCCTGGCATTTCCTTCCAAAGTTAATCAATGCACATATAAGTATATGCATGCATATTCTTTTATTTTTAAACACATTATAGCATGCTATACACCCTCTTCAATAACTGGCTTTTCCACACAACAATGTATCTTAGAAAATACTGTACATCTGTTCATGGGAGCTGTCTGCTACATTGTAAAGGCTGTATAATATTCAATTGTATGGATTATATCCTCATTTATTTAAGTAGCCTAATATTGAAGGATATTTAGTTTGTTTCCAGTCTTTTCAATTTTTAACATTTCTACTATGAATATTCTTATACATACGTCATTTCACACATGTGGAAGCATATCTATAGGATAATTTTCTGGAATTGCAATTATAGGATTAAAGACTCTGCACATTTTAAATATTATGGTTTATTGGCTCCATAAAGGTCACATGCATCCAGAGTGCATGTGAATGAGCTTGTCGGTTCCTTCATAGTCTTGCCAATAATCTGTTATTAAGCTTTGTCAGCTTGGCCAACATGATAGGTAAAAAGGATATCTCATTTCATTTTTAAATCTTTTTATGTGTTTAAGAAAGCCATATTATTTCAGTTACAGTTAACTATTTTATTTTTTCCACATTCTCCTATTGGACTGTTGATCTGATCGATTTGTAGAAACTCTTTATATATTATGGAAATTAGCTTTTTGTCTGTGACAAGTATTCCCCTCAGTTTGTTAATCTTCTTATGACTCTACCATTATTTTTTCACAAAGAAAAATTTTATTTTTGTGGAGTTATGTAATCAATCTTTTTATCATAGTTTCTGGATTTGTATCATACTTTATAAGAGGCTTTTCCTGCTCCAACAATTTAAGATTTCTTCTAGTAGCTTTGACTATTTCTTTTATCAGGAATTTATTTTGGTTCAAGTAGTAAGGTTGAGATCAAAAAAGTTTTTTTTTCCAGTTAGTTTATCCCAACATCATTATTAAATCCTGCATTGTTGGTTCTAATGATTTGAAATGTCTTGTTGATCATATGCTTTATTTTCCCTTGAGTTTGGGCATGTTTCTGGAATCTGAAATTTGTTTCATTGATGAGTTTCCTAAAGGAAAAGAACAGATTGAGGGAGGAGTGATCAGGGAAGGTCTGTGTGACATTTCACCTGAAAGATGAGCAGGAATTACCTGGCTAAGTGTGGGAGGTGGTAGGACTTTTTGGGAGAGAAAACAGCATGGGGAGGGCTTTGAGGTGGGAAAGGCCAGCCTGTCTGTAAACTAGTCTACAAGGGCTGCCACAAAATAACCTTCAGACAGAGTGGCTTAAACAGCACACGTTTATTTTCACATCATCTGGAGACTGGAAGTTCAAGATTGAGGCGCTAGCAGTTTGCGTTTCCTGTGAGGCCTCCCTCTCTCTTTAGCTTGCAGATGGCTGTCTTCTTTTGATGGCCTTTTCTCTGTGCATGTATGCTCCAAGTGTCTTCTTATAAGGACACCAGTGCTATTGTGTTAGGACCCTCCTTTAATCTTAATTCCCTCCTAAAGTCCCTTACTCCATAGACCGTCACATTGGGGGTTAGGGCTTCAACTTGTGAATTTAGAGGATAGAGAACACAATTCAATCTGTAACAGACTTGATGTGTTCCAGGAACTGGCAGAGGGAAGCCAGGTGGGGCTGTCCCCAAGTCAGGGAGCAAGCAGTACAAGATGAGGCCATGGAGATGGGGTGGGGGACTGATTAGGAATGGGCTGTGTTACAGATTTTATACTTTATTCCATGCAGTCAGAAGCCTGCGAAGGATCCTAGGCAAGGAAATGATTTAAGGGAGTGGTTTGCATACATATTTTTAAATCTCTCCTTTGAAATGCGTGAGATGCTTGTTGAAGGAGTAGAGACACTAGGCTTCTGCTCCTTTCTGCAGGCCCTCCCGGGTTAGGGTTAGGGGCTCACCTTTTCTTCCCAGCCCTCTTCTTGAGGTCCCAGCCCAGCCAACAGACTCTGCCTCTTTCTCTGCTTCCTTTCGCTGAAGACAGCGAGACTCCCACATTGGCCAGTAATTAGCTATTAATTTGAAAAGCTGGCTTTACCTTCACGAGGGGACAAATGCCTTTAAAAGGAGAATCACATTAATTGAATAAATCTTTTACCAGATAGTTCTGAATGTTCTAGTCCCTTTCATTACGAGCCTCGTGGAGCAAACCCATTTGAAAATGCTTGGTTAATATAGCAGGCACTGGAACAACGTTTGGAATGTAGTTGTTTTATCATGAGTGGTAGCTAGCTTTTGGCTGGCACAGTGCCCCTCCCTGATGCTCAGGTATTTCCTGCAGGTTCTCTGGAGCTGTGTTACGTAAAGTGTGGTCCAGGACCTGTAACATTGACAGCAGTGGGGAATTTAGTGAAAGCGAAGCATCTCAGGCCTCATCCAAGATTTCTTGAATCATAATCTCTGGGGGCGGGGCTGAAAAATCTGTTTTAAAAAGCACTCCAGGTGATTACCAGGCACACTGAAGTGTCCAGAAGGCAACTAAGAATCTTTGTCCCGTCAGTCTGTCCTATAGAGGATTCTCCTCAACAATCCATCTTCACTTAGGATCTCTAATCATGTATTCACCCAACAAATAGTTGTGGAACAACTGTGGCATACCATTTACTTCCTAGGGATTAGGAATACACGATAGTCTCTGTCCTCCAAGAATTTAGTCTGATACTTCTTTACTTTAAAATCATATGAATGGAGTCATTTAAGAGGAAAGTCCAGGAATGTACGGTCTATGGGTCTATTCATTTGTCACTCAGCATCAGTCCTCCCTGTTGGTATAGGTTCTTATGCTTTGTAGGAACCATCTGTCTTCTACCCTTGATTTTTATATTTTAGACACAGCTGAGCCCACCCCAGCCTCCAACAATGATTGAGACTTAGAGCCCAGAAAACAGGCTGCTTCAGCATGGAACGCAGGATCTTCCCTGAGCCCAAGAGAGGCAGCAGCACTTCAGTGGATGTCTGGGAAAGGCCCTTTCCTGCTGGGTGTGAAGTTGAGTGTGTATCAGGTATCTCAAGTAGAGCCTACCAAAGACATGAGGCAGACTTTTGGGGGATCCATTTTGACAATAGAGAAAACTGAGGCTAAGAGAGAACAAATGTCTTCAAAGTGGACCCCTAATAAGGGAGAGAAGAAGGCTTCAGACTGTGGGCTTCAGACTGTGGATTGTTTGTTTCTAATGTCAGAGCCTTTTAAAGTGTGTGAATGTATGCATGGGAGCATGTGAGTATGTGTGAGAAAAAGTAATTGTGTGTCTGTGTCTGCACTGGGCTTTTCCAGATACACGTGAACAGAGCAGAGGCCCTTTGTCTCAGAGAGAAGCAAGCTGCGTGGGGTGCTGATAGTTCATTTCCTGTCCCAGGGCTGCTCTGTAGGGGTGGCAGAGGATGCTGGACTGGCTGACTTTACATTCCTTCCCAGTAGACCTGGTCCAAGTTATCCTGTCAGGAGGGCTCTGAAAGAGCCTGAGGCAAGGCAGTTGGCCGGCTGTGTTAGGGTTACGAGCCCAGCCCCTGTCCTGAGGGGCTGGGTCAGATGGCGCAGAGGTACAAATCCTAGGATATCACAAGGCAACAGAGGTTACCAGCAAGTCAGGGGTCTGTGGATTCTCCCCGGACTGGTGTCGTTGTGTGCGGGCCCAGGGCTTTGCCGGTATATGCGCACCGGGGACTGACAAGAGCCATTTGACTGGGCCTCACATTCACAGAGGGCTTCAGATGTGGGCTCTTGACATTATCCCCAAGTACAGTTACACATGCAGCCCGAGAGATAAGCTGACAAGATGTGGGGAAGAAGGCATTCATCATCCGGCTCTGAGCACATTGCCTTACTGATGTGTGCGCCTGCAGTGCCCTAAGAATTAATAGTTCATAAGTCCTGTAATTATTTTGTGGATAACGCAATTATATGGCATTTAAAACGTGCAATGGTAATATGTTAAATATAAACATTTAAAACAGCTGCAATTTGGGGAGCTTGGCTGTGGCAATCTCTCATCCTCGAGCCCACTGGAACCTTCAAGACTAAGTGGTATGGGTCTGTCAGGACCATTGAGGACCCCTGGGTATGGGCGCTCATGTCACTGTCTTTGAGGATGTTTATTCATGTGAGTATGCATGAAAGAGTATGTTTGTGAGCTTGTAGGTGTGTTTGTGTGTGTGTGTGTGTGTGTGTATTCATGAGAAAATGTGTTTATATGCTCTGGGACCCAGGTATGATCATCCCTAGCTTGTGAGCACTGAAGGTAGACAGTGGAGGAAGGGGTACAGTCAGAGTGCTGCAAACCTAAGACATCAGGGCCATAACTTGATTAGGTGATTTGGCCCAAGTAACCCTCTTAAAATAGAAAAATCAAGGACCCAGCATGGAGGCAGCCTGTCTGGGCTCGGGCTGGTAATGAGGACTAACAAGGGTTGATGGAGCCCGGGAGCAATGGGCGAGGATGGCCCCAAGCTGCCTGGCACCCCAGGCACTGCAGCCAGCCAACGCTGCCCAGCCTGGCCTAATGCTATAACCCACAGAGATCTTCGCTGATAAGTGCTGAGAGAAAGGGAGACAGCAGCTTCGCCAGCTGTAGTGGGAGGACAGTATGCTCTGCAGAGCCCTGACAGGAAGCTGCCCTGTGGACTGGCAAAGCTGGGATTCCCTTCATGGAACTTTCTAGAGCATACGCTGTCAAGTGCTCACTAGAGCAGGGCTACATATATGTATCTACCAAAAATGTTTGTATCAGAAAAAGAAAAACTTGTATAAATATTTTAATACTAAATTTATTGAGACATCATGAGATTAATATGTTACCTTTGGCCTCTACAATTATAACAGGTGGTCAGAGTGGTGGTCATTAATACATACTTATCTTAGGAAATTAGAAGATATATATTATCATTAAAAAAAAGAAACAGATCTGTCCAGAGATCACAGTTGTACACATTTTTTCTTGGGCAGAAGCTCTTCATACGGGAAAGAATTACTCCAGACAATTCCCCAGGGATATGACACACATTGGAGGCAGACAGACCTTGTCTCGATGCATACGACCTGGCCATTTTCCTCTGGGATTGGACTGGATTGCTATTTGGCTGGTTGAGCCCTGGAAAAATAGTTGGCTTGCATTTAGGGCACAGGTTGTATGCAAAAACACACATCTTGAAACATGAGCGTCATACTCAGCATGGGAGGATGCTCACATTCTGGAAGGCAAATGGGAAGTGAGAGGGACTGAAATTTCAGCAGCCTATGACCCCATCTCACTCATGTGCACAGTGAGTGAGTGTCAGGGCAGGTCTCTTTTGTTACTTAAGTCATCCTCTTCATGTCTCTCTGTCTCTGTGAGTCTGCCTTTGATGCCCCTGCTACCTTTTCTGGAGTGCATAGAGTTGAATTCAGAGATGCTTAATGCATGATGAGCTCGACCTATATTTTTCCAACTTTCCTTAGGCATGTGAATACATCTATATGTTTGACAAAATGGGATCATGTTGTACGTGGTCTTTTTGTTTATCATCCTGGACGTTTTTCTGTGTAATATCAGTGTTATCATTTTACTCATTTTATTCCTGGCATGCCCCTGAAGAAATAATGCCATAATTTGTATAATTGTATAAATCAATCCCTTATTGAAGGTCAATTGCTTTCAAACTTTTGTTATCCTACTAATTGCAGCAATAAATTTCCTTCTACAGGAATCTTTGATTTCCTATGCAGTTTCTTTCCTAGAAGAATTTTGTCAGCAAGGAATTCTATGTTGAATGCATTTACAGTTTAAGTCTTTGGTCACAGCTCACCTGCTGTTCTTACTGTTATGCAGGGAAGGGGAAGAGCTCAGAACATCTTGATCAGTAACCTGGAAATAGGTACCTTGGTCCTAATTGTATGGCGAAAGGCATGTGACAGTGGGTCCAATCTAAACTCCACTTGTCTTATTGTCATCTGTCTTCTTCCATTTCCCTATCTGTTGTCCATCATCATGGGATATTTCCTCATTGTCAGAAGGATGATCTGGGCTCAGGCCATTGCTGGCTTCCTTAAAGCAATGAAGATGAGCCATTACATTTATGGAGCACTTTACAGATATATTTATTTTTCCATAAGGCTTTGGAATGACAGAACACTTGGGAGAGATCCCTTCTCCCTTCAGACTTCATCCTGCTCTCTCACTGTTCAGGGTGTGGGTATCACCTATGCCTAGCTTGTTCTACCTCATTGTTCCTAGCAGTTGGTTTAATGATGAACATGTGACACAAACTGGGCTATTGAGACTCAGTCCAGGGACATTTTTTTAGGGGGATGGGATTATTGTCAAGAGAAACTCTTCCCACTGGACTTGAAGCTTCCCTAAAGGAGAGAATCTACTTGAGAACAAATCCAGTGCAGAAGAAAGCAAAATCTGGAATTGGCGATAGATGGAGCAAAATCATGACATGATTTTATCATCTGGAAATCCCGTAGATTCTGGGACTTGCTGCTTGACCTGTACGACATCATCAACTGGATCTCTGCTGCACCAAAATTCTGTTACTGCCCTTACCAAACTCCCCAGATCCTCACTCTTGTCTGGCCTCAGTTTTCTCCCTTCTGCTCTTTAGGTCTCATGCCAGTGCATTTGATCAAAGTAAGGTAGTTTTATTTACTGTAAAGGGAGGCTGGATGACCTTGCTTTTGGAGTCTATCTTAGGCAGGATTTACAATGTGCTAAAAAATTAGAGATGTCATTACAGTCCATCCCTTTGCTCCCTAATGTCAATATGTGCCCTATTTTCATACTTACATTACCAAAACAATACTAGTAACTGCCACATGTGCAAATGAAAATGCACTCCTCAAATGTATGACCCAAAGTTTCATTAGTTGCTGTATCCAGATCAAAGTTCAGTTTTCATTTCTCCTCTAGTTCAATCATAATATTGTAATGATAGTCTATAATCTGTAGATTAAATTGTAAGGTTAACTACCACCACTGAAGAGCATATAATATAGTAAATAAATAGGGAAGAAAAATAATATTTCTTGAATATAAATAAATATGAATATGGCACAATAAATAAAGAAATGTGGATAGCCCATTTCTGTCCTACAGAACTTATTTATGGAACTGGTGCCTTGGTACTTCTGCTCATTCGTGTTCTTTTATTCTCAGAAAATTAGAGAGATATCTGTTGATTCTTTATCGGATGGGATGACCAAACCTTCATTCCCGGGGGACTTGAATACTTAATTGCGCTGCGCATATGAGGCTACTGTCTATTAATTTTTATCACTTTAGAGATGTCCCGGAGAGTCTCTCAGTTTACAGAAATAGTCCTTTCTGCCCTATGAGTGGTAACAATCTACTTTGATAATCAGGATTGGTCATTTTGTGCGACAAGGAGTGATAAATCTCACATGTGCAGATGGAAGTCTTAAGTTCTAATTTAATGGACCCATTATTTTTTCCTTTAGTAAAAGTTTCCCTCCTCTTGGCTCAAAGACTTTAAACTATCAGACCTCAAAGTTGCAGAATATGAAAATTTAGCACATGGTTACTAGGTATCATTATGAGAGGAGATACTCTCATTTTTAACTTATTTTTTGGGGGCGAAATAGCAGTCATTAACTTAAATCATATGCTACATTTTGTAGGGCAAAACCACAACTTAACCAGGTATTGTCTATATGAGTGCCATAACTCCATTCTACAAGGCCAGCTGCTTTTGGATGACAGAACACATGGGAAGACCAGTGAATATTCTGCACATCAGCCTGTCATTGTAATTCTTTTGCTATATGTGAATTTCCTGGTCAGAGCAGTGCTGTGAGAGATGCCAAGATTTTTGAAGAAAACATTTAGTAAGTCCATGAATTTTGTGGCTTTCAGAAATATTATGAGTAAAGAAGATGTATTAGTTTTCTAGGACTGCCATGACAAAAGATTCTGGAAGGTTTTAATCTCTTCTGAGGCCTTTCTACTTGGCTTGCAGGTGGCCATCTTTTCACTGTGTCCTCACATGACTTTTCCTTTGGGCTCTTGCCTCTGATGTCTCTTTGTATGTTCAGATTTCCTCTTTATATAAGGATCCAGCTAGATTGGATTAGGGCCCATACTAAGAGCCTTGTTTTAATTTAGTCACCTCTATAAAGACACTATGTCATATGTTAATCATATTCCGAAATACTGGGGTTTAGGGGTTTGGCATATGACTTTTGGGAAGACGCAGTTCAGCTTATAACAGAATATACAATATTTATAGTAAGTGTCTGTTTAGTAAGAATAAGTTACTGCCCCTGTCTTGGAGAAGGATTCCAAAGCAATCATCTTCCAGCAGTGGCAGTTTGTTTCTCCAGAGATGTCTGTCTTATCCAGGGCTTCTAGGTGGCTATTATTACTGGTGAGTTCTAGGCTTAGTAGTGGTAGTATCCCTGTCTATGTAATAACCCATGCATACTGTCCATCTTTGTCAGAGTGGCTAAGTTTTCCATGAGCCTGTTAAGTAAACAGTGGTGGTTGAGGAAAAAGGCTTTGACATCCACAGAATGATCATTTGAATATCGTGAGCTGCTTTCTTAATAAGAACCACAAAGCAATCTCACAGTATTCAGAGAGGTCCATCCTCATCAATATTACTTATCACTAATCATTCAATCTTGTCCCCTCCAAGTATCACCAAACCATTATCCATTGCCTATGAGTCCTGGAAGATCCACGCCCTGGGACTTCTCTCTTTCCAAACATGGAGCATGAGATGTACCCTAAAAGTCTGCCCACTGGGAGAGATTAGTTTTCTTCATTCTACTTCTATGTGGGTTTATAGTTCATTTGTGTCTGACTCCTTATATTGTGCAGAGCCATCTAAAAATCTGCTCTAGATTTTGCATTTTCAGTCATCTGGTTACATGGAATACCTCTTAAGAATATGGGCATGAGCTGAAGAGAGCAGAAAGTATCGAGGGAGTAAACAATCTGAGGTGTATGAGCCATGGAGTTTTCTTATAGCTGCCACTTCCATCTGATTTTGAAGTGCTCTTAGGTATACCATGATGCTGCTTGACAGCTAAAAGTTTATGATGGAGGTTCAATTGCAGAGCCACTGGTTTCCCCACCAGTTTTGGATGTTCTCTTTCTTCCAGGGCTAATAATAATACGGAAGCTATTTTCAAGGGAACATTTGCCAGGATAGTTCTCGTATTAGGGGTGGCCAGATTACATGGCTCTGTCAGTCACAGATCTACCAAGCCATGAGGCCTAGTGGTAGAGCTCGGCACTCTGTCATGGTCCTCCTCAGAGCCTGCTCTTGCTCTGCATACCACACAAAGCTGACACACTTATGTACAGTTTAGCAAACGGGCATGAGAGTGTGACCAAATATGTTACTTCCAAATTTAAAGAGAACCATCAGGAAATATATCTGTCATTTTGGAAGGATATACCCCAAACTTCGAATCTCATAAACTTCATCAGGTGACACATTCTTGGATTTTCATGAAACTTAACTGCTATTACTTAACTGGCAAGTACTTGTCTCTCCAAAGCAACCAGGGTACTTGGTACTTTGTGCTTACCAGCTGCTATTAACATGGTATCATCATCACGGTACCAGAGGTCCCATACAGTGTTGTATGGCAAGATGTGAAGATCAAGGTGCTTGCAGATTAAATACTGCACAGTGCCCAAAGTTGATGTATATCTCTGATACAAGAAAGTGAATGTAAAGGTGTATTGCTGTTTCTGATAGGTGAAGGCAAGGGGGAGTTCTGTTTGTTGAGATGGAGAAAAACACCTATTTGAGGGCAAAGGCTGAAATCCCATTTTCCAGGAGCTGTGCTTAAATACTACTCAGTAAATATAACACATTCGGAATAGTAGCTTAAATTGAAGTCATTAAATTTATGGTAAGCTACTATTATTGCCCAAGATTCATCTGTTTTACACAAAGGCCGAATAAGGGAATTAAGTGGGACTTCTATCTTTCAAATCTTGATAGTGGCATTAATCCAAGAATGTTTTCAGGAATGCAATAATGGGTGTTTTGTCGTTTTGCTAGGAAAGAGTTCTGGGGACTTCTGTTTGACCTTTACTACAAAATAGCCTTACTCAGTGGGTTACAGAGTTAATGTAGAGATTCTGACTGTGACTGATATTACCTATTCAGCTACACAAGGGCTGAAATAACCATGTCAGAACTCACAACCAATTCTGTTTAACTCCTCTTACAACCTCTACTTCAGCAGTGGGCCATAGTGATATTCTGTATTGCCAGTTATTAGTGTTAGCTCAAAGCCAGGGTCAACTAATTCTGCCAAATTGTAGGAGATCTCTTTTTTATTCCCCAGGGTACTATTACCCAAAAAGCATTTTTATGTTTCTTTGATAATAGGTTAAAGATTTATAGTAGTTATGGTTTGTGTCTAGATGTCCCCCAAAGCCTCATGTGGTCACAAGTGGAGTATTTTCAGAGGTGGCTGGATCTGGAGTGTGTGATTACTAAATTAGTCCACTGATTGGTCTGGCATAATTCTGCTAGGATCGAGGATGTGAAACTAGGGTTAAGGGTGCTGGGTTTAAGGGTGGGGATGCTGCCCACCCTAAGTGCAGATAGCCTGTATAAATTACAAGGGACACAAAGAGGCTTGTCTATCTCCCTGCTCCCCATTGCTTCCCTTGCTTCCCTTGCTGCCTTCTGCCTGTCTGACATGCCACCCTGCCTTGGAGCCAGCCAACTATGAACTGAAAGCTCTACAAACTGTGAACCAAATAAACCTTTTCTCTTTCAGCTTTGGGTGTTGGGTATTTTGTCTCAGCAATGAGAGAAAAATAACTAAGACAATAGTACATGGTGTGATGCTGTTACATAATTGTTCTTCAAGGGTACTAAGTCTCCTCAATCAGAAAGCTCTGACTTGGTGAACAGATTTATGTCTGAGAATTGGGTAAGAGTTAGTGAATCTCTATAATGGTGGTTTAAATCAATCTTCTATTTATCAAGTCAAACCTTTTTTTTGATATGCTTATGATATAGAAATTTAGTGGGTAGCACATTTATTTCAACCATAGAGTCCTCATTATTTACAAAGGTCCCTACAGGTAAAACCATTTTTTTGTTATTCCAGCTCTGATACCTATTATGGTAATCACATCTACCTGTTCTTTGGCAGTTGAATACTATTCGATCTTTGTAATACTGAATGCCCATCATTCTTACTAAACTCAGTGTGCTCATTATAATGGCAGTATCTCCTACTTTTATAGTCTTGCCTTTAGTAGATAGCTACTGATGGGATTTTGAAGGGTGCTGGTCCTCCTGACATTTATGTATTTCTCAATACCGTCATGTCTTCTGCACTCTCTCGGGGCTTCTTTTTGCTATGAGACTGAATATAGCTACTCTTAAGTTTTTGTCTCCCAGCTTTTAAAATTCTTTCTTCTACATCAAGTTCTTTCTACCATTTCAATTTCATATAGGTTACTGTTGACTCCAGTTTTGAATCCATCAAACAACCTAATAAACAGAATAGATTCAGCTAGTTGCTTGAATCTGTATTTTGACTCTTAACACATTGAAAATTCATCCTGATCTAAAATTATGTTTCACTCTTTCTCTTTAAGGTCCTTCAGACTCTGTTTGCACACATGTTCCTCATGTTTTCTTAATTTGAAAATTAACACATGAAAAATTTGACTTTTTTTGGTGTGTAATTTCATGTATAACATCCGTATAGATTTGTGTAATTAGCACCATAATAAAAATTCAGAAACATCCCATCACCCCACAAAACTCCCCTGCACCTTCCTTGTAGTTATACCTCACTCCTAACACCTCCTTATTCATCTGTTTTCCATCACTGTAGTTTTTCCTTTTTAAGAATGTTGTATAAGTGAAATCATAGTGTATGTAACATTTTAAAAATTAAAACATATTTCACTAGTGCATTTTAATTATAGATTATAATGGGTTTCACTGTGACATTTTCTTTTTTTTAATATTAGAGGTTTATTTAAAACTTATTTCTCACCTTGAGTATGCAAAATACAAATTCCACAAAATGTTCATTTCTTTACTTCATAGTTTACAAATATACAAAATAGAAGTTTGCTTAAATTTATATTACATATTTATTAAAGCAAGGAACTATATAGAAAAAACACATCTGTTCTGCTTAAGGCATACTTGGGAATAAACCATTGTTCAAATGATTGCACATCTGAAACCACAGTGCATAACAGACTGTCTGCATAAAATTGTTAAAGTAAACCAGGTATATTTACCTGACTTAGGCCATAAATGTAGATTGGGAGGCAAAAATAGATTTTTCTTGTCAAAGTATGCAGCAGTTTGAGAAGAACTTTGGCTTCCTCATTTGGTACCTTTAGAACCAAGACTTACCAAGCACCATCATGTAGGATATTAAAACACATTTTCTGTGCCTGAATTTCTTCCTCTTCTAACATCATACTAATGGCTTTTAGTAGGCAAAGAGAATACAAGGTGATCTTTATACTTATATTGCATTGAAACGCGATTCCAGAGAATCCTGGTCTTCCCACCCTCCCCAACTCATGGATCTAATTTATACCCTGATATCCACAACTTCCAGTCTCTCCCATGGTGTTTTGTAAGTCCGAGCATGTTCGAGTTAGATTTGGAATTGGAATGATAGAAGATCCAGTCATAGACCCCATCTGTTCCCTGATTTTTGTTTTTTGGATTTCTCCTTTTTCCTGATGATCCACTCACAAGCTGACTTGTTGGAAACTTGACCATGATTGTAGTGCTTGCCAGCTGGGCCCCTCCCCTTGTGGGAAGACAGTGTGAAAGGTTTAAAAAAATACTGAATTCTCTTCTGGCAGTGTGAGTCCCGTCCACTCTCTGGGACTTAAAAGTGCCTCTTCATGTGCAAGGCGAGGTGGTCCAACCTGGAGAAGGACCAGTCGCACTTCTGGCACTGGAACGGCGGTGCCCTGTGTGTTTGCAGTAGTGCCTGGTCAGTTCATCGGAGTGGGCGAATTTCCACCCACAGCCATCCCAGACACTGTGACATTTTCATACGTGCCTATTACATACTTTATCACATCCTCTCCCCATTCTCCCCCTTGCGCTCCTCTCTCCTTCCCCTTATTACTCCCTTGTCACCTTCCTCTTGTCTAATAATAATCTCCCTTTTACTTTTATGTCATCTTTTTTCCTTTCTCATTTTAGATCCACATACTAGAGAAAACACTAGATACTTGTCTTTCTGAATCTGGCTTATTTTGCTTAACATGGTTATCTTAAATTCTGTCCATTCGCCTGCAAGTGACACAATTTTGCTCTTCTGTATGGCTGAATAATACTCCATATAATATATTACCTACATGCTGATCACACTTTCTTTATCCGTTCATTCTGCTGATGGGCCCTTAAGTTGGTTACACACCTTGGCTCTTGTGAGTTGAGCCACTGTTTTAGTTACTTTTCTCTCGTTGTTGGGACAGAATACTCGACACCCAAAGTTAGGGGAAGAAAGGTTTATTAGCTCACAGTCTGCAGAGGTTTCAGTCTATAGTCCTCTGGGTCCGAGGCAGGGCTGGCGTGCAGACTGGCGGCCGGCCGCAAAGTAAAGTGAGGAAAATGCCAGGAATGTATGCAAATCAGCAATGCAAACAAGCAGCTAATTAGCCTCTTCCTATATCTTTATCTAGGCTACCTGCCCCCAGGGCAGCCTACACTCTAGATCCAGCTATTTCTCACCACATGAGGCTTTGGGGGGACATCTAGACACAAACCATAACAGCCACCAAGCTTGTGTGTGTAGGTATCCTGATAGCATGCTGACTTTAATTCCTTTGGGTATATAGGTGTCAAGGAGTGGTAGAGCTAGATCACATGGTAGTTTCATATTTGAGTTTTTTATGAACCTCCACACCGATTTCCATGTGGCTGCACTGATTTACATCATCAGAACAGTGTAGAAGTTTCATTTTTCCTCTGCATCTTCACTAGCATTTATGATTTTTTGTATTCTTGATGATAGCCAAGAATGGAGTGAGATGGAATGTCAGTGTAGGTTTGATTTGCATTTCCCTGGTGGCCAAGGATGTTGAACATTTTTAATATACTTATTGCCATTTTTACTTCTTTCGAGAAGTGTCTGTTCAATTTATTTGCACATTTATTGATTCAGATATTTGTTTTCTTGGTGTTAAGTTTTTTTGAGCTCTTTATATATTCTTGATATCAATCCTCTGTCAGAAGAGTAACTGGCAAAGATTTTCTCCCATTCTGTAGGCTCTCTCTCCACTCTGTTGATTGTCCTTTGCTGTGCAGATCTTTTAAATTGATGTAGCCTCATTTGTTGATTCTTGCCATTATTTTCTGTATTATAGGAGTCCTATTCAGGAAGTCCCTGGCTGTGCCTGTGACATCAAGTGTTTCCTCTATGTTTTCTTCTGGCAACTGCAAAGTTTCAGATTTTATATGTAGGTCTGGTACATTTCCATTTGATTTTTGTGCAGGGTGAGACTCATGGAACTAGTTTCAATTTCTATGTCTGGATATCTAGTTTTCTCAGTACCATTTGTTAAAGAGATTGTCTTTTCTCCAGCATGTTTTTGGCCTTTTGTCAAGATGGTTGTAGTCACATGGGTTTGTTTCTGTATCCTCTATTCTATTCCATTGGTTTACACATCTGTGTAGGTACCGTTCTGTTTTTGTTGCTATGACTTTGTAGTATATTTTGAAAGTGGATATTGTGATGCTTTCAGTATGGCTCTCTTGGCATAGGATTATTTTGGCTATTCTGGGTCTTTTGTGTTCCTTATGAATTTTAGGATTTTTTTTCTAGTTCTGTGAAGAATGTCATTAGTATTTTGATGGGGATTACGCTGAATCTTTAGATTATTTTTAGCAATTTGACTATTTACCAAGGTTAATTGTGCTTCTCCAATTTCTTTCTTCACTGTTTTAGAATTCTCCTTGTAGAAGTATTTTACCTTGCCTAGGTTTATTCCTAGGTATTTTATGTTTTTGAAGCTATTGCAGAATGGGATTGTTTCCCTGATTTCTTTCTCAATGAGTTCATTGTTGGTATATAGGAAAGTTCCTGCTTTTTGTGTGTTAGTTTTGTGTCCTGATATTTGCTGAGTTTATCAGTTCTGAGAAGCTTTTGGCAGATTCTTAGGATTTTCTAGGTGTAGAATCATATCATCTGCTAACAGGCATAATTTAACTTCTTTCTTTTCTATTTGTATCTCTCTCTCTTTTTTTTTTTTCTCTTGACTAATTTCTCTGGCTAAACTTTCCAGCACTAGGCTGTATGGGAGTGCTGAGAGTGGACACTCTTGTGTCATTCCTGATTTTAGAGGAAATGCCTTCAGTGTTGGTTATGGGTTTGTAATATATGGTCTGTATTATGTTCAAGTATGATCTTTCTGTAACTATTTTATTCAGGGTTTTTATCATGAAGGGATATTGGATTTTATCCAAATCTTTTTCTGCATTGAGATAACCATGTGATTTTTATCTCTGATTCTATTTATGCGAATTGCATTTATTGATTTGTGTATGTTGAACCACTCTTGTATCTCTGGAATAAAATCAACTTCATCATGGTATATGGTCTTTTTATATGATGTTGGATTCAATTTGCCAGTATATTATTTGGATTTTTGCAGCTGCATTCACTAAATCTATAGGGTGTGTGTGTGTGTGTGTGTGTGTGTGTGTGTGTCCTTATCAATTTTTGATAGTAGGGTAGCACTGGCTCCACAGAATAAGTTTGAAAGTGTTCCTTCCTTTTCTATTTAACGGGTTGCTTTGAGGAGTATTGGTATTAGTTCTTCTTTAAAAGTCTGGTAAAATTCAGTGGTGAATCTGTCCAGTCCTGGGCTTTCCTTTGTTGGAAGACTTTTTATTATTGCTTCTATCTCATTGCTTGTTATTTATCAATTTAGGTTTTTTTTTAATCCTCTTGGTTTTATTTTGGTAGGTCATATGTGTCTAGAAATTTTTCAGTTTCTCCTAAAGTTTCCAATTTATTGGCATATAATTTTTCATAATATTCTCTAATGATTCTCTGGACTTCAGTGGTATCTGTTATAATATCCTTTTCCATCTGTAATATTATTTATTTGGGTCTTTTTTTGTTTGTTTTGGTGAGTTTGGATAAGTATTTGTTCAATTTTGTGTAACTTTTCAAAGAACCAGCTCTGTTTTATTGACCCTTTGGATTGTTCTTTTAATCTGTATTTTATTTATTTCTGTTCTGATCCTTATTATTTCTTGCCTTTTACTGATTTGTGGTTTGGTTTGTTTTTGTTTTTCTAAGGTCTTGAGATGCATCATTATGTTGTTTACTTGAGATTTCTGTTTCTCTGATTAGGTGCTTATAGCTGTAAACTTAGCCCTTGTGATTGTTTTTCTGTGTCTCATTAATTCTGATAGGTTGTATGTCCACTGTCATTTGATCCTGGGAATTTTAGCCCCCACCCCCAACCTGTCTTGATTCCTTCAATAAACCACTACTCATTCAAAAGGCTATTGTTCAGTCTCCATGTGTGTATATTTTCTGCAATTTCTCTTGCTGTTATTTCTAGTTTTGTTTCATGTGGTCTGATAAGAAGCATGCAATGATTTCATTTTTTTGTACTTGCTGAGATTTGTTTCATGATCTGATGTATTATATAATTTAGAGAAAGTTTTGTGAGCTGAAAAAAATGTGTGTTCTACAATTTTTGGATGAAATATTCTGTAGATGTCTGTCAAGTCCATTTAATCAATAGTGCAATTTAATTTTGAAGTTTCTTTGTTGATTTTTCCTTCAGTGGGTCTGGAGGGTCTTTCTATTGATGAGAGTGAGGTATTAAAGTCACTGACTATTATTGTGTTAGGGCCTATCTTTCCCTTTATGTCTTGTAGTGTTTGTTTTACAAGATTGAATGGTCTGGTATCAGTGCACGCATGTTTAGAATGATTATATCTTCTTGGTGGATTGTTCCTTTTTAAATATGTAATGATCTTCTTTGTTTCTTCTGACCAATTTTGGCTTGAAGTCTCTTTTGTCAGATATGAGTGCAGCTACTCTTACTTACCTTTGTATTGTATTTGGTTAGAATATCATTCTCCATCCTTTCACTTTCAGTCTCTGTATATCTTTGCCAGCGAGGTGACAACGAATAGTTGGGGCTTTTAATTCGCTCAGCTGGTCTGTGATTTTGAGGTGCAGAATTCAGACCACTTATATTCAAGGTTATTATTGAAAGGTATGTATTAGTAGTTCCTGTCATTTAGTTGCTTTTTTTCCGATTGTTTTGAATGATCTAGGTTCATTTTTTTCCCTTATTCATCTTAAAAGTTTGATAGGTTACTGAATTAATGCTCTTTGATTCTTTCCTCTCATTTGCTTTTCTATTCTTCTAGTAAGATTCATTCTCTCATGTACTCTTGTAATTGTGTTTGTCTTACTTTTTCTTCTATGTGTAGGATTCCTTTAAGTAACTTCTATAATGCTCATTTGGTGGTCATGACTTTCTTTAGTTTATGCTAATCTTGGAAGGTGTTTATTTCACTTTCAATCCTGAAGGATAACTTTGCTGGATATAGTGATTTAGATTGGAAGTTATTTTCTTTCAGGGCTTTTAGAGTTTCTGCTGAGAAGCTATCTATTATTCTGATGGGTTTGCCTTTATATATAACTTGGTATTTCTATTTTGCAGCTTTTGACATTCTTTCTTTATTAAGTATTTTTGTGGTTTAACTATAATATGGCATAGAATGATTCTTTACTGGTCACGTCGGTGTGGGGTCCTGAATGCCTTTCTGTACCTGGATGTTCATATCTCTCCCAAGGTTTGAGAAATTTTCTGCTATTATTTCACTGAATAGGACTTCTATGTCTTTAGCTTCCTGTATCTTTGCTTCTTTGGCTAAATTGGTTCTTTATAGGTTGGGGTTCCTCCTCTGTCTTTTGCAGTACTGGGGATTGAATCTGGAGCCTTTGCACCAAATTACATCTCCATCCCTTTTTTTATTTTTGAGATAGGATCATGCTAAATTTTCAGTTTGTTCAAGTTGCAAGTTTGTCCAACTTGTGATCCTCCTGCCTCAGACTTCTACAGTGCTGGGATTACAGGCACATTTTGATTTCTTAATCGTGTCCCATAGGTCTTGTATATTCTGTTCATAGTTTCTTATTTTTTCTTTAATATTGTCTGAATGTGACAATTCTTCAACTTTGTCTTCAAGCCCAGATATTCTTACTTCTGCTTGATCTAGTTTAGGTGAGGCTCTCAACTGAGTTTTTGATTTGAATCATTGAGCTTTTCATTTCCAAGATTTCTGTTTGGTCCTTTTCAGTATCTCACTTTACTGAATTGTTCTTCCTTATCTTTTGTTATCTTCCTTAATTAATTCAGCTTTTTATTTGTATCCTCTTTGAAGTCATTGATGATTTGTAAAATCAATCTTTTGAATTCTTGATCCAGCATTTCATCTATTTTTATATCTTTGGAGTCAGTTACTGAAGAGTTATTAACCTTTGGTGCTGTCATGGTGTCTTGTTTTTTCTTGCCTTATTTCTAGGTTGAGATTTGCTTATCTGGTGGGATGAATATATTTCCTGTTGTTGTGTGAGAGACTTCTTAGTGAACAGTCTTCTGTTGAGGGCACAATCCCCAGTAAAACTCAGAAGAAAACAGACTGTAGTAAAAACAACCACACAAAGACAAACCAAAGCCAGTCATGGTAGTGCATGCCTATTATCCTAGCTATGTGAGAGGCTGAAGAAGGATGTTTGGAAGTCTGAAACCAGTCTGGGAAACTTAGTGAGACCCCATCTCAAAAGGAAGTAAAAATAGCTGTTCATCCCCAGTGCTGCCAACCTCCCCCCCAAAAAAAAGAAGTAGAAATGTAGTAAAACCCACTGAAAACCATCATATACACCACTAATAACAATAGAAAAGCAAGAGGTCAAAATGTATAAACTAAAAGGTAAAAAAATTAATGAGTGAAAGTAGTAAAAGTGGAAGGGGTAGGGAAAGCAAAAAATGAAAAAGAATGCAACACTTTCAAAAACAGAAAAGAGAATGAGAAAGATGTGCAGAAAAAAGCAAGAATAAAAAATGAAATTAGATAAAAGTGAGGGGGAAAAAAAGATAGAAAGACTCCCCCCTCCAGTTCCCACACATGAAGGTGTTTGGATTGGATAACTTTTCCTCTAGGGGCTCTGATATTAGAATTCACCAGGAACATCGTGTTTGCATCTGGGGCCTATTGTATTTCCTCTTTGCTGCCACCAAGTAGTTTCATGCTGTATGAATGCAGAGTCCTGCTCTGAGTTTCCTGATGGGCAGGGCCAGTTAATGGTATATTGTCTGCTTCAAGGCTTTATTCACTCCAGAAACTTCTGTTTATTTGTTTCCTTCTGTGCTCCTGGAGCCACTGCTGATCCCAAATGGCTTTGTGGCACTAGGTGCCCCACTTGCTCCAGAGGACCTCCTGTCCATGCACCCTGGGATGTGACAATAAAGTAAAAACACAAGTAGAAGTGCACTCTTGAACCTGTTGGAGGGTAGAGAAAACCAAGAGATCGCAGAGGGCTGTAGGAGGACTGTAGGAATACTTCCACTGGAGGAAGTGATGGGTCTTACTCTTCACCACAGAAGGTGGAGCTGCTGATCACTGTGCCCCACCAGCCCGAGTTCCCCACTGCTCAAACTTCTCGGCAGGTCTTTGACTTCCTCCCAGTGACTGTCTCTCATGACTGATTCACATGCAGTCACTGTAGCAGGTGTCCCCACGGACCCTGCATGTGGTTGTTCCATGATTTCTGATCCCCAGAGGAGCTCTGCTGGTCCTAGCACTCAGGGATATGGAAAGCACTAAAGGAGATTTCTTCTCCAAATCTAGCCTGTCAGGCAGGAGGAGTTACTTTCAGACCAGGTTCCTACAGTGGATATACAGCTTGCAAAACAACAGGTATCTCCTGTGCTAGGACTGTTGTTCCTTTAGCATTGGGACTTCAGGCCCTTTCCAGGCTTACCTTCTGCTTTTCAAATTGGGTTCCCCTTACTGCAGAGAGCTGGAGTCGGCATAATGAACTACTTCATACTTTTTTTTTTATGGGTTACCTTTCTGCTTCTCCATTCTTTTTAGCTTTCCCATCACCTCTTTGATTCCTAGAGATCTTCCTCTGTTTCTTTCCTCAGGATATAGTTTCTCCACTGTTGCCCTAGCTCTTCTCCCTTGCAGGATAATTTGAAGGATACTTCTATTCCACTCTCTTACCTAGAGTCCTCATATGTAGACTTTGAGACTTTCTTTCATCTAGCATAATGGATTTGAGATTCATACATATTTTTTGGTGTGTATCTATAGTCCTTTCCTTTTCATTGCTGACTATTCCATTGTATGGAAGGACTACAATTTCTTCACCCATTCATTCTCTCAAGAACACTATTTTATTCTAAATGTTAGTGATTATCAAAAGAGATCCTGTAAACATTCATGCACATGTTTATAGTAGTCAGATTTCCCATAGCTGGGCCACAATACCCAACATTCATAATTTAACAGAGGAGGGATTTAATTTGGCTCACAGCTTCATGGGATTCAGTTCATGGTTGGCTGGCTCCAGTGCAGAAACATCATGTTGCACCGGAGCTGCTTAATTTAAGGCAGTGAAGAAGCAGAGCAGGTAACAGTGCACCAGAGAAAGGTCGCATGGGACCAGATATGGGCCCAAAGTCACACCTTCATGACCCACCTAGACATACCCAAATATTTGCTTTGCTAATCTCCTAGTTGTTTCTTAATCCAATCAGGTTGACATATCATGATCAATGGTCATAATCCACCTCTTGTCAACTTGAAAACAAGATACATCTCCTTAAGCCATATTTAATCTCCAAATAAAGATAATATAGTTCTGCCTAATGTGATATAACTATGCAGAGTACAACTGGGTATGCAATAATCCCTTACCCAAAGTTTCAGCAGTTCTAGCATTTATCAAAAGTCCAAGTTAAAATCTCTTCTGGTACTAAAGGGAAACTCTTAGCTGTGAACCTTTGTAAAAATAAAATAAACAATTAATATAATCTTAAGGTAAAATGGCACAGCATAAACATATCTATTCCAAAAGGGAGGAATGGGGGATTGAAAATAATTGGAACTAAACAGGAACAAAGTTCTGCAGGACAAAGATTAAATCTTGTAGCTTCATATCTAGCATGAGGAACACATGATGGTGAGATGTGACTTCCAGAGGGCTTGGGTGGATTCATCTTTATGTCCTTGCTGTTTGTGGCCCACATGGCTGGGCTCTTTCTTTGATTGGCTTTGCTCACACCCTGCAACTTTTCTCAGCAGACATTCTACATTCAAGTATTTCCAATTTTCTGGGGCACTTCACTGAACTGTCAGCTTTATTCCCATAGCTTTATGTACTGCCCATGGAAGAGCAGATTGCCTGGCCTCCTAGGCCTTCCTTTGAAATCTGGGTGGAGGCCTCTCTGACCCCACAACTGTTGCACTGTGCATGCCTATAAAACCAGCATAATGTGAATGACGCCGAGGTCTGCTACCAGCTTGATTAATAGCTGGGCTTCCTTGGACTTTGGTTGGAGTGATTTGGAGTGTCTGGATAGTTGCACAAGGTGAAATGAATCTCAGCAAACCATTTCCCTAGATAGCCCTTCTTGAGCAGGAAGCTCAGGGACTTTTTTCTGAAATCAAAGGCTGACACTTTTATATTCTTGAGCCTGTGATGGGTGGGGGTCTTATTTATTCCTGAGATGCCTTAGGGCATCTTTCTTCTTGTCCCTGTTCAACACACTTGATTTCTTTCGTAGAAGAACTAAGTACTATGACTAACAGTTTTCAAATTAATTTCTTTTTGTACTGGGGATTAAACCCTGGGGCTTCACACTAGGCTACATCCCTACCCCTTTTCTTATTTTTTTGCTTTGAGACAGGATCTTCCTAAACTGCCCAGCTGGGACTTGAATTTGTGATCTTCCTGTTTTAGCCTGTCAGAGTGCTGAGATTACTAATATGTACCACCATGCCCAGCTACTTGATTTTTTTTTTTTTTAATGCCACTAACCTCTTCAGCAACCACACCTCCTTTGGTCCCAACTTTACATGTTATAGTTCTGTTTAGGCCAGAATTTACATTTTTCAAATTATTCTGCCCTACTTTTTTTGCTCCTGATTCTCATTATAAATCTGGCTAAAAACAACCAGCAGCACCTATGCCACAGCCTCAGTGTTGGACTGCCTTGAAATTTCCTGTACTGGATCCATTTGTTTACCCTTTATTCTCAGTCTCCTGCAAAATTTCATGACATGGGCAAAATGTAGATTTTTTTTCCCCAGAGTATAACATGCATAGCCTTTATTCTATGCCTCAGTAGACTCCTGGTTCCCAACTGGAACATCCTGAGCATGACCTTTATGTCTGCATTCCTATCAGCATTCTCATCTTCTGAATACCAATCAGTATTTCCCATTGAGGTCTACTTAAAGCATTCTAGGGCTTCTGTAGTTCGCATCTCTAAACCTTTCCAAAATCCTCCTGCAAACCAGTCCTAAAAGCTTTTGAACCACATGATCAGGTACAATCACAGCAATAACCCCAATTTTCTGCTACTGATCTTTTGTATTAGTTTTCACATTGCTGGGACTCAAAACCTGACACCAATTTAAAGGAGGAGAGGTTTATTTAGCTCACAGTTTCAAAGCATTAGTCCATGGTTAGCTGGCACCAAGGCAGGAACATCACTGTGGAAGGGTGAGTAGAGCAAAGCTGCTTAGTTCTTGATAGACAGGAAGACAGGAGGGGGACAGTGCCAGAGAGGAAGGGATGAGGGACCAGATGTGGACCCCAAAGTCATGCCTCCATGACCCACCCAGATACACCTAGAAGTATGCTTTACTAACACCTTGTAGAACTTTCAATGATACAAACAGCCTGCCGCAGCACACATGCCATAGGTTCACCACCACTTGACCTACGTGTTTCTTAAATAGTCAGGTTGACATGGTCACGGATTAATAGTCCGTGGATTCATGGTCACGAGGTTTTTATGTGAATGTTTTTATTTCCTTGGGGTAAATACATTAAGAGTGAGATTTCTGGGTCCTTTGGGAACCACAATAAAACTTTGGTTTTTGAGTATAATTCATTCTGGAAACATGCTTGTAATCCAAAGCACTTGTATATCAAAGCAAATTTCCCCGTAAGAAATAATGGACACTCAGATGATTTGTTCCACGGCCCAAAATATTCATAAAAATGATTACATTACTGTGATATAAAATAATAAATACTATTTGTAAAGAAAAATAAATTAACCTGTACGTACCTTTGAAATCCTTCATTGCTGGTATGAGGGAGACAAAAGAGAGGAGGGTTATTGTGTAGGACAACTTTCACTATCACTAATGGAATTACTGCTCTGACTCAATGGAATCTTTTTCTTTTCTGCACCTTTAACAAGGAACCTATCCAATGACACTTGCTTTTGTCTCCTTTTGAGGATTTCGTGGAAATGTGACACTGCCACTGTTGTTAAGTGGATCCATCTCTTGCACTGCTACAGCTTTATTTGGGTGGTGCACTTCTACCAAATTTTGCATTGTTTCTCACATTGGACACATCTCCCTAATCTCATTTGGAGTGAGGGATTCCTCTACCCTTTTCTCTTCCACCTCTGTAGATGTAGACCTACATGTAGATGAGATCTCCTCTATAACCTCTTGCTGTTGGGAGATGATCACCCATGATCCTGCAGAGAGAGGGGGGGAAAGAACAACCTGGCTCAACTGTGATCATGTGACTCATTTATCACTTTAAAATATATTAGAAATGTTTGCTTGTCTTGCAAAACACTGGCAGAACAAATTACTCTCAATCCAAGCTTTTGTTGTATGTATTCAACTTTATAAGAAACTACCAACTGCTTTCAGGAGTGAATATGTCATTTTGCATTCCCACCCAAAACATATGAGAGTTTCAGTTGCTCACTATTCTTGCTAGTGCTTGGTATTGCCAGTTTTTCTTTTTATATTAGCTATTCTAATAGGGATATAGTGTTATCATGTCCTGATTTTAATCTGTTTCCTTAAGGCTAAGATACATACATTTTTATGTACTAATTTGCCATCTACGTATCTTATTTGTCCAAATATTTTGGATACTTAAAAATTGAATTGTCTTTTTTCTTATTGCTGAATTTTTGAGAGTTTAAAATGTATATTTTGGATAGAAATCATTTATCAGATTATAATTTGCATGTAATTTCTACTAGTCTATATTTTGTCTTTTTAGTCTCTTAACCATTCCCTTGCACAGAACAAAATTTTGTAATTTAGATGAAATCAACTTTCCTTTAAGGATCATGTTTTTGGTGTCATGTCTAAAAAGTCTTTGTCTAGCCAAGGACATGAAGATTTTCTTTTATATTTTTCTTCTAAAAGTTGTATAGTGGTATGCTATATATTTAGGTCTCTGATTCATTTTGAGTTTTTAAGGATAAGACTCATTTTTTTTCTTGCATATAGATGTCATATTGTTTTAACACAGTTTGTTCAAAGAGATATTTTCTTTACTGAGTTGGTTTTGCACTTATGTAAAAAAATCTGTTGTTTTTATATGTGTGTTGATTTTTAGTTTATTCTGTTCCTTTGACATGGCTACCTCCTTACTAATAATGCACTGTTATGAATACTATAGATTTATAGCAAGTCTTTAAATGATGGGATTCTTAAAATTTATTATGGTTTCTAGCTAGATGTCACCACCAAAGCCTCATGTGCTCATAGGTAGGGCTTTTGGAAGGTGCTGGATGATGGGTGTGTGATACTGTATTGAGGATGTGATAACTGGATTCACCCACTGATTGGTTTACCATAGTTCTGGGTGTGGATAGTGGGAAGGCTCACCCTGGGTGTAGGTGGCACCAATCAATAGGTTTATCATTTGGATGGGAAAAAAAGAAAAAGAGAGAAAGGAAGACTGGCTGTTTGCTGCTTTCTGTCTGCTCTGCCATGGACTGTTGCTCCTCTGCTATGCCACCCTGTTTTGGAGCCAGCCGACTGTGGATTGAAAACTCTCAAAACTGAGCTAAAATAAACCTTTCCTGCTTTAACTTGTGGGTGTCATGTATTTTGTCCTAGCAATGAGAATGTAACTAAGACGCAAATTTATTCTTACTTCCTAAAAATTTCTTGACTCTGCTGGCAGGAATGTAAACTAATACAAGTGTGGAAATCAGTGTGGAGATTCTTCGAAAAGTTAAAAATGGAAATTCCCTTTGACCCAGCTATTTCCCTTCTAGGCATCTTCCTGAAAGAGTTAAAATCATCATATTAAAGAGATACATGAATACTCATGTTTATAGCAGTACAATCTATAATAGCTAAATCTTGGAAACAGCCTTTATGTCCATCAACAGATGACTGGATAAAGAAAATGTAATATTTATACGCAATGGAATACTACTTTGCCATAAAATTGAGGTATTCATAGGTAAATGGATGCAGCTTGAGACCATAATAAGGGAGATAGATCAGACACACAAATTTAAGTATCATATAGTTTCTCATATATGAGGAAAAATATATAGAGTAAGAGCAAAATGGAAGACAGATAAATAAGAAATAGGGAGATCTTTTTCAAATGGATGAGGGAGGGATGGAGGGAGGAGGGAAGAGGGGAGGGAAAGGGTATAAAAAAAGAAATGAAGAAGAAAAATAACGAAAATATAGCTTTTGCAAATGGGAAGGGGACTGAGTTGGAGGGAATGGGGGCAGGTAGGGGATGAAAAAAAAGAAGAATTAAGTTGTGTTATGTACATGTACAATTCCCCAAATAAATGTAATTGTTATGTACTACAAACATGTACTAAAAAAAACGACATGCTTCAAAATAAATAAAAGTAGCAAAAATAAAAAAATAAAAATTCTCAACTATTCTTATTCCTTTGCTTTCTGTATACATTTTAGAATTAGCTTGTCTTTATTTATAACAACTTACATTAGGATTTGGAGTGGAATTATAGTAAATTGTAGATCAATTTGAGGAGATGTGATAGTTTTATCTTGTCGAGTCTTTCAATCCTGATATTGAGCCATCCAGTGAGTTTTAAGATTTGTGTAATTGTGTTTTTCAGTTCTAAAATCTGTAACTGGCTGTTTTTTATATGTTCTATGTATGGGTTAAGGCTGTCTATCTTTTTATTTGAGTAGATCTTACCTTCTGAAGTATTTTTTATAATAACTACTCTAAAGTCTTTGATATTCCCAATACTAGTGACATCTCAACATTGTTCTGTTGATTATCATTTTCTGTGTAAGTTTTTTTTCTTATGCTGAGTAATTTTGGATTGTATCCTGAACATTTTACATGTTATATTAGGAGACTGTGGGACTTATTTAAATCTATAGAGAATGTTGATATTTTTGTTGTAGTAGGCGAATGAACCAGTTGGGCTCAGGCTGAAAGTTCTAGCCAGCCTTCTGTGGGTTGTCGTTTCAGGGCTTGTTGGGGTTTCAAAGTCTTTGCAGTGCTAATCAGATGCATTTCACTTGTGGCACCAGGTGGCCAGTCTGAGACCTCAGCAGTTGTCTATCGTGCAGTTCAGATCTCAGACTTTGCTCTCTTGTATTGGGAGTGATCCGTATGAAGCTCAGAAGTAAGCCCAGAGTTTATAAACGACTTTATAAACTTTATTTTTTTACGATTGGTTTTTCTTTTCTTTCTGTGATCATTCTGGTACTTTCTAGGTCTCTAATACTTTCTTTTTGATCCTGTAGCCAAAATCTTAAGCCATCAACACCCTCACTCTGTCTTACAGCTAGAGCCAGGTGATGGAAGGAAAAAAAAAAGAATGACATTAAAGCTATGGGGCTTGCCTCACTCTCTTGGGAGTATGGCTCTTCTAGGTGGAGATGAAGGTTTCCCTTTTTCAGAGTTTAGGAATCTGAGGAACCCACACTGTCTGTTCCTGTCCTGTCCCCGTGGGACTGCCTGGGGGTTGGAGTATGAGAAAAAGGTTAAAGGGAGTGGAGCAATCGGGCAAGTTCTCATTTTCTCGGAGCTCTAGGAATTTCCTTCATGCTCCTTGACTAAGAACTAGAGGCTCCTCCTTAGACTCTCTCTGGACTGTTGCCTAATTTTGGGTTTCTGACTTTCTTCAGTTCTGGCTGGGGGATGTCAAAAGAAAAATAGAACCATCAGTTCAGTAGTACTTTGAATTCTGGTTTAATTCTCCATCTTCTACTATTTACTTTTCAGAGACCTCAAATAGCTACATTAATTCTGCTCAAGTTTCATATGAATATTCACTAAGAAACACAGAATACGGAAAACTGACTTTATCTTTTCTAGAACCAGAATTCCATACTCACATTTTTGACAATATAGAAGGCAAGATTCTACATTTCTTTTGATGTATTGACCATTTTCTGCCAGGTATGACTTGTAATTGGCCTTCCGTGACTTGACGCTCATTATATGTCTGAAGACAATGAGAGGATAGGTGGAGGTCACAAGAGACTTCTTCCAGTGCAGGTGTTTCAGGCAAGAGTCTCCACACAAGTTAGAATCCATCTCATGATACCGGGAAGGAGGAAGCTCAGTGGATTTTAGAGGATAAGGATATTCAAAGTCACTTAGATCCTCCAAGATATCACTATTCCTGTTCTTGGGGTCTTACTTTATCCTAACAACTGCTCTTTCAAGAGACATGCTAGGACTTTGAGTCCAAAATTCAATGAATTCAGGAAACCACTGTAGCAGGCCCTGAGTCTGATTTTAGTTACATCAGCCCTGCTAGAGATAAGCGACTCATTCTTTCTGAGTAGTCATAGAAACTCAGTTCTCTGCTTTGAGCTGAAAACTTAAAGCCCAGCCTTTCATTTTATCTTCTAAGTTTACCAGTGAAGCTATAAATCACTGTTTTCCTTCTCAGTCTTTGTACTCCTCCCAGCCTCTGATGCTGTTCTATCAGAGTAGTCACTTGGGCCACCAAATTCATTCTGTGCTCTTCATTTCAAGTAGACACAGGTGATATTTAAGGAACAGTATTGTCACTGGGTGTTATAGACCAGCAATTTCACATCCTTTGTTGATAAATGGATCCTCATGCCTCAGGTTGGACAGCCTGTCAGTCCTTATTCGCCTTTCCCGAAAGATGTTCTCCTTATATTGTTTACTGTTTTGCTGAAGGTTCAGCTGCAGATAATAGAATCCACTTTGCCAAGTTTAAGCAGGAAAGAATTAAAATAGTCTATATGGTAGACAGACTTCTAAGTGGTCCCAAGATTCTCTTCCCCTGATATACATGCCTTGTCTAATTACTCTCTTTGAGTGTGGGCAGAAACTGAATATGACAAGGTATTGTGTAATTATGTTATATCATATGGCAAATGGAATTTTGCTACTGTAATTAAGATCCCTAATAAGTTGACTTTGTGAGAGTATTCCAGGTGGTGGGACCTAATCAGGCTATCCCTTAAAAAATACAAGAAGTAATAGCAGGTGCCTTTCTGCTGCCCTTGAAGGAGCAGTCTGCCCTATTGTAGAGGGATCCATGTGGCACGGACTCAGAAACAGTCTCTAGGAGCTTGTAGTAATCCCTGGTTAACAGTTAAGGTACACAGATTTTAGTCCTATGGCCAAAAGGAAGCTAATTCTGCCAACAACCTGGAGGGACTTGGAAGTGGCTCTTTCCCTAATCAAGCCTCCTGATGAGACTACAGCTGGATGACACCTATATCTCAGTGAGACACTGAGCGAGGACTTAGTAAAATGGGCTAAACTCTTGATCCAAGCATAGAAGCTTTCAGATAATAAATGTATGTTATTTTAAGCCACTAAGTTTGTGGGAATATTTTACATAGCAGTAAGAAATGAATAGTATACACCAATAAACTTACAGAATTTCTAGAAGGCCCAAGCATGAAAGCCACAGAGCCAAAATAGACACAGCCGGGAGATATATCCAATCATACAATGAGATGGTTATAGCAAAGAGCCTCCTGCTGCTTCCACCTGGTTCATGAGGCCAAAGATCCAACACTCATGAAACAGTGTTCATGAGGCCAAAAATCCAACACTGTGACTAAAGGCTGCTACAGTGGAGCTCAGACACATGATGTTTCAATGTTATCTTCTCACTCGTGACTTAGGAAAAAATCAGTCTTTGCCTCAGTTGGTAGTGATAAGGATTAAATGGACTTAAGCTTGTATAGTATTTTTTTTTTTTTCGGTCCTGGGGCTTGAACTCAGGGCCTCGTGTTTGCTAGGCAAGCACTAACCACTGAGCTAACTCCCCAGACTGTATATTATTTTAAAGTAAGTAATGCACAGCTTTCATGCTGCATTCATTTCCATGATTGATTATTGACTACTGAATTGCTCAAGGCCATGAAAATAGTAAGTAGTTCAGTGGAGCCTGGATTTGAGTGTGTCTACCACCAAAATCCATTCTCTTTGTTTTCATCCCTTCTTGATTTTAGCAAGAAGAGTGATCCAGGGACCCAGTTTTCTTTTTTTCTAGCATTGAGGATTGAATCCAGGGCCTTCACACTGAGCCAGGCTTTTAAAATTTTATTTTGAGACAGGATATTACTAAGTCACTAAGTTGCCCAAGCTGGGCTCAAACTTGGGATCCTACTTCCCCAGCCACCCACAGTGACAAGATTACAGACATGTATCTGTGCCCAGCCAGGAACCCAGTTTCAAAGAAACTTTGCTCATTCCCATTCATAGCCTCTCCTAGGAGAAATTAATCTTGAAAGGACAGAAGAAATCTTGCACAATAAAGCACAAAAACTTATGAATTTGGTCTTTACAGAGTAAATTAAAGGGTTATTAACTTACTAATTTATAAAGGCAACACTTTGTTTGGAATTCTAAGAAAAATTGGACAACCACCCAAGCTTATGAGGATTTGTTGAGACTCCTCAGATCAGTTTCCCCGCTTTTCCAATATTCTCTCTTGACTTATGCCTCTGGTGTCTTATACCCAATTCAAAATATACATTTATTTCTCTCCTCTACTAATTGTCTGAGATTCTTCTCTGCCTGTCACTAGGAGGAAAGAGTGTGAAAGTTGGTAGCTTCTGCCTTCACTAGGTCTGGAAGACGTGTGGGCATGTGCCTGTGCCTGGTGTGTATGGGGGTGGAGAACAAGGCAGATGGCTTGTGATGATGTTTAAGGCCCTCACCACTGATGCATTGGAAAGGGATTCTGACCAATGAGGTTGCAGAACGAAGGTGCCAGTGGAGCAGTATCCAAATCAGTGGGCAAATGCCTTAATAGAACCAAGAAGGAATATATTTAACCATGCTCAGGAAATGATCCTTATAAAACTAAAATATTTCATGCCAAGATATTAATTAAAAATTAAAAAAAGTTAAAGGCAGTAGTAACTAAGTCTGACATTTTCCTTGAAAGCTATGGGTGGCCAGTTGCTCTAGGGAGGTCTTTGAAGCTACTCATGTAGTCAGAATTTGAGCAACATACAGATCAACATCACCCTGAGTATTAGTCATACCCTTTGAGTGTAAACAAAAGAACTTGATCTGGCTAATTTAAACCAAAGTGGATTTACCTGGAAGGATTTTGGGATTTTTTTTTTCCATCAATTAGTAACAGAAATCTAGACAGTTGGGTTTTGAGTGATGGGATATATGGACAATTGATGAGGACTAGCTCGGTTTGTACAATAAAATATTTCAAGAAATTTCTGGCTTCAGGGTATAATGGAGGACTTTTATATCAGAGTAATTCTCCCACTGACAGGACTTAACAATTCCTGACAAAATGCTGCAAATAATTGAAGGCAGAGTGATCAAAATGAGACAAAAACTGGAGGGACTACAAACTATGAAGTAAAGGAAACACTCTAGGTGAGATCCATGCTTATTTGTCTCTTTCCCCTGAAGCCACTGCTAGTCTGATCAATGTTTGGGGATAGAGTTCAGTCAGAATGAAGAGTTCTCAGTGGACTGAGGAGTCACAGGTCAGAGTTCTGGCAGAATGGCTGAAATTGAAGGGGGCTAATGTCCAAGAAAAGAGAGATTCATGCAAGAGTGAGCCCCCATTTCTGCATACAACCTCTCTTCAAATTCTTACCTGACTCCTGAACTGCGAAAACATGGGACAAGACTCCAAGGAACCCCAGGGAGAAAGTCCTAAGGATCTTACTAAGCAGATGTTACTGAACTCCCCATTACTACCAAATTCAGAATTCACGTTCTGGCAGATAAAGATGCTTGACAGAGCCTTTCATTAACATTCCAGAAAAGCCAAACTCTAGGACTAAGGACCATGTACAAGGACTGAGCACTCCTCCTTAGGACAAAGGCAAAACAGAAAAAAAATCTGCAATTAAACCTTCACATGATCAGGCTACTTTCCTGTAATTTAACTGCCTCTTAGAATAAAAATCAGTATTCTTCTAAGGAAGGTACCAGCAATATCCAGGATAAAGTAAAAATTTATTACGCATGAGAAGAACTAAGAAAACGAGACCCATAGACAAAAAAGGTCCAGCCAATAATAACACCCACAGTTGATCCAGACAGAGAAGTTTTAGCAGGCAAGGACTTTAAAATAATTGTGAAAGTGTATTAAAGAGTCTACAGAAAAAGATGGATTTAGTGAAGGAGGAGAAGGAGAATTTCAAAAGAGACATGAAAACTGTAAAACAAAACTAAATGGGAGTCTTAACAGTAAAATAAAATGCTGTATCTAAAATACAAATTTTATTGGGTAGGATTAACAGCAGATTGGACAGAATAGAAAAGAGGGTGAATGAACTTGAGGTAAAAAAGAGGGTGGGAGAGGAGTAGGGGGAGAGAGAGAAAGAGAGAGAGAGGATAATAGAGTCTCAACGATCATTTGCAGGACTATTAAGGAGTTTAAAATAAATGTAATTGGAGTCCCAGGAAATCAAGAAACAAGAGCATCATATAGGGAAAATATTTGAACAAATCTTGGCCAAAATTTTCAAATTTTATCAAAAATAGGAATTTATAGATTTAAAAAGTAGAGCAAACCCCAAGGAACACAAACATAAAGAAAATAATTTATGAACCAAAGCAATAGATGAGAAGAAAAGTATTAAAGGTATCTGGATTAAAAAGTCTAAAAAGGAAACATATCGGGGAATGATGGTAAGGGTAACAGTTAATATCTCTTTAAAAAAATTCTAGAAGAGAGTGCGTTGACATTTAAGACAGGAAAAGAAAAAAATCTATTAACTTAGAATTCCATATTCAGTGTATTTTTTAAAAAAATGAAAGCAAAATAATTTTTAAAAAATGGAGGCAAAATAAAAATATCAGATAGATGAATGCTAAAGGAAATTCTTGAGGTTAAAGAAAACAATGCCAGATGGAAATTCGAATCTGTAGGAGAGAATGAAGAGTATTAGAAATGGTTGAAATGTGGGAAAATATAAAATTATTTTCTTAAACTCTTTAGAAGACAATCCTGAGAAGCCACCAAAATGCTAATGGGAGAGGTCAAATGGAATATTAATTTTTTTTATCAACTCGAACTCAATAGGAAAAGGAAGAACAGAGAAGCAAAAGCAAGAGGGTCAGGGCTGGAACTGTAGCTCAGGCAATGGTGCTTGCCTAGCCTGTCTATGGGCTGC
>PVJO010001087.1:0-189622 GCA_004026905.1 Hystrix cristata
CTGACGTTGTATGACTAACGCTGAAGTCAGCTAGAGGGGTCTAGCTGATGTCAGCATCTAGGGGAAGATTTGAGAAACAGTGAGCTAATTACTGCTAGACCCACAAAATTCTTTCAAGGGAGGGAATGACCTAGAATGCAAAGTAGGTTTCATTTCATATGGGAAACTGGGAGATTTCCTGCAAGAAAAGCACCGAGAAGGTAGGAATTGGTGGGATGCTGGAGAAGATGAGGAAGAAGTTCCTACAGTAAGCATCTGCCGGGTAACCTACATTCTGCCAGTTTCAGATGGCCGTCGTCTTTCACCTGCAGTTGCTTCCTAACTGGTTTTGGTGTCTCCAGTTTCTTTCCACTTCTATCTAAAATAGAGATCTCATCACATCACTCCCTGAATTTAGGCCTCCCCTGACTCCTCACTGTGTATGTAATAAATATCAACACTTGCTGTCACAATTATGCTGGACTCCTCCCGGGGCCCCTGAGCCAGCTGTGCCGTCTCACGTTCTGGCTTTCCTCTCCCTATTCCCCTTGCTCGGCTTGGTCTTCTTGACCTCAGTTAAGACATACTGTCTTCTACATAATGGCAAACACCTTAAATGTATATGTCAGTGGTCTGGTATATTCCAGATTCAGGCCGTGTAGCCAGCGTGTCGTTCGTCTGCAGGTCACGTGCTCAGGTGTTGTGGAGCGTTGGGTTTTCCTGTGGGTGTGGCTAAGTGCTGAGCTCCAAAGTGTGTCTCCAGCGGAAGTGGCACCTTGCACTCTCTCACTAAGTGAATACTTGCTGATCAAGGGGACCGACCAACTGAAGTCTACTGGGGACATTAGATGAACCAGACATGAATTTAGCCCTTACTTGTAACACACAAACTAAGTTTAAACCCTAAAAGCCCTTTTATATCTGTTCTTTCTCACCACAGAATAACTGGAAAGAATAAAATAATTTAAAATGATCTTTCCCTACTTATAACTCAGGGACTCAAGATCCAGGAAAGTTTTTTAAAAACTCACTCAAAGCTAAGAATAGAGTTCAAGCTTCTGAATCCACAGGGTGGTGTTCTTTCAGCTGGACAACACTGCCTCCTTAAATGGCAGATATTGAAAAAACTGCCAGTCTTTCAACCAGTAGAGCAGTTTATTGAGGGTCTAGTGTGTGCCAGGCCCTTGGACAAACATGTTCTCATTTACTCCTCTGCACTGCTGTGCTAGCCTGATCCCCCCATTTCACAGAGCAGGAGCTTGGAGCCAAAGGATGAGAAAGAATCTGCCCATGTTCACAACAGCTGGTAAGAGATGGGTTGTGACCTATCTCTTTAAGGTCTGAAGGACCTTAAAATTCACAGTTATTCTACTTTGCTGAGTTACAGGTGTCTTCTGCATTCTTGCTGAAAAAACCCTTTTTCTGGTCAATAAGAGAAGAGTATGGTTCTGTGATTAAGAAGCAGTCCTAAGACACCTTTGGAAATGTGTATGTGTTTGGGGGAGGGGCTGTTTTAGCTGTAGAATGACTGAAGGAAGCCGCCGGCACCCAGAGACCAGACCAGTGACACCAGAACACAGCCTCGCCCCACTGTAGCCAGCCTCCAAGAAGGTCCTGACGACCCTCCCCTCCTGTATCCACACTTCACACCACATTCTCTCACACGATCTGATGTGATGATGTCACTTCCAAGATCTGGTTATGAAAGATCGTGGCTGCTGTCTTGGGTTCTTGCCCTTGGGTCATGTGCTCTGGGGAAAGCGGCCATCAGCTTGCGAGTAGCCACACGGAGAAGCTCAGGTGGTGAGAACTGAAGCCACCAGCCATCAGCCTGAAGAACTGGGGCCTTGTGCAGCCCTATAAATGAGCTGGACACAATTCTTTAGCCCCAGAAGGGCCTTGCAGTGACTACAGTGATAGCCAACATCTGTACAATCTCGTGGGGACTGTGAGGTGGAAGTGCCCAGATCAGCCACTCCTGGATTCCTGACCCTCAGAAACTGTGCGAGGTTATAAATGACCCATGTTTTAAGCTGCTCACGCGTGGGGCAGTTTGTTATGTGGCAGTAGATAATGAATGCAGCCTGTTAAGAGACATGGCCAGTCTGATGTCTGAGAGAGCTTTGAGAAGCCCTCTAGGTGGGCAATAGGTTCTGTGGGGCCATACTGATATGACTGTAGGAGTGTGAGGCCCTGCTTGCTCATGGTAGGAGCTGTGGTTCTGGTCCTCCTGGCTTTCCCCTCAGCCCTGTGTCTGTCTGTCTGCACCTCTTCGGGGACCTGGGGTCGGGGGGAAGTGTAGCAGTGGGAACAGCCTCGCTGCTGTCTCCTGGTCATGACAGTGACGGTACCCGCTGGGCACAGCTCCGGGCCCAGCACAGTCTGTGCTTTATTACAGCCCCTCTTGTTTTTCAAAACCTCTTTCATTTTGTATGAGCAGACAGATGTGAGGGCCTCGCCTGCTCACACAGGCTGCTGTTCTGGGAAAAGAGAAAGATATTTTGTGTTCCCCTCTCTTGCTATGGAGGGCCAGCCTTCTTCGTCTTGCTTTATTTTTTCATGTGCTTTTTAAAGGGTTGATTGTCTCTCCTTGTGGACATCCCTGCTCCCACACACACAGCCTCTGCTCTCTGAAGGCGCAGGTGTCTTGGATCTACCCTTCTTAGCCTGGGTGACCTTCAGCAATGTTGCATTTTCTCCAAGCTTTATTTTTCGCATCTATGAAATGGGGGTAGTAATTCATGCCCTGTAAGATTTGGATTAAGGTGGCGGACATGAAAACCCTCTGTAATCTCATAGCCAGGTTTTGCCGCTGCTACTGTGTGTGGCCTTGGCCACACCACAGCCTCTCTGGACATCTGATCTTCCAGTGGGAGTAGTGACTGTGAGCTCCAAGAAACGGGATTCTGTGGGGCCTGGATAGCCCACTTCCTTGCCCAGATAACCCACAAGGTCAAGTGATGCAGTGTGGTCTCTTGGGAGGAGGCCACTACATGGCATGAGGGAGGACAGACACAGCCTGACTCACAACCCCATGAAGTGGTCCCCTGTGCCTCAGGCTTTCTCACAGGAAAGGTGGCTTCAGCCATCCACAGGCCTGACCACCAGCAGCCAGCGAGGCAGCAGCGGCAGCTATGCCTCTAGGTCTTCTGGGGTTTCCTCTTTTCCTTGGTGTCACATGACTTCTGGTCCTCCAAAGCTCAGGCCAGCCTCAACCCTGGATGCCACCCTCCTCATCTCTGTCATCTGTCTATGCACTGCCCACTTACTCCACAAACCTTGATAGAGCACCCGTCACGTGGCTAGCCCCACAATGCAGTGGGGAACAGCACTGCATCCCTGCTTAAAGTCCCTGCTCCCAAGGGGCTGTAAGAAGACGAGAGGAGGTAACATTAGACAAACGCAATTGCTGCAGAAGAAGAGATGGTGGTGAAAGCACAGGGTGTGGAGATGGGGGTCTGAGAAGACTTTTCTGGGGAACCGGCAATTAAGTAGTCTTAAATGAGAGTAGGAGCTGACCAGGCAAGGTGTGGGGAAGAGCCCAAGGTAGCCCAAGTCCCTGAGAGCTTGGGTGCTGACTAGGAGCAGGCAAGGAGGTGTGGGGAGGAGGGCTCAGAAGGTGGGAGGGATACAGGGTGAGGTGGGAGAGGCCAACATGGTTTTCTGGGACTTTTCAGAGAAAAAAGATTGGTTCCTTTGGGCCTGCACGCTTCCCTACCTTTCCCGCTGTAGGATTCTGAAACTTATGCAGTCTTTTTCCTGGGGAAAGACCACCCCAGAGCTAAGTAAATCAGCGTGATAATCTGTGCCTTTGAGATGTCCTTACAAGGCACTGAGCAGTGACTTGGGAGAGAGGTGGGAGAAGAGGGTATTGAAGGAAATGATATCTCCAGATGGTCTCCTTAAAGACAAGACTTGCATACATGCATGCAGTTGGTCCCTGGAACCCGAGGCCCAGAAGGGTGCTCTTCCAATAATCCCCTCTCCCCATCTTCACTCCAACTAATGCTTCTGTCCTTGGTTCATCAAGGAACCACCTGCTGGGCTGCAGTCTTCTGCAAGGTGCTGTGTCTTTGAGCAGGTTTCACCCAGATCCTTTATTACTCTGTGGAACAGCCTGCTACCACCTTGAGGCTACCACTCAGATGTGCATGGGAACAACGCAGCCATGCACACGGAGCAGAGATCCACGGAGTGTGAGCCACAGCACTCACCCACACTTGTGGAGCCTCCCCGTGCACCAGGGTTTCTACATGAGCCAGCGCGTGACCAGGCTGCTTTCTTTAGCATTCGTTGGCTATATGCAGAGAGCCTTCTGTGTGCCCATGTTCGGGTAGCATGAGAAGCTGCACAACAAAAAACTAGCTAAGGGCTGCCTGCTCTGATCTTCCAGGTATGCAGGGTCACGGGCCCCTTCCAACTCTCTTCCCCACTGCTGCTGCATTGAGTTTTCCAGGGGTCAGGGCTAAGACGACTAAGACACCTGAAGTTAGCTGCCCTCCACGCTCACCCACCCCATTGTCTCTGCTCGGTAGGTCTCCCACCCCTTGCACCTTCTCAGTCCTCCCCCTATTTCCACCATGGGCCACAGGCGCCTCTGTCTCCTCTCTTGCCAGTTCAGCCGAGATGATGATATTCTTATTTAAAAATAAATCGCAGCAATCTTTAATTGCAGACTAAATAATTGCTCCATTTTATTTAAGCTTGGCTCTTGGAGGCTTTGGGAACAATTAAAAGAAACATAGGGCATTGCGGGGTGCATGTTTTCAAGTATATAATTTTTTTTTATTATTATCATACCGATGTCTGTAGAATCCGGAGAAAGAAAGTGTGCCCCTCCTCCAGAGTTAGTCATGCATGACTTACATGCAATAATAACAATAATAATGGTGATAATAATAATTCCTGGCTTTTTCTGGGTTTCGTGAATGGCTCCCAGGGAAGCTGGGTAGTTGCTTGTGGTTTCCAGAAGGAAAGAGGTAGAGCAGCCCCCTCTGGCTCCCTGGGGCCGTGCTGTCTGGGTGCAGGGCAGCTCCTCTGTGTAGTCCGAGAAGCACTAAGTGGTTCTACACCTGCCCGTCTGGAATTCCTCCCTTCATGCAAAGTCAGAAGGACAACGCAAGGGAACTTCACCGTCATTTGGTTCAAGCTGCCTTTTGTCTAGTGGAGTCAACTAGGTCCCAAGAAGTGATCTTCCCCTTGCTCACAGGCTAGTTAATGACAGAACCAGAACCAGAAATAGCAGAGCAGGAGGCTCAGAACCAGGAAGGTGTGGGTCCCATGTCTCTTGCCACGTCACTATTGGTGCAATCCTGGGCACTTTTCTTGAGGCCTTGCATGCCGCCTTCTTATTTTGGAAACAATTAGTAATAATGACACCTGTTTAGTGTGAAGAATGAAGAACGAAACATATGCAAAAGCTTCTGGCACAGCACCTGTATGCAGTAAATGCTCGATCCATGTTAGTCTTGTTTGCAAAGCTCTTCAGTGTGCAAGAGTCAGCTGTTTAAATATCCCAAGAGGGGCAGCAGCTTTGACCCCAGGGCTAGAGGACTTCTGGAGGACAGCTAGGTCCTTGATCTTGGAAGGGACCTGTGGAAGGAGAAGGGAGAGGAGAAGGACATCCCCCTGGTTCTACCGCCCAGCCTGGCCTTGCATGGGCCATGGGGGGACACTTTCTTCTTTCCTGTGTTTGGCGTGTTTTCTTCTCATTGCTTTGTCACCAGGTAGGTCTGTCCAGGTTTGGGCTAGAAAAATGACCTGTTGGTTGGCCTGGTTAGTCCACATTTCCTGACCACCTACTATGTTCCAGAGTGTTAGATAAGTTACAAAGACAAGTAAGAGGTGGTTTCTGCCCTCTAAGAACATTTAAAAAAGGCTGTGGCAAGAGACATTCATTGTGACATTAAATGATAGAGTTATGGTGCAGTGGGGTGGGGCTGAGGAAATATGGGGTTGGGCTAATAGGAGGTTGTGTTCTTGGAGGCATCTGGGGAAGACCTCTGAGCGGGACTTTGAAAGATGTGTAAGAGGAAAGGAAGTTTATAAGGAGAAGGGGCAATGTGACCTAAAGTTAGGGTGCTGACTGGTGGCCTTGGTGGCTTTGAATTAGGGTATGTGCATTATGAGACTGGAACAGGGAAGGTAAGGCCAGAGAGGTGGGCAGGATCTTTGGGATGGATTTCCAGTGACCACACTGGGGCCTGTGGCAGGCACCACCTACCCCGCTCTGGGACCAGAACTTCTCAGGGGAACTGAAGGCTGCAGAGCTTCCTGTGGACCTGCTTTCCATACCCTTCTGTAATTAATGAACTTCTCTGGGCAGAACAAGACAGGCAGCCTTTCCTTGCTTGCTTCCTTTTCTCCTTCTGCCCCTTCCCTTTCTTTCTTTCCTTCCTTCCTTCCTTCCTCTCCTTCCTTTCTTCCTTCCTTCCTCTTTCTTTCCAAGATGGTACCCTTCACATACTATACAATTCATCCATGTAAAGAGTACAAGTAAATGGTTTTCAGTACACCCACAGAGTTGGGCAACCATCAACACATCAAATAGAACATCTTCATCACCCTAAAAAGAAATACCATACCCATTAGCAGGCATGTCTTCCCCTTCTGCCCCCACACCTTGACCCTGGAAAACTCTAATCTGCAAAGGTTCATGTATCTGGGCATTTTGCATAAATGGCACCATATAACATGTGACTGGCACCATAGAACATGTGACTTTTTGTGTCACATTTTTCACTTAGCATAATGTTTTCAAGGTTCATTTGTGTTGTAGTGTGAATCCACATTTTATTTATCCATTTTATTCATGCACTGATGATCATTTGGTTTGTTTCCACCTTTGGGCTATTATGAAAAGTTCTGCTGCAAACATTTGTATACACAATTTGTGTGGACTTTTGTTGTCATTTCTCTTGGTAGACACCTAGGAGTGGAATTGCTGGGTCGCACTGGGATTCTGTGCTTAACTTCATGAGTAATGTCCACACTGTTTCCCACAGTGGCTGCCCCAAAGACATCCCCACTAGCAGTGTGCAAATATTCCTGTTTCTCCACATCCTCACCAAGTTTTGTGGCTATCTATATTTGTTTCTGATTGTTGCTCCGATAAATTAACGCAAATCTAGACACTTCAACAACACAAATCTATTGTCTTAACAGTTCTGGAGGTCAGAAGTCTGAAAATAGTCTTATGGGGCTAAAATCTAGGTGCCAGCAGGATTGCGTTCCTTCTGGGGGATCCAGGGGAGATTCCGATTCTTTGCTGTTTCTGACTTCTAGAAGCCGCCCACATTCCTTGGCTCATGGTCACATCCAGCTTCAGAGCCAGCAATTGCATCACTCTGACCCCTACTTTTGTTGTTGTATCTCCTTCTCTGACCCAGCTGCCTCCCTATTTCACTTAGAAGAGCCTTGTAATTTTATCAGGCCCACTCAAATAACCCAGGATAATCTTTCCATCTCAAAATCCTTAACCTAATCGCACCTACAAGCTTCCTCTTGTTGGGTAAGGTAACACAGGTTCCAGAGGATTAGGATGGTAGACAACACTGGAAGGCCATTCTTATTCTGGCCACACACTAGCCACTATAGTGAGTGTGAAGTGGTACCTAGTGGCTTTAATTTTCATTTCCCTGATGGCTAATGATGTAAAGCATCTTTTCATGTGCTTCATGGCCATTTACATGTTTTCTTTGAGAAAGTATCTGTTCAGCTCTGTTGCCCACTTTTAAATTGAGTTGTCTTTTTATTATTGAGCTGTAAGAATTCTTTATATATATTCTAGAAACAAATCCCTTACTAGAGGATCAGGATGCAATATGTACATGTACCAGTTCCCACAGTGAATGTATTTATGATGTACTGCAAGCATATACTAATCAACATTTGTGGCAAAAAATAATAAAAGGAAGAGGAGGAAAGGAAAAAAAAAATCATGAAACAAACCAAAAAAATCCCTTACTAGGTACTAGATATATGATTTGCAAATATTCTCTCATTCTATAGACTGTTTTTTTGCTTTCTTAATGGAGTCTTTTGAAGCACAAGATGTTTTAATTTTTATGAAATCCAATATATCTGCTTTTTCTTTTTAGGTATCATATTTGCCTAATCTAAGGTTTTGAAAATTTATTCCTGTATGTTTTTATGAGAGTTTTATTTTTTAGTTCTTATATTTAAGTCTTCATTCTATTTTGAGTTAATTTTTTAAAATATGATGTGAGGTAGGGGTCCAATCTGTTCTTTTGCAGGAGATTCAGTTGCAGGAGATTCATCCTTTGTTGAAAAAATTGTCCTTAGGGTTGAGGATTTAGCTCAGTGGCAGAGCACTTGCCTAGCAAGGGCAAGGCCCTGAGTTCAATCCTCAGCAGCCCCCCCAAAACCCCAAACAAACGAAACCCCTGTCGTTTCTGTACTGAATGATCTTGGTACCCTTGTCAAAATCGCTTGACTCCAATTGTGAGGGTTTATTTCTGGACTCTCATTTCTATCCTATTGCTTTAAATATCTATCCTTATGTCAGTACCACACTGTCTTGATTATTATGGTTTTGTGATAAGTTTTGAAATCAGGAAATATGAATCCTCCAGCTTTGTTCTTTTCTCCTCCCAAGATTTTTTTGGCTTCTCTGAGGCCAGTCAAGTCTTCATGAATTTTGAGAGCAGCTCATCAGTTTCTACAAAGCAATTAGGTGGAATTCTGGCAGAGCCACTGTTGTTGGATCCATAGATTGTTTTTGGAGGGTTGCCATTTTTAACAATATTGTCTTTCAGTGTATGAGCACAGGATGTCTTTCTATTTACTTAGACCTTCTTTAATTTTTTAAATAATGTTTTATGCTTTTTCAAATTAAAATACTCCTAAGTATTTTACTCTCTTTGATGCCATTGTAAATAGAGTTCTCATTTTCACCTTTGGCTTTTTCATTGATAATGTGCAGAAATATAACAGATTTTTGCATATTGATATTGTAGCCTGTAACCTCTCTGAACTTGTTTATTGGAATAATTTTTAGTAGGTAGCATAGGGTTTTCTATGTAGAAGATCGTGTCATCTATAAATATAAGATAGTTTTACTTCTTCCTTTCCAATCCAGAAGACTTTTATTTCATTGTCGTGCCTGATTGCCCTGCCTCGAATCTCAGATACAGTGTTGACGGAGGTGGTGAGAAGGGATATCATTGTTTTGTTCTTGGTCTTCAGGAGGACACAGTCACTCTTCAGGCATTCAGTATGGTGCTGGCTGTCAATTTTTTATAGATTGCCTTTATCAGGTTAATGAAGTTTCCTTCTAGGCCTCATCCTTTGAATGTTTTTATCTTGAAGGGATGTTGAATTTTGCCAAATGCTTTCTTTGTGTGTGTCTGTCGAGATGATCATGTGGTTTTTGTCCTTTATTCTCTTGATGTGATGTATTAGGTTAATTGAGTCTCTAATGTTAAACCAACCTAACATTCCTGAGGTAACTATCACTTGGCCATGGTATATAGTATTTTTATATGCTTCCGGACTCGGTTTGCTAGTATTCAACAACTTTCTGATGTCAGGATTCCTTGCGGGCAGTTAATCACTGCTCCTTCCTCCTAAACCACCTTACAAACTCATCTGCAAATACCCTCCTAACTTCCCTTGGCTGGTCCTGCCCATATTAGCCCAAGAGCCGTTAGCTGATGGCCTGGGAATGATTGCCCTGGGCCCCTTGTCTTTCAGGTTGGCTCAGAGCTCGGCCCGGGTAGGCAGCCTTCTCCGGCGGCTCCCTCCCACCTGTGTGCTGTACTCAGCGATCTTGCTTGGGAGCCATTCTTGGCATCCAGCTGGTTGCATGATAGCTGCTGTCTCCTCCAGTTGTCTATTAAACTGTGTGTCTGCCCTCCTGGAATACCAGCTCCTCGAACTTGGGGGTCATTATCCTATTTGCTTGGCAACATTCGTGGTGTTTGTTAAATGACTTACGTTTACCTGTCCAACCAGTTTTCTAGGCAGACGGGAGACTGGGGACCTTTGGAGGTGATTTAGTATCTTGAGATACTATGAATGGTTTTAAAACATATTTAAAAGAGGCAAAGTCTGTATTTCAAATAGACTCTCACATAGACTCTGCCATTTAAGACACATAAAAGAGGGCTGCAGGGGTTGAGGCAGGAGTAGAAGCCCTGAGCCACGCCCACTGTGCCTGGTCCTTGCTTCCATCCTCTGCTCCATGGATCCTCAGGGAAGCCCCATGGCTCCACTGGACAGTTAGGGAGCTACAGTGCTGTGGAAGAGCCTTGGACTGTCTACATCTCAGTGACTCCCCTCCCTTGGGTGTTTGGCTTCCTCTCCCGGAACCTGGTCCCCTCCTCCTGAAAGGAAGGGCCACGCCTTGTCAGAAGGGGCACAGAGAAGTGTGGAAGCAGCGTTTCCATCTTCCCCGCCCCGGCTGACCTGGGAACTCCGTCCTGATGAACCCAGAATCCTGCATACAGAGCTCCAGGGAGCCTCGGGGGAGCAGAGCCAGTTCACCATCTCGGGATGAAATGACCCTCAAGGCTCGTCTCAGGCCTGAGTGGTGTCATTTATACTAACACAGTCGTGTTCTCTGGCTCAGCAAAGGCAGATTGTGTCACAGTCACAGCAAGCCGCAAGATTTACTTTGCTCCTGGATTCTTCCAAGGACCCTGAACCACGTGACTAACCGGCCACTGGGGACCAGGCCACTCAGAATGGTGCAGGGAGATCTTAAGGCCCAGGCTTGGGGACAGACCTGAAAACCAGAGGCTGCAGGTCGCCATAGCAGCGTTAACCCTGACCAAGCAGAGTCTGCAAAGCTTTCTCACGGACAGAGGCCACTCTGACTTGGGCTGCCAGTAGCCTGGCAAGGCAGGCAGCGCACGGTTTTGAACCTCCAAGTTGTCTACAAGGAAGTTGAGACCCATAAAGCTGAACAACTTGGCTAATGTCACAGAGCTGGTTAAGACAGACCTGGGTCCCTGTCCCAGCTCTCTGACTCTTGTCTGGTGCTCTCTTCCTGCCATCATGTCCCCGTTCCACTCCTGATCCTCACCTGATTCCAAACGGGTTACCGCCCAGAACAGGGAGGCCTGGAAGGCTTCAGAAGGTGACAGCCACCCAGGCGTCCATCCACACTGGCTCGGGCTGCCAGAGGAGGATGAGGACAGAGTGTGAACCAGAAGTCACAGCAATGGCAGGGAGTCAAAAATACCAGCAGCAGGCAGCCTGTGGGTGCAGAGGCTGGGAAGGGGAGCCCTGATCTCTGGCCTCAGAGCAACTAAAGTTCTGCAGGACGTACTTGAGTCCTAGTCCTTCCTCACACTGTGGGCAGGAGAGCTGCCTTCAGAGGGACAAGGACCTTATGGCGCCAATCCCCTTTGCTTTGTGTCGTTCAGAGGTGACTTTGTGTCCTAAACCAGCATCTTCACAGAGTTGGGGATAAAATGCAAGCAGTGATGTGGACTGGCAGTCCCTGTGCGGCAGGAGGGGCTGTGGACAGCTTCTCCGAGCAGACTGGGTGCCGCCCTGGCGCGGGCTGAGTGTCCAGACATGAACGTCCGGACGTGTGGCCTCTGCTGACATCTGCCTTCTTCCAAGCCCCACCTGAGAATCTACAATTCAAGGTTTAGTGCTTCGGTTTAGGAATTTATCCCACGGTAGGAGGCAAATGCAGCCGAAAGACGTGCTAAGCACAGCAGTCACACCCAGGTTAGGGCAAGTGAGTGAATCCGTCCTTCTGGAAAGAGGGCTTCGGTTGGGGACAGTGGAGAGCGTGGGTGCTCAGGGGCAGGAGGGCCCCTGTTTCCCGAGGCTTGTCTATAAGCTCATGTTTCAAAGGGTCAGTATGGTCTTGTGGTCAGAATGGGATAGAAAAATTTTATCAACAGCGATGATAGTAGTGTGTATGAGTTCAACTCCCACCTCTTTTACTTTGTAACTTCATGTCCTTGGGTAGATTATTTAAACTTTCTGTGCCTCTGTACTTCATTTGTAAAGCTGAGATGAGAGTGCTGTCTATTATAGGATTTTGCTAGAATTAATTTTATGAGCCAATGTGTATAAGAGGTGGGGGACTGTCTAGCAGAGGTGGTAACTATGGTACACACTAAAAGAATGTCAGACATCGTCATTCATAGGTATCTGCATTCGCTGACCTCAGGCCAGGGTACAGCGTGTGCTGCGTGGTTGCTTTGGTCGGTACCCCAAGGCCTCCTGTCCTACAGGGCTGTCCCTGCTGCTCCAGCTCCCTTGCAGGCCCTAGATATGGGGGCATATCTGGGATCCAAGGTCATGGTCTCACCGTCATTCTTAAAACCCATCTCTGTGCTGTGGCTGAGCAGGTGACCAGCCCCACTGTCCACTTCCTTCACTTTGGGAACTTGGGGTCACCCGGAGAGTTCAATGGATGGCCTTATGAAGAATGAGTTGTGGTCTTGGTCTTCTCCCTCCCGGGAGACCTTTGTGGTCCTGGGTTGGGTCTTCTTCTGGTCCTGTGCCCTGAGGCAGAGGTGGTATTTCTAAAGCACAGAGAAAAAGTCCTGATGTACCCATTGGCTTTATAATCATATAAATAGAACTTAAAACATATGAAGTAAATATAAACAAGTGAAGTGATTTTTCAAGGTGTTATCTTTGATCCTGCATAGAACATTCTGCTGTAATGGTTCAAATGCCACCCCGAAACCCTGTTTTACACACACACACACACACACACACACACACACACACAATCTTTACAACAGTGAGAATCATTACCCCTTTTGTAGATGAGGAAAAAGGCTCAAGGAAGCCAAGCAACTTACCCCGGCTTTTTAGCCCCAGAGTATGGTACCCCTCTGCATTGTCCTGCATCATGGGTGGGGTCCTGTGGGCTGTAGGGCCCAGAGAGGGTGGCCAGCCTGCTGCCTGACTTGGACTCAGGATGTCAGGCACCAGGAGGTCTCTTCTGTCACCTCAGAATGGCCCAAGGGCCTGAGTAGGACAAGCTGGGGTTGGGGGAGGTGAGGTCAAACCCCCAGGAAGGCTGCAGTAGCCCAGCTGGAAAGGATGAAGAGGCACAATGCCTGAGGCCTGGGCTCTCTACTGTCGGGGGCGCTCTCTCTCTCTCTCTCTCTCTCTCTCTCTCTCTTTTATTGTACCCACAGTCTGTTCCTTCAGCAGAGACCCCAAATCCTCCTGACACTCCAGCAACTCCTGAAGCCCTGGGAGGGCCCCTCTCTTTCTGCAGACCTTCTGCCTACAAGGCAGTGGGGGTGGGGCGCTTTCGGGCTCTGCGGTAGCTGATCAGAACAGATGATATGTTTTCACTCTGCTGTGTTCAACAGTGCATATCGGACAGGGAGCGGAAACGGGAAAGATAAGTAGGAAATAAATCACCCAACTTGATTTAGTCATAATAGTAAGGAGAGGGGGGTTGCTGAGCAGCAATCACAGCCTCAATCAGCAGCTCGGGGCAAGAGATGGAGATTCCTCTGCCCTATACCAGCTTTCTGCCACCCCTGCAGAGGGTGGTGCTTCAAGCAAGGGATGGTGTGGGTCATTGTGTGTCCACATGAGCTCACCAGGAGCCCTGAGCCACAGAGGTCTGCGCTGCTTAGGAATCCAGTGTTCTCTGAGGGGAGTGGACAGGAGGATCATAGATGTGTCTCCACAGAAATCTGAGACGTCTCCTGCCTATTGAGTATCTCAGCAGGCGTCAACTAGGGAATGGAGAGGCTCTCGGGATGTGTGTGTAGTCTCTGATTCCTCCTCCTTTTTTTTTTTTCCCTACTCCCAGGGATTGAACCCAAGGCCTCTGTACTGAGCTACATCCCCAACCCTTTCTACTTTTTGAGACAGAATCTCGCTAAGATTCCCAGGCTGGGCATGAATTTGCAATCCTCCTGCTTCAGCTTCCCAGAGTGCTGGGCTTACAGGCATGTACCACCACACTTGGCTGATTCCTCCTGTTTTTAATGTTCTCCACAAAGCATCTCAGTCTTCCCTTTTTCCCCAGGTAGGACTGGGCCCAGTTGCACCAGCCTGGTCTTTGGCAATGTCCTGAGAATGTGAAGTCGCCTTCTCCCTGCTCCCCTTCCTCCAGGTTCCTTGCTCCTGGCAGTGTGGGCAGGTCTTCCCTGGAGCCCTGCTGCATTTCTAGGCCGTCCCCTATGCCTGCACGGGGAGGTGACTGCTGGCAGGCCTTCCAGGAAGACAGAGTCCTGTGTCCCGAGCCTGGGTCCAGTGCAGAGTGCTGTGGGAGCAGGACGAAGGCAGTGACTCTCAGAGCCTGGGTGTTAGGGAGAGGACAGTGTAGGTGACATGGGAATATCTATTCCAGTTCACTTAGGGATATCTGCTCTGGCAAGTTATGAAATGTCGCTTCCACCGAGGCTGTAGAATTACTTACAGGAGCCACAATGAAATCAGACAACCTTTCAATCAAGCTGCTTCTTGTTCCTGCTTCAAGGCTGGAGAAATAAATATTGAGCAAATAAAGTTAGTCAGCATCTGAGCATTTGAATGAATAAAGAGTAGCAGGAGGACCCGGGGAGCAGGGAGCTACGCCCATCCCAGAGGACAGTCTGCACAAGGCTGTGTGTCAGCTTCTGCCCCCCACCAGCGCCCTCCACAGCCCTTGTCTGTCTTCACAGCAGGGTCCCTCACGGGCCCTTCCCAGTCTGGGCCAGATCCCTAGAATCCAAATGTCCCCTGTCTCCTGCAGTGTGCGGCTGGTGGGTTGCAGGTGAGGAAGACACAGTCAGAGCAGGTAGCCCAGTGACTTTGTGCCCAGCCCTGAGAAAGACACATTCACAACAGACCAAAAAGAGCCTCTGGTCTGTTTACTGCTCTGCAGAAGGAAGGCTAACCTCCAGATAAGGTGAGACCCAAGGCGAGCAAATGTCACGGCCTTCAGAGGGGTTTTTCGAGTGGCCTTTGGAGCTGGAACAAGAAGGCCCTGCTCTGCAGAGGGGCCCGCTAGGGTACTGTCAGTCAAGGCGAAAGGCAGGCTGGGAGCCACACTATCCTGCCCCTCCTCTCTGTCGGAGAGAAGAAAGCTCAGACCGGGAAAGGTGGAGCAACCCGGCAGGGCCCGAGCCTGCGCCTGCGGGGCTGCAGAGATGGAAGCAATGGTGAGGTGTGGGAACAGAACAGCTGGGAGTGTCTTCCGGCCTGGTTCACTCCCTCCCTCCTGGGTGCTGAGAGAAGACACAGCAGAGGAGGTTGCTAAGTCACCACAGTCTCTCTGGGGATCTCACAGAACCAGAGAGCTGGCTAGAAGTGGAGAGAGAGGCAAATGTGACTTTGCTCTTCGGAGTGGAAATGAGGGTGAACGCTGCCAATGATCCGTGGATGAGTTCAACGCCAGCCCAGGCAGGCTTCTAGGACAGCCACCGATGGGTAATTTGGGACCAAAAGGAAGGAAGGGGCAATCACCAGAACTCGGGATGGGTTTGCTGTAAACGTGGAGTGCCAGACAAACATCTCTTTCTTTACGAAAGACTGATAGAGCAAAAGAATGTTCTGGATGTAGGATGAAGATTTCAGCAAGGCACTTGTCATAATCGTTCATGGCAACCCCTGGGGACAAGCTGAGCGTTTGTCACCCAGATGGTATCCAGTGAGGAGCATTCACAGCAGGCCAAGGCGGGTGAATGCCTAACGGATTGAGATCAAACCGGAGGAGCATCCCCCAGGCTATAGGACTGCCTTGTCCTTTCCAGGATGTGCTCAGTGACTCTGGTGCAGGGGAGAGGACATACTGATGAAATTTGCCAATGACCTAAAGCTACAGGGGGTAATAAATACCATGTATAATGATAAGAAAAATAATAGCTAATAGTTAATATTCTACAGCACCTACCATGTGCCATGCACTGTTCTTAAACACATGATAGGTGTTAACATTTAAATTTTGAGGTAGGTAATATCTTGACTCCCATTTTACAGGTGAGAAAACTGAGGACCAAGAGCTTAGAGTCATGGAACCAGATTTCAGTTCAGGCCATCCTGTCCCAGAGCCTGGACTCTTAATCCCTTGCAATGAAACAGATGTGATAGCAAATGACTTCAGTGGACTGGGCTCATGACAGAACAGGAGATGAAGTCCAATAGGAGTATGTGGGCTCTGCAGTTTGTAGAACCAGAGGGCATCAAGACAGGGCCGGCAACACAGCTTGTCAGCAGCATATCTGAAAACTCGGGGCGGAGTCGGTGGGGGGGCGGTCTGTGGCTGTGTCGCAACCCGAATCACAGGGTAATGAGGCGCCCAGTGCGGCTGCAGGTCTGGACTCAGGACTCCGCCTTTTGAAAGGGGCAGTGACACAGTGGAGCAGGCCAGGCCAGAAAAAAGGGTCAGGAGGTGGAGTCAGGAACTCTGACTGTAATAACTAACCAATCACTAATACATCAGCTGTTGAGGAATGGTTGAAATAACTGGAACCAGGCTGGGGAGGGCACCTGAAGGGCCGGCATCAGAGCAGGTTGGGACTCACCTCCAGAGGGAACTCCCAGACTCCAGGGGCCGACATCACAGCACATGTGGTCCAGGGCAAAGGAGCACATTCTAGTTCTGCAGGCTGCCTGGAATTGGGCTGGTGATGAGTATTTGGGGAGGAAGCAACACACAGCTCTCTCAACATAGTGCCTTGAGTGTGCAAAACTGGTAGCTGTTATTGCAATGACAATGACTGACTTCGACAATTGAATTCAGAACCTGCGGCTTATTAAGTGGATGATTACGAGCCCGTCATTCCACCTGACTCTTGGTTTGCTCCTCTATATGGTGGAGACATTCTCTTGATTCTCAGTACAAGTCCCATCATCCTCACAGCACCCTCTCTGGGCGAGTGCCACGGCTGCTCTCTCTCCTGTTCACCAATTTACAGATGTGGACCCTGGAATTCAGGTGCCACGAGGGCCAGGGACGGAGTCCAGTTCTGGCCTGTTCAAGCCTAAGACCTTTTAGAAATATCCTTCTGCTACCTCCCTGGGGCTCAGCGGATCCTTTGGGAAGTAAGAAGGGAGAGGAAACGTGGAGTTCGCAGGTGCAAGGGGTCTGGTCCCCCCAACTCCGTGCAAGCATTGGCGGGTCGTGGGAGGGAGGACAAGCTGGTGCAGTAGAGGAACCTGCTTCCGAGGCCTGGTGGGCTGTTCCCTTCCTGATTCAGCCTCAGCTTCCTGGCTCCTCCCCTTCCAGCCCCGCTGCAGGCTTTTCTCTTTCAGCCTGTCTGACTCCATCTGGGTACTTTGTCCTGCTAATTCCAAGGCTAGGAGGGCGTGTGCACTCTTTAAACCGTTCTGCCCTAATTAGAAGTTCCTGACAGCTTGTTTGGGCCCCTGTCAGGCTCTCTGAGTCGCTTTGCACCAATAAGTAAAAAGGAAAATTGCTATCCTTCCCGTACCTGGATGCCTGGTGTCATTGTGAGCGGCATGCGTGGCCGGCGCTCGGCTGAGTGCTTGGTGCTGAGCATGCTGTGCTGAGTCAGCCAGGGCCAGCAGCTGGGCAGGGTCTTGTCCCTCCAGGGTGACCCAGAGCTCCAGTTCCTGACCCAGAGGGACTTGATCAGGGCAGCTGACTGAGGCTGCGGGGATGCAGACTGCTAAAACACGAGTATCCAGATTCCAGGTCCTTTCTGCCTTTGAAAGCCCACATATGTTCAGGGTCAAGGGCCACAAAGCATAGGTGGTTCTCTTCCCCACGACTACCGTGGGGACAGATGGGCACTCTTGGAGGACAAGCACTGGATGTTATATTTTTCCAGGGACAAGTGAAATCCTGATTCCACTGACCTGCCTCCAGAGTTTTGAAAGTTAAGACATAAGACTGTGGAACTAGATCACCCAGGCTCAGACTTCTGTTCTGCCACCAATAAGCTGTGTGCCCTTGGGCAAGTCCTTCTACTTCTGGACTTAGTTTTGACATCTGTAAATTGGGAGAATAACTGGGTTGTGAGACTTAAATAAAGCCTTCAGAATAGTGCCTGATACCATGTAAGCACTCTACAAATGCCAGCTATTATTGTTTTTATGACACTTGAGTGTTACAGTTAATAGTTTGAGTTCCAGTTACATTATAGATTAACCCTGAGATCTTGGGCAAGGTGAGATTCTTTATTTCTAAAAATAGATATAATAACAGTACCTTCCCTTACGATTATTGTGAGGATTAAATGAAACTGTATATATAAAACACTTAGCACACCACCTGGAGCACATGTCAGCAAATGACAGCCTATCTCTGTGCTAGTCAGCCGTATAGTACTGTAACAAAATGCCCAAGATAATCAACTTGAAAAGAGGTAAGGGTTATCTTGGCTAATGGTTTTGGAGTTTTCAGTATATGCTCACTTGGCCTTGCTGCTTTGGGGCCTGTGGCAGGCAGCATGTCATGTTAGAAGTGTGTGGTGAAGGAAGCCCACTCACCTCATAACCAGGAATGAAAGAGAGAAAGGGTCCCACAATCCCTTTTAAGGGCATGCCCCTAATGACCTACCTCCCCTCCAAGCACCACCTCTTAAACATCTCACCACCACCAACAGCACCACAGACTGAAGATCAACCCTTTAACACATGGACCTTTGGGAGATGCTTGTCCAAACCATGGCAACCTGTTTTTATACATAAAGTTTTATTTGAACACAGTCGCTCTCTTTCCTTTAAGTATTGTTGGCTGCTTTCTGGCTACAACTGTAGAGTGGAGTACTGCCCACAAAGCTGAACATATTTACTTCCTGGCCCTTTACAGAAAAACTGCCTATCCCAGACCCAGAACATAGTAAGTGCTCATTAAATACTAGCTGACATTATTAACAAGTAATTGTAATTCTAATTCACACATTGCTTCACCAAGGAGTTTGAGGCCATGCTTGTAGGCACATACAGTGCTTAAGGTTTTCTAACCAGAGAGTGTTTTGAAGGATTTCTATGATGGGGGCGAAGAGATTTTTGAACATTCATCTTGTTTATGGATATTTTTAGAAAGGAAAACTAGGCATGGTATTTAGTAGTGTGACACACCTTCCCCTTGCCACATATTTCCTTTTTCAAGGATCATGAGGAACTAGGGGGTTGCCCCTCTCTCGGCTTCACTGATTCATCCTACCAGCAAGGAAACTTTGCTTCCTTCCTGGGTGCATGATCTATTTATCTGGCCCCAGCAAGCCCCAGCTCCAGTTCAATAAGCAGAGCTGTCCGATCCTCAGACAAAGGCATTTGGTTCTCAATAAGCAGAGCTGTCCGATCCTCAGATGAAGGCACTCAGCTCTGCAGGACCTGTGTTCACAGCCCCATGCTAGTGTTTCCTTGCCTCTGCCCCCAGTACAGCATCCTCTGTCTTTCAGGCCAGGAGAGACCCCCACGTTCCCTGCAGCTCAATGGACAGCACTGTGTCCAGGCCTCTGGCCCTGGAGGGGAGGGTGCGAGTGCGCCCAGGATGGCAGCAAGGCAGGAGCCTGTGCGGCAGTGCCCTGCTGTCCTGGCATAGGGGGAGGCTATTATCACTCAGTTTTTATGCTGTGTTCCGGATGCCGTTCCTCCTGCCACGGACGTGCAGCCATTAAAATATTAATGTCTGGCATGTGGCAAACATTTAAAGTATGCTGGGACTTGGGAGCTGTTGAGTCAGGCCTTGTTGACACAGGGCCTCACCTGGATATTGTTTGCTATGTAAATACCAAGGATTCCTCCCTGAGGTTGGAACCCCTCTTGTCTCCCATGCTCACTTCCTCCCATGCTTCGGTGGAAAAGGAAGTTTGTTCTCTGTCCATACCCCCCTTCCCTCCCAGGGCCACATGGGTGTATTTGAGTGCCAGCTGCCAGGAAGCATTTAAAGGACTCGTTTCGGGGCATTGTCCATAATCGCAACTCTGGAAGTGCCTTGAGGCCTGGGCACCAGACTGGGCACTGTGGAGGGCACGGGACCAAGCGAACGTGGCTGCTCGCTGCCCGCCAGAAGTCTCCCTTGTCCAAAGGGGTTAACCCTGGTCACCAGCACTGACATACAGCACAAAGGACAGGAAGGCCCATACCTGACATGCACAGTACCCCTCCCATGTCCATTCCAGCCATCACTGGTTGATAGGGACAGCCTTTTTTTTTTCCCCTGAGCTTCCAAACAAGTGTGCAGCCCTTATCAACACAGGAAGCCACCTCTACTCAATTGGAACCAGCCTGAGATGGAACCAATTTGTTGTTCCCAGTGAAGGAGAGGACGAGTGGTGTAAGAGGGGTTCTGAGGGGGTGAGAGGGGCTCTGAGGGGGACCAAGCCCTTCTAGATGGGGAGAGGTGAGGCCTTGTGGAGGAGGTGGCCCAGGGAGGGCACAGGGAAGGTAGAAGGCAGAGCGTGAGCAGGGCTGGAAAGCGATATTTTAAGCCCAAATATTTCACTTGGGTAAAAGGCACCCTTAGCCCTCAGGTTGCGCCAAACAGGCAGTGAGCTGGGCTGGAACCCCTGACCAGGTGGACTCATCGTCCTCAGAGGTGATGAGCATATTGGGCTGCTGCTAGTTGCCCGTGGCCGCCCTCTCCACCATCACCGGGTGTGCTCCCCTATTCCAACAGGGTGGGCTGCTGTGGCCACAGCCTGCCTCCGAGAGTGAAGGGAAGAAGGGAAAGAAGGGTCACGCTGAGCTTTTAAAGAAAGAAACCACAAGCTCTTATATGGAGACAAGTCTGCACGCTGCCTTGACTGTATCCTACAGCCCTCTCCATAACTGTGGTCAGAGAAGACCAAGACGAAAGCATCGAGGCCCAGAGAGGGCCGGCCACTTGCGCAAGTTTGCTCAGCTGCTTAGTAGTCCAGCCGAGCCCAGAACCTTGCTCTCCTCCACCGACCATGAGATAAAAGGGTCTTCGGGTTAAGTATCCTCTTGCCCCCTGGCTCTGGGCTGGCAGGGGCCACCCCTGCCCTTTGCTATCGTTATTGTTCATGCCCACTCGCAGCTGCCTCTCTCTGAAAAGGGTACAACCACCAGGCTCCAGCATCAGGGTAGTAAAAGGAGAAGTAAAACATGATAAATTGCTGCTAATGCTGCTGGGTGACTGAGATAAAGGCTTGATTGTTTGGGCAGCATAAATCAACACCCTAAGCTGGATGGGAAATAAAGCAATAATTTAAATCTATTTTCAGGGTCTTGTGGGCCGAGTGACTGACCAGGAATTGATATCTGAGGATGGAATAATGGATGGGGGAGGGTGATAGATGGTTAAACCACAGCGAGTGGATATCTCTGCTCCCCCAGACTTGTGGCAGCCCTGTGGGTGAGCTCTGGGCAGAACCATAACTCCTTCCCCTGTTCTGGAAAGAGGTCCCTGTAATCCACATGCCTGTCTTCCCCAGCCAGCCCACCCGCCCACGGCCTCGGCCCCTCCTCCAGGCGCCCCAGGCACTTCCTCATCACACTTGGTGAAGGAGCTATTTCTGTTGGGTCCCATGCTGGGCACAAAGCCTTAAAAATGTAGAAGACAAGCTGGGCATGGTGACACTCACCTGGAATCCCAGCTACTTGGGGGACTGAGGAAGGAGGATCATAAATTCGAGGCCAGCCTGGGAAACTTAGCAAGACTCTCCTCTCAAAATAAAATAAAAAAGGCTGAGGGTGTGTCACAGAGAGAGAGCGGTTGCCTAGCATATGCAAAGCCCTCGGTTCAATCCCCAGCACCAAAAAAAAAACAGCACAGGACAAAATTACCAGATTATAGGATCCATGCGGACAAAGACTACGGCTGCCCATTTCACACCACATTTCCATGACTGGCTTGGTGTGTCAAGTGCTCAATATATTTTCTGTTGAAGAAGGGAATGACTAAACGACACAAAGTCTCTATGAACGTTAGCTTCTGTGCAGACTGGACTGTGGCAGGGATCCAGGGAGGAGAGAAGAAGCGAGAGGCCCAGTTTGTGCTGGGAAATAGAGAGGTTAAGGAGCCCCGAAGAAGGGAAGGCTAAGCTGAGTCTGGGAACAGGAGTAGAGCTGTCACGGAAGCAAAGGCCCTCGAGGTAAAAGAACCAGCACATGCAAAGGCCTAGAACGGGGAACGCTGCCACATCCACCAGTTAAAGTTTCCATTATCTTTCCAATTAATTAATTAATTAATTAATTAATTTTTAATAGGCAAATATAATTGTGTGTATTTATCATGTACTACAACATGATGTTTTGAAATCATAGTTTCTGTTTTTAACGCCTATCTCCCTAAACTTGACTTTCTCTTCTTCCTGGTCCTGATCTCCTTTGGGCATTGGTGACCCACATGGACAGGAGGGTGAGTGTGGTCCAGGCATGGTGTGGTGTAATCAAAAGACTCTTGTGCGAGGATCCTATAGGCTTTGTGGCCCAGGTGTGTCACTGCGTAGCTCGGTGGGCTCAGGAATTCCCTTCAAACCCTTCTGGTTCTTCTCCTCCTGTGGAAAATGGCAAGGTGGGGCGTTCAGTTAGGTGATCTCTAGATCCTTGATTCTTTCTGGGCTCCTGTTGAAGTGGGCTCAGTCCATGCTTTAAGTGATTTCTGGGTGGGACTACCTGCTGGCCCTGAGATACCCTTTCCACCTCTAACCAAGCGACAGGACCTTGGTAGCCTTTAATAAATGCTTGGCAGTAGGTTGCTTTAAGGCAGAGGTCCCTGTTTTTCAGAAAAGGGAGCAAGATAAAGTTTCCCAAAAAATATTGGAGTTACAGATGGTCTCGTGTCTCTATCCAAACTATAACAATAGGACAAAATTCCTACAGTACCATGGCATTTACCATAAGAGCAGGCGATGGGCCAGACACTAGATACATTTACTCAGCTAATCCCACAAACCCCTCCAGGATTAGGCTGAGTGGAGGCTGAAATGGGGACTCAAGAAGATGGACTAACTCACCCAGCACCGCTCAGTAAGTTGTAAAGCCAGGATTTGGACTGGGCAGTGAGGCCCTAAAGGTTGTGCTGCTAACCTTGGCACTCTCACCACTGGGCTAAACTGCACTGTGCTGCTCTGCAGACAGCAGGAGAGATGGGCGAAGATGAGCCAGCTGGCAGGGGGCAGCTTCCTCAGCGGCAGTGTCTGGGTTGCTGGGGTTCTTCCATTACTACCACCCAGCACCCTCCATCACCTCCACACTGCCACGGGCCGCCTGTCCTATCAAGAATCAGGATGGATGGGCTCCGCAGAACCTGTCAAGGCCAGACAAGGGGCCACATCTGAACCAGTGACGGAGGTCGTAAATTTTTATGTTCATTACGTTTGTTTTGTTTGGTGTAATTAATGGATCTATTAAGCTCAATCAAGCCCTGACCTCTTTTATAACCATTATAAATCAGCTCCAATGGCTCTGGGAGGGGCTAGTGTCACTTCATAGGCCTCCCTGGGAGACGCTGGTCATTCCACGGAGTGAACCTTGGGAACAGTGCAGGGGGTGGGGAGAGGAAAAGGCCAGGACAGGTTCCCCTGGGGACTATTAGGGATGAAGGTGGAAGCTACCAGCAAGACATTGAGAATGGAGGGGAAAAGAACCTTGGGGAAACTGAGGCAGGATGCCTTGCTGTGATTCCCAGTCTAGTAGCATTCAATCGTTCATGTTTGTATCAGTCTTGGGCTGCAGAAAGGGAGTCGGGAGGGAGAAAACAACAGACTCTCCCATACCTTATCCTTTTCTCCCTAAAAATGGCTTCCTGAGAAATGAACACAGCCCCAGAAGGGGAGCTGAGCCTGGGAGGAGAGAGGAGAAGATGCAAAAGTGCCCTAGGAAGGACAGACGCAGAGCCACCAGCCTGGAGCAGGCAGCTGAGGTGACCACGACAGGCATCTCTTTCCCGGCTTTGCTCTCTGGTTTGGTGAGTGGCTGAGTGCGGCGGGAGAGGGTCGCAGCTACATTCTCAGCTATTAGGATGAATGTATCCCCAGGATACCAGCGAGGATACTGCCGGCACGCGTGCACCTTAATAACAATAAAAAGGAAACTAACAAAATACCATTCCCCATCATTAAAATGCAGAAGCAGATAAAGAGCAGCTCCTGTGTAATTACAAAAAATTCCTATTTCCATAGGAAACTAACACTTCATAAATTTCCAACCTGAGCCTTTCTCTCCAGGGAAATTGAGTTTCTATGAATATAGAAATTTGGTAATTGCCCCCAAAACTGTGCTTTTCCGCATTAGTGAATAGCAGGAGTCGCCTTTGCTTATAGCCCCCAGTGGTGTGGATTCTCTCCCCACCACTGTATGGGTGAGAGCCCACCCAGTCTGCCCCCACCATCAGACCCATTTAAAGCCCCCAGGTTTGGGTTTCAGGAAGACTGATTTCTTCTCCAAGGGAAGGAGGGAGGAGAGAGGGCCTGCCGGTCAGGAGCCTAGTTCTGCATTTTCCCAATTGTATTTGTATTCTTCTTTACCAGAGGCACGCATTTTTATTTCAGTGCAATGTGTTTCTTTAAAAAAAAAATAAAATAAATGCACTATTAGATTTTAAAATGTACAGCATTATATAGCTCATAATGCCGTGGTAGATTTTAAACCTCTAAAAGCATATGCATTAGAGCAATTTTCTAAACTAATATAGCAAGAAGTCCACAAAAGCACTGCCACATTTGATAATAGTTGCCATCTTCAGCCGAGGATAATGATGTTAACAAATGTAATGGGAGTAATGAGTGGAGATTCAAAAAGCTGCTTTTGTTTAATTTTTTTGTAATGCAAATTCAGTTTGGGAATAAAAGAAGGGGGAATGGGGGAAAACCCTCTTATTTGAAATGAATCTTAATCTTAGCTGATGCTGGGCTAGTTGTGAGCGGAAGTGGCTTGATTGTGGAATTAAACAATCCAGAGATGCAATTATTAAGGCGATGGGAACAAAATTGGAAAAAAAGAAAAGCTTTGGAAGTGAATCTTCTTTCTTGAGCCTGGAATTACAGATGTTTGAGTAAAGAATCCTCGGCATTGTCCCTGAAGTCCCCTGGGCAAGACACCAGCAGGCTCCAGAGGTCCAGGCTCTTAAGTCTGATTCTAGGAGCAGCTGGTTTACAAAGAAGGGAGTTATGGGAGAGACTCGCCCTGAACCGTTGCCTATGCCAGGTTTTCCTATGGGACTCTGAGCAATTGCATCAAGCCCCACAACAGGTTCCATTCAGGGATTTTAGCAAACAATTCTTCCCCCTCAGTTTTCTCTTCTGTACAGTGGAGCAGTAGTCAGCACATTTGTGAGGGTGGTGACTCATATTTTAATTCCTCAAAAGAACAGAGGGTGGCACAAAGCTGAGCAGCCTTTAACTTCTCTTGACCTCATCTTTCTTCATCCTTGGCTAAACTCAGCCTGCCCCACGCAGCAGAAACCATTACCATGATTTTGATGCACAAAGCAAAATGCTTGTTCCAGAGTACCATCCTGGAAGGCTCCTCCTGGGCCATTTAGAGGTGTGCACGATTGTCTTGGTTTTCTTTAGACGACAGGGGCAACAAAATTGGACCTGCTGGAAATGCTTCTGAAAGGATCTTCCTGTCCTGGGAGCAGGGATGTCTGCAAAACAGTCTTCACTGGGTAAAGCTACTCAGCTTTGAAGTGACCAACTCCAGCTGTATTGATAAGGGACACCATGTAGCTTAGGACTCAGCACACTCTTTCTGAGTAAGTTCCATTTCCCCAATCAGATTGTCAACTTGCATGAGACAGAAACATTTCTGCATCTGTGACATTGTCCCCAGGGGCCTAACCAGGTGCTGGGCTCAACAGACATCGCCTAATTGCTGCCATCTACTGAGCCTTCGCCACAGGCAGGCATTTTTGTAAGTATTTTAAATAGGTCATTTCATTTGATATGAGCAACCTACCAGGTAGGCATTGTAATAATCCCAGTTTTACAGCTGGGGAAACTGAGTCACGGGGCTATTAAGACACAAAGAAACAGGTTTTAAGTGGCAGAGCTGGACTGGAAAACAGTGGTCAGTCTCTCCAATTCTTGTCCCTGACAATCGTGCTGGATATATGGGTGGCCCCTTAAAGGATTTTGTGCACCTAGGACATTTGTCAGATCCATCCCACAGCTCACAGCATGGTTACCACGCCTGGTGGGCAGTCCAGCCCAAGGAGGCCTGGCTGCTGCCTAAGGGAAAGTTTTGGGGCAAAATGATTCTGAAGATGAGAATATTGTGAAATAATATGATTTTATGAGGGTGCAGAGAAGTGGGGACTGTAAGTTACAGTCACTAGCTCCCCCAATTTACAGCTTTAATTAATTTGAAATTACAACATAGATTTTTATGATTAGCAGGGACATCTCAGTGAGCAGGGAAGGAACCTTTAATGTTGATCCCAAGATGAATCTGAGAGATGAAATATCCATGCAATAAACAACGTGGTGTAGAGAGAGCAAAGTAAAATAAAAATTCCAGGCCATCGGCACACACTCTGTCGGCAGAACAAGCCCCCCACCCACCCACACTGTCCCCTGAGGAGGGGACAGCCATCCTCACACCAGTCAGAGTTGCACTGGGGCCAGATCAAGTCCAGGGATTTAGTCTCCATGTGTTACTGAGGAGACCCAGTCTGGGCAGAGACTCTGAGCTGGTCCTGTCCCTTCACCAGGGTCTGTCCCTCACCAGACTTCCCTTCAGGGGTCATTGGTTTCCTCAAGGGCCTGGTGGGGACCAGCTGCCTGGGGTTTCATCTTTTTCCTGAGACCAGTGGATCAGACTTTCCTGTTCCCTAAAGACGCTACTTTATTGGCTCACCTCTGATGAAGGTCTGCCCCAAAGACAGGACTCGGGAAACCAGAGACTGGAGTCTGGGAAGAGGGTTATATAACCATCAACTTCACCAAGAAATTTATGCACATAAACAGCCATTATAAAAACCCTTTGGGGCTACTTATGGACTGAATATTTATCTCCATTTCCCACCCACTCTCCAATTCACACCTTGAATTTTTTTGGAGGGGGGTGTCCTGGGGATCGAGCTCAGGGCCTTGTGCTTGCCACGCAAGCACTCTAACCACTGAGCTAAATCCCCAACCACATGTTGAAATTCTAATTCTATATGTCACTCTATTCGGAGATAGGGCTCGTAAGGAAGTAATTAAGGTTAAATGAGGTCGTAGGGTGACCTCATTTAAATGATCTGACAGGTTTAGTGTCCTTACAAGTCCTCGGGTCTGTCCCAGTGTCCAGCAGGACTGAAGGTGCTCTGGTCCCTGACACACTGGGTCCACTCTGTACCAATTCTATCATTGGCCCCTCCAGAGTGCCTGAAAATTCTCCCTTAGGACAGCATTGTGTTCTTTCTGAAAATGAAAATGCCAGCAATGTCTTAGGTGCAAGGGAATAAATCAGTTCCTCCAAAAGCAAAATGGTAGACTTCATGGCCCTTTGGAAGCCTCTGTAACTGCCAAGTACTGTACATTTACTATTTCATATGATGCTCACAATAGTCCCTTGAGTTGGGTGTTATCATTATTCCCGATTCGCAAGAAAGAAAACTGAGGCTCAGAGAGGTTAAGAAACTTGCCCAAAGCCCAACGGCGTTTAGTTATGGGAAGGACAGGAGGACCTTAGGTGCCTGAGTTGGAGTATCTGTATTATCAGGGAGCACTTGACAGCGGGCTGTATAGAGACAGGCTTGGCACATTTGGAGAGAACGAGTTCTGTCAATGCAGGCGGCCCAGTGGAGAGGGGATGCGGACCGTGTCCCAGAACTGGAGCTTCGCGTGTTGGGGTTAAACCAGACAGGTCTGAAGTTGCTTCCACCTGAGTCTCCTTGATAGTTAATGTGAGAAGACTGAGGCACACACAGGGAAGTGTAGGGCACAGGAAGGGAGGTTGGAGATGTTGAAGACATGGTGCTGTCCTGAGCAGCAAGTAATTCTCAAGTTCACACTGCCCCAGTGCAGCTGTGACCTCACCCTTGTTGTGTCTACACTGGGCAACCAGCCTCCACCTGAAGCTCTCATGGATAAAGAAAGTATTCACCTGCCCAAGATTGCTTTGAGGACGTCTGGTCTATCTGCCTGCAGGCAGCTGGGCTGTTAAAAGTTTCCCTTGGTTAGATGCACCAGACTCTAGGCACACCCGGGGCGGGCTAGAGTGGGCTGACTGGAGGAGCCTTTGGCCCCATCAGGGAGAGGATGGAGCGGCAGAGTGGAGAAAGCCAAAAGGACCTCCGAGGCCTTGCACTCCATCTGTTTTCCTTTACTTTGGGAGCCAGAAAGCTAACTGTATTTCTTGCCACCATATTGTGGCTTCTGAAATGTGGTATTTATTTACTCACCAGGGCAGGGAGTGACTGTTCCTAAACAGTGTGCTGCACTTCAGGTGTCTACTTGCCGGCCACCACCCACCTTCAGGGCCAAGGGCATTCATGTCTGGGATTGCTGCAGGGGCTGCCACAAAGCGCAGGCTTTGTAGGTAATTTAAAACCCACTCAGTTGCCACAGGGAGCTCAGGAAAAGCCATGCCAGGCCGTCTTCAGAGCAAGAGGGAGCTGGAGTCTGATGCACCCACATGCACATGTGAGGCCAGGCCCATTGGCAAGGCTTTGTTTTCCCACACGAGTTGATCATAGAGGCCTGTGACTTCAGAGCTCCAACACTGCCAAGTCATGAGGCATAAGATGGTATTCAGTCCCCTGTCTTCATCTGCAGAGGAGTAAACAAAGGTCTAAGCCAAGGCTATTGACTTGTGATCAGTGACCTCCCAAGATTATGTATGATTTGACTATCCAGGTCAGTAGATCTATAAAGACTTTCAGAATCTGCACTTCAAAATAAAGACCTCAGGTGGTTTGGGTAATTGGTTACATTTGGGGCAAGATGACATCTTGCCTAAGATGTCAGTGGCAGAAGTGTGGCTAGACACTGGGCCCTTCGTCCCACTCATGTTGTACACTTGTATGGTATGTGCTAGACACATGGGTTTTGCACAGATGTGTTTGTGGGTGGCTTCTCCCTTCCTGGCCCACAGTGTACCAGAACAAGTCAATGTGTGGGGCCCAGAACACATGTGATAAAGGAATTCACAGTATAGGGGGCTTCCCCTTTACACCTCTTCCTTCTCAGCCCTTAATCTTGGTGGATTATCTAAACTAAACACTGCATTCTGATTGCTTTCCTCCCTGGGAACAAGCAGCCTAGAGACACGGGAAAATTAGAAGTGATCTAAACTCTAGTCTCTCGCCTCCGAAGGCTTCCATTTCCCCTAGTATAAAATAAGAGAATAGAAATAATGAAACCAACCCCAAATGAAAACCTGGGTTAAAAAAATAAATAAGTAAAACCAAGGAGCTAGGAAAGACCTCACATGAGCAGAGGCAGCTCCTATAAATTGGTGGGGAAAGATGAGCCTGCTGCCAGACAGGAGGAGGCCACCGAGAGGTGAGCTTGGATGTCAGGCTGACATTCAGATTGGTGTGAGAAGAGAGGCTGCCCTTGGTGACTGAAGGGCCCTTCATTCCCTGTGGTGTCCCTAGAATCAAACTCTCTGGACCAAGACACCCTCCCCTTTCCCCCTGTCTCAGACAGGGCATGACCTGAAGGAATGGGCACACATTCTGAAGTCCCCCCACCTACCCAAGTTCATTGCCAGATGTTGAAGGTGAGCCCCAATTATAAGCACGACTATTCTGCACAGGACACAGTACAAATCCCCTAGCCAGCTTCCCAGCTTCCCCGCATGGAACACTTAGGAATTTAGAATTGGAAACTTGAGTTTTAGAGCAGCAAAACATCCTGAGATGTTGGAAGGTGGTAGAAGGACCAAGAAGCAGACAAGCACCTGTTTGAAATTGGGGGAGTATAGTTCTGCTTAGAGGCAAGAAGATGGCAAGTTACACAAGTAAGCTGATTCGAACCTTGTCCGTCTTCCTGGACTTCAGGTTTTGCACTCCTAAGCGGCAGTCATTGCCGGCCACTCCCGCAGTGGTTCCGAACCTCGGAGAAATCTCCAGTTCATTGCAGAGAATGTCTACTGTGCAGAGCATATTAGTCGTGGTCAGTGGTGAGGGCCGAGAAGAAGAGGAAGTTTTAGCAGTAAACAGAATCTCTTCTATGTTGTTGGGGAGCAGAAAGTATTTTATTTCGAGCAGAAGAAAAAAATCTAATGATGTCTTAAAACAATATTCATACTTAGAGCGAACTGGCATTCGATTAGGATTGTCCAAGGTAAATGTAGACTCTCAGCTGAGTTTACCTGTCCCTCGCCACTACCCTGCCTTCTGTAGCCATACGAGAGCTCCTGGAGAATGTGAACTCGTTTTAATAACAGCCCAAGCAAAATAAAATTAGCAAGGTGAATCTGCTGGGGAGAAAATCATATATTGCAAGTCAAAGGCAAGTGCACACTATTTTTAGATTCTGCATTGTAGGGGGTTATCTGCATTCCCCGCCCCTCCACAGCCCCCAGACATCCCTTCCTCAGGCGTGGGTATTCAGAGTGTGCACCACACACACACACACACACACACATACATCCGGGGCACATGCGCTTGCTTACCTTGTCAGCACCCCACTTAGCTCAGTGCCTCCACCACCCACCTGACGCGCACAGGGGAAATGGAAACGCATTGCTAAAGCTCCTCTGAATGAAGAGTTCTGTATTAGTCACCACCAGCCTGGCTGGGCCCCCAGTGGAGAGTACCATCCCTGCTGTGAGGTACCAAAATAAATGGCTTTTGAGGCACCATGGGGAAATATGCTTAGACTCGCATACAATTAAAACAGTTATTAATACTTGCATTGTTCCTGGGGTGTGGGTGTGTGTGACATCTACCTTTTCCCTTTGGCTAGAGCGAAACAAGAGAACATATGTTCTCATCGCCATCGCCAGCGCTCCCAGCCAACTCGCCCAGACGAATGCTAAGTGTGAGGCCACGCTCAGCTCCCCTCCCTGCAGTGCCAGGCCCCCTCTGCGGGCCTGCCGGTCTGCCTTGCTTGACCCACCTGGTCTAGGCTGAGGCTGAGGAGCTGGAGGTCAGAATTCCAACCACAGGATCTTTGCAAGCTTCAATTTTTGCTATCTATCCAAAAAAATTAAGTGAGTGTGTGTTAGGGGAGGCACATAGACTAGCGGCTATGATGCTCTGCCCCACCTTGCTGGGTTGTAGGACAAACAAAGAACAGATGTGCAGGCACTTTGAGCTTTACAGCGAGTAAGTCTGATGAATGATAATTAAGGTTCTGCCTTTTGTTTTTTCCTTTTTGGTAAATTTCATTATCATCATCTTGTCTGGTTTGTTTCAAGTCATTCTTATTCTGACTGGACTCTCTCCTTCCCTTCCTCTTTTGCTTCCTTCCTTTCTTTTTCCTTCCTTCTTTTGTTCCAGTCTTCTTTCCTGCATACTTCCTTTCTGCCTCTTCCTCTCATTTTCTCCTTTCTTCATAGGAGTTGGGGGCAGGAACTTTAGAGTCTATTGTGTGATCCTGGACAAGTTATTTATTCACCGAACAGTTTTCTCATCTGCATAATGGAATAACATTACTTGCAAGGGTCCAGCTAGGTAATCTGAGTGCAGAGTTGGGCCATGGACTCCATTATAAGGGTGGAGGTGGTGATGGTTGTTATTATTCTGAACATCACTGTCATTATTTATCTCTCTTCCCAACATTCTGGGGCTGAAATGCTGAGCCCTGCCGGCTCTGGAGATAGACATTCTGTCCCCAGGGTGCCCACTGTCTTAGTGGGTAACAGTCTTGCCCTGGGGTAAGGCAATTTAAAGACATCAGATTCTGGCTGAAGTTGGACTGGGTGAAAAGGAAACCTTGTTCTCCAGGTTTTTGGAAAACTCAGATGCGGAAAGAGGTTTACATTCTGAGTTTTGATGACAGGATGGGCTAATGGGCCTAAAACCCATTTGTCACTTGGGAACCGAGGTTTCCTGGGACCAGAAAACTAGCAACCACAGAAACACAGTTGGTTTCAGTGTCAATATTTGCCACATGGTGAGTAAACAAAGTCTCCAGGTCACAATCCAGCTGTCGGGAAGGGAAGCCAGAGTTGGGCAGGGGCCCGTCGTGTGCACGGGCTGTGCTCTGAATAGCAGACAAAAGAATTCCAAGGGGAGGAAGAACGGAAAGCATCTTTCCCGTTCCCCCTTAGACCTTTAGGTCGATGGTACCGGCAGCCTGGATGATGCTGAGATGAAATAGCCCTGGGGTAATTGAGAGTTGAAGATGTGCACTCGCAGCAAGGCGCCTTCAGAGTCCCTGCTGCTGTGCTTCAGCCCCCATTCCCACGGGTCACAGGTCCCCCAGGCTGCGGATCAGAGCGTGAGCCCCTTTATCCGCATCCCCATGGCATGAACCAAAGCTGCAATCTCACTTTCAGAGAAACTGCAAGTTTGCGCTACTAATTTAAGAAATCTCCAAATTCAAACTTACCAAGTAGACAAATTAGGAGGTGGCTATTTACATTCCAGAAAGTCTTCTATTTTACAACAGAGTTGAGCCACAAGAATCTTTTAATGATTGGCTTCCTCTAGATTGGTCTGGGGTTGATTTAGATGTGACAGAAGCTTTGGCAGAAGACACATGAAATGAAAGAATTAGAAATACTGTTGATATCTCAATAGATGGAAATGAAGATAAAAGATCTTGGATATATTAGTGAAATTCAAAGGGAATAAAAAATTTGATAAGTATACAATTTCTCAAAAGATGGATTAAATATTGTTTCATTCATGCAACAAACATATATTGAATATCTACTGCATGGCAGGAGCCAGGAAATGTAATAGAAGACATAGGTCTTGTTTTCAGAGTTTCACAGAAAGAATAAACTGACCTTGTGGTGTGGAGTGGGAATCTCCAGCAGCAAACATTCACTGGACTCACAGAGGAGGGTCTGAACCATACTACAGGCAGAGCAGTCAGGGAAGGCTTCCTGGAGTGGGCACTAAGCTTAAGGTTCTGCAAGAAGAGTAGGTATTTGCCAGCAGATGAGACAGGAGAAAGGTAATCCCAAAAGATGGAACAAGCCCCAGCAGACATAGTGTTCCAGGGGACTCCAGGGGGCGGTGTGGGGGGATGTGGAGTGACGAAGGACAGCAGAGGCTAGCCAAGATGACAAAGTGTTTTCTGTGCCTCATCAGAGTCTGGACTTTGCCTGGAAGCAGTGTGGCCATTGTATGATATGATGCAAGAACGCATGGGAAACTCTCTGGGTTTTAGAAAGCTCAGTCGGGCAGCTGTGAGAAGGTCGCCTGGGGAGCCAGATGGGAGAGAGACCAGCCAGACAACAGGCGCAAGGGCCTGACCAGCACTGAGAGGAAGGCTAGGGAGTGAGGCTCAGTACCAGATGAGGTGGGAGAAGTCACAGGAAGTACTGTGAGAACCTGCCAGCATGTTTGCATGCCCCACACCAGCATCCAGCGTGTGCCAGGCGTACATTTGGCATAGTTGCATTGGGAACTACAAAGCTCCCGAATTATGCCCAAGTGTGTCTTCAGGACACTTACATCGCCAGGACTGAGGGTGACGATGTCTCTGACCCAGGCACCCAAGCAAGGTGCCTGGGTCCAAGGTGGCTAAGCATCCATGGGTGACAGACAAGGAGGGGTGAAAGGAGACGTGAATGGCAGAGGAGGGCTCCACATGACCTTTTGGTTTGAAGATGCAAGAATAACCATTTGGAAGGAGGAATGGGCCAGAGAAGCCCCCTCCCCAGCCCCTGCCGCCAGCTTTACTGAGGGGGTCTTTTCCATAGTCTTCATGGTCCCCTGAGAATGGCTGCCTGCATCCCCACCTGCCTCCAGCTGCATCTCATCCTGCATTCAGTGACAAACATCGAACTATTTTTCAGAAGTGTTAGTTGGAATTTTTAATTGACCATAAGCAGGTTATCAAAGCCCGTTTGTCTCTAGTTGTTGTTTATTCTCCAGGGGACTGTCCCACCCAGGGCGATATGGTGGCTCACTAAGCATGCATTCCCTTACCTCCTAACCGCCCCCCACCCCTTCTCATTTTGCCTCATTTAAAAATAAGAGAAAATAAAGCCAACTGTTCTACGGTAAGAGATATGACCTGAAGTGGCTTATTTAATGGCAGGGAGCCCTAAGCAACTCCATCCTGGTAGCGGTGCCATGGCACATGGCACTGGTAAATATCGTGGAAGGGGCAGCTGACTTCTGGGCAGGATTGTCCCAGCTCTAGCCCCGCTGCAGCCCAGAGCCTGCCCTGCCTCCATTCCCCCACACTCATCAGCGCCCCTTCTGCAAGGCCTGGGAACCTGGTTTGTTGGTTAGCCAGGCTTCCCGTTAGGTATTCGTTATTGATAGAGCAAAGTAGGTCAGTCAATAGCTAGTGGGTCTCACAGGTCCTATTTCTGACCTGATACTGGCCCTACACTTGGAGCTGCTGCTTCTCTGGGCTTGGGTGGGAATTGGCTGGGATGTCTTCATGGTCACAGGGGTGCTGGGAACACAAGCCATGTGCTGCCTTTTGGGGGGCTCTGGATAGCTCTGTGTTTTATTGGCGTGAACGAGGAATAGCAGATAGTCTGATGGTCAGATCCTCGAGGCTGCCATTGATCCCCTCCACCTCTCTGGGCCTCAGTGTGTCATCTTTGAGACAGTCTCTATCCGTCCTACTTCCTGGGGTTGCCGACAGAGCTGAGAAGCCTTGGGAGAATCCGAGCACTGTCATTCATTCTTAGGATGTCTGTTAGGCAGAGGCCAGGCACTACTCCTGGGCCATGGATTGAGGTGAACTCAGCCAGGCTTCTAAACTGGCCGCTCCCAGCTCAGGAGTTCCTCAAAGCAGAAAGGCACGAATGTGAAGTCTCACCAAAAACTGAAGACGCTGGTCCCCAAGTGCCTTTATGTCACACTTTCTGTTGCTAACTCTCCACCGTATGTCAACCTAGGCTGGCCTTGCTCTGATTATCATTCAACCTCTAGAAATGAAAGCGCAGTCAAGCCCAGAGGGAAGTGGGCCATATAGGCGGGCTGGCTGGCGTGTATGTGGGGGAGCAGGAGTGTTTGGATGGCTTCATTGTCAGTTTGTGTCCTCCAAGAAGCAGACGTTCTGTGGCCTTTTTCTTAGGAGAAAGTGCTGTAGGAGCTAAATTGGAAATGGAGCAGCAGTGGATGGGGGAACCCTTCAGACCCTTGTGCCTGTGACCCCCGGAAAAGACAGGGAAAGGACGGGGTGCTGGGCAGCGGTGGCCCAGCACTATGGCCCCTGTGCACTCCCTCATCGGCTAGGAGCAGCCCGAGAATGAGCATGTGCGGTCTTGGGGCAAAGCTGCCGTGGACGGGAAGGTGCCCCTGCTGGAGGTGGTCAGCCCACCACACTCCTCACAGATCCAGGTCTCAGCAGCCTGCTCCATTGGTACCTCGTCCTGTTTTCTGACATCCACTGCCTTGTGGCTTTGGGCATGTCTCTTTTCACTGTGACTTCCACCTCTATTCTCTGAGGTGACCCCATTAGGTCAAAATTCTCATTCCTGAGCCCCTCACTCATATGACCCCACAATTCCAATTCTGGGTATACATATCCATAAAAATCGAAAGCAGGCTCTCAAAAAAGGTATTTGGAAACTCATGTTCATATTAGTAGTGGTATTCACAACAGCAAAAGGTAGAAACAACGCAAGTGTTCATCAAAGTATGAATGGATAAGCAAAATTCACTATGTACCTACAGTAGAACATTATTCAGCCTTCAAAAGGAAGGGAATTTTCATGCGTGTGTTGGGCATAGGTAAATCCTGATGGCATTAGGCTAAGTGAAATAAACTAGTCACTGAAGGACAAGTACTGTGTGATTCCACTTACATCCTAGAGTTGTCAAACACACAGAGACAGGAAGTAGAATAAAGATTGCCGGGGGGGGCAGGGAGCGAGAGGGAGTTAGTGTCTAACAGGGACAACGTTTCAGTCTGCCAGATGAAGAGTTCTGGGGATGGATGGTGGTGGTGTTTGCACAGTGATACAAATGGGTTTAACACATCGAACTGTGCACTTAAAAATGGTTAAGATGGTAAATTATGTGTTATGCTTATTTTAAGTCCAGACAAAATTTTAAAAGTCATAGTTTACTGTAAGAGAAAAGAAAGACAAATAGATTGACCCCAGGTTTGCTTAGCATCTTTATTTTGCATCTCCCAATCAGGGTATGCACAGGGAAGGACTGAAGTCCTGGACGGGCTAGCAGCCAGGAAGGACTGCCAAGGGGGTCCTTGCAGAATAAGAGCTGAAGGCGCCTGGCTGGGTGCAGGAGGAAGCTAAGTATAGGAACAGGAATCAGCCAAATTTGTGTTTAATCTCAAGGCTGCCAAGCCAATGCTGTGTAACTTTGGACAAGTGATCTAACCTCTCTGAGCCTTTTTTCTTCCCCCTTCTTGATAAAATGAGGCAACAATACTAGTAACATCGGAGCTACTATGAAATCACAGGACCCCTGTGCTGTGTATAAGGAGGATCCCAGGAAACAGAAAGCCCCTTGTTAAATGTTAGCTCCCCTATTAGTCCCTGAAGAGTCTGTGGAGGAGGTAGAATTTTCGGGCTATTTAAATGTCAGCAGCTGCCTCAGATGACAAGGGAGGTTGTACTATTAATGGGTGAGCATGTGAGATGTCCTTTTCCAAGGTGTTGGGCAGGAATTTAACATGCTGGAAGTGAGCTGAATAGTGAGTACTCAGCTTGTGGTTCTAACTATGGGAGATTAGCATTTCTAGCCCACTTGTGAATGCAGATAACTTTGAAGGGAGAGTAATTAAATAGGTGCTTGGCAACCTGGTGCCTGGGCCAGCACTGGGGGGAAGCAGAGACCAAAGGAGTCGGTCTGAACAGTGAGGTGAGTGTGCCAGGCTCTCCCCACCCCATGGGCACCTGAGAGAAGCCAGACACAGCCTCCCCTGGGCCAACAGTTTCTTGTTGGCCACTGACCAAAGCCAAAGCCGGTGAGACTCTTATAACTCCTGCTTCTCTTTAGAAAATAATCGGCAACGTGCACATTATAAATTGGTGATTTCCATCCTGAGCTACACTCCCAGCCTCCTTGACAATTTGTGTCTTCGATGCCTACCTCACTCTCCCCAACAGCCATCCCAACCTTCTCCTCTCACAACACCCCAGCTTGCCGGTGGCCACATCAGAAAACACCACCTTGGAGGAGAGAGCTGGAGCTCCCGGTATGGAGCAGCTTCTGTTCCTGTCTGTATCCTCAAGTCGCCTTCTGCATGTCTGGGAAATAAAAGCATGCGCACCTGCGCTAGGAGTCTTGCTTCTACCTCCCCATGTCCCCTAGGGCTTTCCTTCACCTTAGAAATTACTCTCTAATCTTTCCTTCTTTTCCTATGTCATCTTCTCTTTTAGCTTCTGTCATGTTTAAATCCCCTCATATATTTTTTTAAATTTTCAAGCTATTTTTTAGTGATCCCTTTCCCTAAAACCTCTGAGTTTCTGTTTGGGGCTGACATTTACCGATCATTATTGTACGTTCTAAGTCCTTTGTTTTTATAGTATTGTATTTAATCCTAACAATGACCTACATGGAAGTTCTTGTGATTATCTCCATATAAAATGTTGAAGAAACAGTTGAAGAAACTGTGGCTCAGTAAATTAATAACTCACCCAGTATGACATGGCTGTAAGTGGCGGAGCCAGGATTCAAACCCAGGCTCCTTACAACCACCCAGACTTCCCACCACCGGACAAGTCCCTGTGTTACCCCTGATAAGTCCTTCAGCGTTGCCTCTCTTGGTCCTCACACTCTGGGTCTCTCTGTATCCCCTCAGTGAGGTGGCATTTGAAACTGCTCCTGTGGTTTCCATGATACCACTGTCTCCTGGTTCTCCTCCACACTCCCCCTTGGGTTGTCCTCATGAGCGTGTCTTCCTCTGCCCACCTCTACATTTGGTTTCCGCCTGGCTTGGTTCTCAGCTGTCTGGTCTTGTTCTCCATGCATCTCGGGATGAGTTTGTCCACTGTTCACTGTAACCATCCCTGTCACGAATGGGCCCAACACATACATCTACAGTCCCAAGCATGCTCAACACATCTCCTAGTAGGCTTACAACCTCCCTCATTTCAGATCTGTTTTTATTCCTTCCTTTGTTGGGTTAACAAACTCCTTGCCTGCTGGGTCGCTTAAGTTGGAAATCATAGAGAGCATTATGTGTGATGTGTGTCTGTCCTCTTTTGAACCTCATGAATAATCAAGTCCTCTTGAGTCAACCTTCTCACTAGTTGTGGACTCTCTCTGTTCTTTTATTCCTGGCACCACTGTTTTTGTTTAGGATCTTGTAATATTTCCCTTGAACTCGTATTTTCTTGCTTCTGTTATCTTCCCACAAATCCATCCTCTACACAGCTGCCAGGTGTCTTTCTGAAGCTTGGTCTGTCATTATGCTCTATTTCCTGTCTTCCAATCATCTAGAAGCTGAATTTCAGATCCTTAGCAGGTGTTCAGGGCCATCAATAGGCTGGCTCTTGCATACCTCTGGACTCGTCTTCCATTACACATTCCACCTGTCAGCTTCCCGCACTAGGCTTCATTGGTTAGCTATTCACAAGTCCCATGAAATAAATCATACATTCATCCCTGTGCCACAGAGCAGGCAGCTCAAGATCTGATCCATGATGCTTTCTTCAACCTTCAACCAGATGCATGATTCCCTCCTCTAGCTTCTCACACCACCACACGGCATTTAGCATGGCATGGTCAGCTGTCTAAGCATGTGTCTCCTTGTCTGGATGGGGCGGGGACCTTGTGGTTCTCAGCTGTGGATCTCTAGAACCCAGCATTCATGTGACAGTACGTGGCATGGAGATGTGACTCTGTAATGCTACTTTCATTTTATTTTGAGACATAAATACAACAGGTGCTAGGAGACTACAGATGGACATATATTCTTATTTCCAAAAAAGCATAAAATGTAGAGCCTAGAAATGGCAGGAGGAAGGAAGTTTCCATCCCTTATACTGAGCCACACAGCATTTAGAAAAGAACTCAGAACAATTCATGTCACAAAAAAAAAGCATCTCTTATTTGCATAAGGACATTGGACTGAAGGAGAACCGAGCATGATAGCCCAGAATGTTTTGGTTTGAATAGGCTTTTGACAGAGTCTCTCACTGTGTCCTTGTGGGTGAGGCTGAAAAACATGGTTGGAGGATACTCACTGATCATTAAAGTGTTAAGCCAGAAGAAACTCCAGGCCATCCAATCTAGCCCTCTCACACTATAGGTGAAAAAACTGAGACCCCCCCCCCCAAGGGCTCATTTTCCTAAAGAAATTAGAAGCATAACAGGGCCCAAGATCTGTTTTTCCTGGTTCTGGAGCCCTTGCTTTCCCTGGAGTCCCTTGGACTATAGCCTGTGAACAAGCATCCACAAAGAATGTTGTTATACAGGCTGACATGTACCCGGAGGGAGGCGTCAGATGGTGTGCTGCAGGGCTTGGTCCTTGACCCTGTTCAGTAATTTATCAAGCGCTAGGGTAAAACCAGCAGGCATGCTTTCCAAACAAGTCAATTGCACTGAGTGCAGAAGGGATGGCCATCTATGGGACTCTGGAATTGGAATCTGAAATAACCTTTCAGGCCAGAACGATGGGCTGAAAGGAAAGAGATGGAGCTTAATGGGAATAAATGGAAAGTCTTGCACAGAGGTTTCCAAAAAATCAATTCCATAAGTACACACTAGGGAAAACTTAACTTGATGTAGGTTCAGATAGAAAAGATTTCAGTTGATGCCAAGAGGATTTTAGGGCATCTTACGGTGAGTGAGTACTAAAATAACCCTGGCAAGGTGCTGAAACTCATTCTTGGACCTAATTAATAAAAGTGAGATTCCAAAACAGGACCCAACGCTTCTTGTTCTCTACGTGCAGGGAAGACCATGTCAGAGCCGGGCCCCAGTGTGGAGCACTGTCTCACTTTGGGAGGACTTTGATATACTGAGCACACTGAAGACTGGCACTCACAATGGTGAGGGGTCTGGGAATGTTGTCACACGGGGAAAGACAGGGAAAATGCACCTTAGAAGAAAATTTGAAGGACATTCAGCATGTGGCAGGGAAGTCCACAGGCTCTACAGGTTCCAGAGGGCAGAACCTGGGAGATCTAGGGCAGCAGATTATGGTTCTATCCACGGGAGACATGTCCTGGAGTCTCCCCACCCAGCAGTCTATGAGGACCAAATCACTGCAGGTGCACCTGTAGGGCCTGGGCGACCCTCCATCTGGCAGCAGAGGGTTTCCCTGGGAAGAAAGGTTGATTGAGGTGTTCCTGAGAGTTCCTTCCGGTTATTGTCTTCTGATCGTGATTATTATTCTGATTATAGAATGATAGCAGCTATGATTCTGTTATCCTGTATGGAGACATAAAACCATTACACACCTGTAATCCCAGCACTCTGGGAAGCTGAGGCAGGAGCATCACAAGTTTGAGCTCAACCTGGGCAACTCAGTGACCTAGCAAGCCCCTGGTCTCAAAATTTAAAAAGGGGGGCTGGGAAGACAGCTCAGCACAAAGACTCTGGGTTCAAGCCCACAAATAACAAACAACAAGCGAACAAACACCTTGACAAAACAGCCCTTCCCTTTCTTAGCTCTGTGTCATTATTCAAGCCAAGCAGTAGCTATAGTTAAAATTCCAACGACATCTAGTTATGTACTACCCAGGCTTGACAGAGTCTTAGCTTCGGTGTGTTTGTAGCGTAGGTGTGTTTGGGTAGGGTAGGAGAGAGGGAAATACAACAGAGACGACCTTCCCCTTTGGGATGTCAGACACAACCCACCTTGGCCGAGGATGCCAAGTGTGACAGACAGGGGGGTTCTCCATCACAGTGAGCGAGCGTCAGACAAAAGGGGCTGATGTAGCAAAATGAGAAGGAGACGGGATGGGGAGTAGAATCAGTGGGAAGGAGCCTCCCAGAGAGTGTATTGCGAGGAAGCTCGACTTAGGGAGAGGCCACTGCTGCTTCCCTCTGTGATTCACCTTCAAGTCTTCACAGTCCCTCAGGCCCAGCTCTCCGTAGAAATGGGCTTATTTATTTTTAATACAGCCCATTTGAGGTAGTTTTATTTTCAAAGACTGATGTACTCCTAAGTACTTTTCATTCTCACAGGTTAAGGCAATGCTCAGCTGGGGTTGGGGGCCGGGTGCTCCCCTGCCACAGCTTCACTCACCCAAGGGTGGTCCCATGAGGAGCTCAAAGAAGGCAGACAGAGTACTCTGGGGGACAGTAGGTGGGAGAGAAGGGAAGAGAAAGAGCTTCCCTCACTTCCTGCTCCTTCCCCTGAACATGGAGGGCTGATGTAGTCATGGCTTTTAAACAACATTACACACACTTGTCGTCCAAGATAAAATGTTATTAAGATTAAATGCCGAGCAGGGAACGAATCCGACTTCCCACTGTCATATTTCAGCTATGGTGAGTGATTGCATTTCGGTAGCCCCAGCTCCTAAGCAGGGAAACGGCATTATTATCATTAATAAGCCCATAATGGGGAAGAGAAATTACAAACATCTCTGCAACAAGCGGCCCTCCAATGTTAATATTTTATGAGCACACAGAGAAGTCTGCGACTGAATGTAAATGGCAAATTACAAGTAACCATAATGTAAACATGCATAATTGGGTTGAGTTGGTGGGGATGGGGGGAGGATGGTGACAATGGGCTGAGGGTGTCACCTGTGGTACTGGATCGATCTCCAAAGGTGGAATGTCTAGAGCCCAGGAAGACCCCTGTCCCCTAGAGCCACCTCTTCTGCCCTTTGTGTTCTTAGGGTGGCCCCATTCTCCCCACCAACCAGGCCCCTCTTCTCTCCCACAGTCCCCCAAGGCACCTCTAGTGAATACAGGACAAGAACTACTGAGAGGCTTCATTCTGTTTCCAGAGCATCGAACTAGGACCCAGAGAACAGATAAGGCCTGGCTCCCCCAAGTCCTAGAGCTGAGCAACATGGTCAGCTACTGTGCTCTGCAATGAACTGGCTGGTGGCCTCTGCCCAATCTCATGCCTCTCTGAACCTTACTTCCCTGTCGGAGAAATGCATGGAGATGACTAGGGGATCTCTAACATTCCCTCCAGCTCTGAAATCTAAGAGGTGTGTAGCCCTGGAGGAAATCAGTTGTCCTTCTGAAGTATCCAATAAAGGTGATGTGGAAAAGCCAGGAAGGGAAGCCCAAGCCTCCACCTCTAGTGAGGCCTGTAGCCACTTGCTTGGCCGGCCTGAGCGCTGCCCTTGGGCTTTAAGCTTGCTGAGCAGGTACTTGCCCATCGCTATGTTTACACATAATGGGCCCAAAGCCCAGGATTTGAACTGGCCATGAGGACAGGGACCCCAGGGCTCAGAATAGCACCCCACTCATAGCAGGTACTCAGGAGAGTGTTGAACAAACTAATAGTTGGATTAAAGAATTGCTTAATAGGTTAGTTAATGAACTGAAGCAGCTCTTATCTTCAGATTTACTTTATTGTTTTCTTTTTTTTTTTTTTCCAGTTTAGTCTATGGCTTTCAAAAACCTATTTATGGAGCGCCTACTAGATGCAGGCACCACACTAATGCCTTTATGTAAAGGCAAGAACACCTGTGGCTTGCCTGTCTCCCCTTCCCCTTCCCCCGCCTCCCCAATTTCCCACTCCCCCTGCTCCTATTCATTATTTCTCTCTGCAGTTACATTATTATTGGCCTTGGCAAAGAGTTTCAGAGGTGTCGTTTGTCTGAGCAACATTATGCAGAATTAAGTTCTAGGGTAATTTCGGATGCAAATACCTGTCCTCCAGGAGAATGTGAATTAAGCCTGCTGGTCTCAGCTCAGCAGAGGCAACACTTCCAAGGCCAGGTCACTAAGTAGTCAGGGAGAGTCCGGGAGGGCAGAGAACCCACCGTGGGTGGCTCCTCCTTGGGAGGTTCTCATGTGCCCAGATGTGTCTCCCGGAGCAGACAGAGTCTCGCACTGTCACCTTCTCCATCCCCATTGACTCATGGACATCCCAGAACCAGTGAACCTCTGCCCGACCTCCCTTCCCTCTGGAGCGAATTTCCACAGTATATTTTATAAACTGCTGGCGGGAAGTTTTTCTTCATAGCTAACCCAATGTTTTTTGGTACTATCCTTTAGATTCATACTTTTCAACATGCCTGCAAATCATATTTAAAAAACAAAACAAAACAGACTGTGATTCCTTGGATTGGGGCACAGCCTGAGATTCAGCCTTTCTAACTAGCCCCGCCTCCACTCCATCTGGGATACCATTCCATGGGACACACTTTAAGGAGTGAGGCTCTGGGTGAGTAAAATGAAAATGAAAGGCAATGAAAGGCAGCCTGATTACTTGACCTTATTGCTGTGGGCCCCTTAACCATTTCTAGCTAGAATTGCGTTGTCCCTGCTGAGACTCCTCAGGCTGCAGACCACCTCCGCACCTCCCTGGGAATCTCCACTTTGCCTTAGTCCAGACAATGTGGGGCTGTCTTCCTGCGGGAGTTGTCTTGGCCTTGGGCTGCCTGCTGGAACAGAAGCCCCCGAAAGGAGAAAAGGAGGGACATGGTGACTCTACCACTTCCCTGGGGCCGTGAGGCAGGGAAGGGGTCTGCTCTGCACCAGAACCTGCCTGTTCCGCAGGAGCTCCTGGGTCCTCCATGGGACCTGAAGCCAAGCGTGAAAGGGCTGCTCGGCCTTCTCGGGGAGTTAAGCCAGCCCTTGCCTGCTGGCATCCCAAGGTCTTCCTGCTGCCCTTAAAGATGGAGCTGCAGATGGAGAGACTGACTCTATCCCCTTCGCAGATGATGTCGGACTGAGGACAAAGGCAGGCAAACATCTACACTCCCTTCCTACTCCTGGCCTGCTGGGACTTGGGACCTTGTCAGGGTATGGCCGGCCCAACAGACAGAACAGAGCCTTGGCACACCCCCTCCTTGGGGCTGCTGGAGCCACCCAGGTGCCTTCCTTGATGGTTTACAGGCACAACTAGCTGTGTCCTTGCTGGCTCTGCCCCCAGGGTTGGCACCTCCATTGTGGTTTTACGCTGCAAATTCTCTGAGTCATTATCTTCCCAGACACCATTCTTTTCTCCTGTGCTGCTGCTGCTGAGAATCCCTCCCTCCCTCCCCTTCCGCCACCACCGCTGGCTTTGTGACCAACCAGCCCCTCCTTCCCCTGCAGCTGCATGGGGCCTGCCTGGCTTCTGGAGTTGCCCGGGCTCCTCCGGACCTTGTGGCTTGGACTTCAAGGCCCACCCAGCCGCAGTGTGCCAACTGTGGTCCGATCCGTGGTCTAAGCCATCTGTCCCTGTTTCTCCTGAGATCCCCGGGGGCATTTGTGTGGGAATGCAGGACACCTGCCATCATTAATCTGCCCTCCTCTGTTTTGTTAATTATTCATAGTCTCAGTTTCTTCCCCCGAAGCCTAGAGAGCCTACTATATCTAAGCTTTGATTTTCTCATTTTTATAACAGGATGCTAATCTCAACCTCCTGGGGCTCAGAGCAGTGTTCACTGTATTATACACTGCTGGTAGATAGTAGATGTTCAATAAATGATTCTCAAAACAAAATAACTCAAAAGAACTGGAGATTTAAATGTGGATCCAAATCCAAATCCACATTCCCCTTGACTGCTCACTCTCTCTCTCCTTCTTCAGTTTTTATAGCTGTGAATGCTTTGACTTTTCTTCCGTCCTCCTGGCCCCTCTTTTACCTCCCCATCCCTCGTGTATGTCTTTCTCTGCGTCTAGTTCTTGGTCTACATGCAGGACTCTATGCCCGCCCATGCCTGCAGCCTCTGGAGAGAGGGGATTAGTAGGACACAGACCACGACAGTCATGATCTCTGGAAGGACAGGAGCCACACCTAGTGTCATAATCCACCCTCCTACTCAGTCCCCCAACCTCCTATTCTTGAAGTCAAAGTATAAAGACCCTTTGAAAAGACCAAGCCAAATAACTGTGAGTTAACCGTCATCATCACTGACATCATCATCGTGGTCTGCACTCTGTGTTAGATTTCAGAGGCCCTGCGTGTCCCGGTAACTGCTTGGCTTCTCTCCCCTACCCCCAGGCATATGGCTCCCTCTTTCTGAAACTGGATCCCTTTCTATTCCTACAACCCCAGGAAAGGATGCTGAAAGGCCTTAAGGCCTTCTATACCTGATCACAACTGAATTGGTCACAGTCAGTGGGAAGAGAACATGGCTTAGAAAGGAGACACCAGGCGCCACTGTGCAGTGTGGGGACCCAGGGCGGGGAGGCTGGTGGGACAGTGGCCGCCCCAGACCGGCAGCGAGAAGGTTATGTTCCCCGCTTGGCTCTACTACTGGTGTGATCAGCCCCAGTTACCACTTACAGCAAGAGTCCACCCAATACTGTGCTTGCATGTGCTGTCGGCTCCTCATACCTGTTCTTGGAGAGCGCAACAGGAGCACCTTGTTGCCCTTTGTTTCCCTGTATGTCTGCCCGAGTTCATGGAAAGGACAGCGGCGCTGGGGACATCCTCAAGTTGCCTGCCTCCAAGGGTGATCCGCCTGGGCCCAGCCGCCCTCACACTAACCCCTCTCCAGCCCCCTGATCAATCCAAGTCTCGGCTTCTCTGCAGCACTGCAGCAAGCTCTCGCCGTGGGGCTCAGTAGGACAGGTGCAGCTGCAGACCAGGTCCACCTGCAGAGCGTCCCTCCCACCCTTAAGAAGCAGTACCTTAGCACATCTTCAAGGACCCAGGTTCTTCCCAAGCTCTGCTTTCCAAAAAGAAACTCAGAATGTGGCGGGCAGTAAGTTGTCCATTCCCGTTGCCGAGAGGGTGGATGTCACACCTCTGTAAGAAATCACTGCCTTCCTTTGCCAATAACAAAACTTTACCATTTGCAAGACTCTTTTCAACCTGTAACTTACCTAGCCGTCCCCTTGGGACCAAACAGGGTGAGTCTGCAGATAAGAAAAGGTTCAGAGAGTTAGAGTTGCTGCCCAAAGCCAACCAGAAGCAGGAGGGTTTCTGTCCCCGGTAGGGGAGCTGGGAGGACCACAGCTCCAGGAGAGTAAGGCACTGCTGGGCTTTCCTGGAACATCTGTAGGGCCTGTGCTAGAACCTTACACCCTCAGACAGCAGGCTTGGCATCCTGTTAGGGGGAGCTGTTGGAATCTCAGGGCTGTTTGTGATGGCACACACGCTCTGTCACTCTGCTGGACATAACTTTACATGCCCTGCTCTCGACTTGGCTCAGCCTCCACCTTTATTCTGCTTTCTGCTAATCTGACCAGAGAAGACAAGGAAAGAGGGTGAGGGCTGCATCATGAAAATAGCCCCTGCCAGGAATCAGGAGGTCTCATTCAGGCCTCTGAGTTCTGACTCTGACCTCGAATCAGTCCACACAACCTCTCTGAGCCCCACTTTCTTTACCTATAAAAGGAAGGGCCCAAATACATGACATCTGAGATTCCTTCCAGCTCCAAAATCCTGACTCCTACAATTCTTCCTGCAATGACACTGTCCACTATAGGATCCAGTGACAATTAACCTTGAAAAGCTTAAAGGAAGACACCTGGCAATCCCTAGGGGCTGTCACACCATGGAAAGTCTTGGTCATTCTTCAGGCTTGGCCTGGCTCTGCCCTTGAACTTTAAGCCTCCCTGAGTGGGGGCCTCAACAAAAAGACTTCCTGTGTTGCCAGGTTTTCCCATAATGGCTGCACGGGCCCTGGTCTCTCTGCTGGACCCACTTCCGCTTCTTCAAAATGTGACTTTGGAGCCTTTCCCCACCACCTCAGCCCAAAGAGCAATTTGGCAGCAAACTCCATTCCTAGCCTTTGGCTAAAGATCTGAGTGCTCGGCAAGCCCCAGTGATCTATATAGAGAGGGGTTAGACTCCACTCAGCGCCCCATTTTCTGTTTGTTCTCAGATGCACACAAACACCCTTCATTTTTACATTATTGACTTAAAAGCATTTAACATTCAGCAATACATTTTACATTTCACAGGCGCATCTTATCAGCACAGAAAAACTAGCACAAAGCAGAAGGGGCCACCTTGTTCCAAACCTGCTCTTTTCTTAATGGAATTCCGCTCCACCACCCCACCCCACCCTCCTCTCCTCTCCTCTCCAGTTAATTCTAAATCTGTTCATAACAGAGTTAAATGGTTTTGATGTACTCACCCCACACGCTCTCTTCCTCTTTTTTTTTTTTTTTTTTTTTTTTTTTTTTTGGTTAATGAAATGTGTGAACAGTTTGTTCCCAGCTAAAAACAAGCACTGATGGGTTTCGCGTACCTTTCCACGTGGGAGGGAGAGGTAGTCTCTCAGCCTGCCGGCTGGCAGTGAGGGGGAAAACTAGAGGAGAAGGGAAAGATCAGTGTGAAACTTCACGTGTGATCTGTTCCTCTTTCATTCTCCCCGTGTGCAAACCCTGCCGGGGGCCTTTGATCGGAGCATGGGCCCAGGGACTTGGTGAGGCCCCGGCCCTTTTGGAAGTGAGTCAGTACATCCACGGGTCAGGAGAAAGGGGCTGATGCTTGCAATGACCTTAATAGGAGATAAATCCTCCCACGGGTTTATTCCCTATTATCCTTCCCCAGGGAGGGAGCGAAGGTCAGGTACAAATAAGAGCATCACTGTTGTCGGGCCTGGGATGCGAGCAGCATATCCACATCCGCCTGCCTCCGTGCACATCCACAGCCCATGTACTCACTCTCTGTGTCCTTTAAAACCCGCGTTGGAACCCTGCCTGGGGGCGATGGGGACGGCCAGGTCTATGATAAGATAATGGCAGCTCACATTTCTTTGATACCTCTCACTAGCCAGGAGTGTTAAGCACTGCAGATGTGTACTGTGTTTCTCCCACATTGTTTATGAGGAAAACAAAACTTAGGGACACTGAGAGCTTTGCTCAAAGTCAAGTGGCTTTCAAGTGGTGGATTCAAGATAAGAACTCAGGCACTTTGATTCTGAAAGCTACATATTTAACCCTTGCACTGTAGAAGAGCAGAAGTCCTCTTAGCTGTTGGCTATGTGACTTCGGGTGGGTCACTCACCTCTCTGGGCTTTCATTTCCTTCTTCCATTAGGAGACTCAGGTTTGGGGCTGCAGGTCAGTGTGCTTTGCAGACTTTGATGGTAGTAAACTCCTGGAGGACGGAGCCGCCCATCCCTTGCTTATCTCCATGTTCCCCAGAGGCCACCAGTGCGCTTTACACACAGTCGGTCCTTCACGCGTAGCCTTTTCCACTTGGAAGCGTGTGGTGCTGGTATGGAGCGAGTGTGCTGGGGACCAGCCATGCTTGGGCCTCTGTGTTGTTTTCATTGTCCCCCAGTTGTTGGCCCTTCCTCCCTTCATCCCTCATGCCTTACCCCATCATCATCATATTGCACGATACTGCAGGTGTTCCTTGTATGTTGCCCCAAATTCCCACTGGAAAGGGCCAGATACAAATCAGCCCAGCAAAGAAATATGGTGGCTGTTTGATCCATGCTTCCTGATCAATGGGACAAACGATAGGGGCGAGTGAGCGATCAGAGTGAGTTGGCCAGGAAGGGGCGCATCCTTGCAGAAAGGAACAGGGGACGCTGTGGTGTGGTAGGAAGTTGGACAGATCTGGTCTGATTTCTCTTTGGGCCATTTAATAATCACATGATCTCAGACAAGCTACCAGGTGCCCCAGTTTCCTCATCAGTGGAATGGGAGGGAGGCAGCTCAGACCCAGGCAGCCCACTTCCTTCCCCCTTCCCTCCACAGCGGCTCCAACCAGGCCTCCACATGTTTTCCCAGGAGGGTCAGGAACTTGTGTCTGTCACTTCTGGACCTGGGAATGTGGGTCACATTCTCTCTAGGCTCTACTGCATGGTAGCTTTGGATTCCAACTGTCCCAGCGTTGGCTGGGTATGAAGAAGGCATTTTGTTCATTGCCCCCAGAAGGAGAGAAAATAGCTAACATGCCAGGTGCCACTCTCTGGGAGGAAGTCCTTTCCCAGCTGGGTTATGTGGGCTGGAGACCGTGTCAGGCCAGGGTGCAAGACACCAGGGCCACTGTTTAGGAGGTCTGCAGAAGAGGACCCATCACCTGCCAACAGAAGTAAAGCTCTTTCCAACTGTCGATCTCAAGAATTTGGCTTCACCTGAAATTCAAAGTCCCCCTTAATGTCTGTCATGGATAGGACATTTGTCTTCCATGTCGAAGAATGGTGAACAGGAACTCTTGGAGGTGAGGCAGGAGGAGAGTTCATGCAGTACTCAGGAAACAGGAAATGGGGGTTTCTATCAGGAGATCCTGGGGTTCATGTTCACGGCTGACACAGAGGGAAAGAGGGAAGGCAGTGGCCGTGGGAGAGGGGCCAATGTGTTGCGAAAGCGGCCTGGAAAGGCAGAGAATGGCGGATAGGGCGACCTCATATGCCACACCAAGAAGGGTAATCTTCATCTCACACTGAAACAGGGTACCGCTAGCATTTAAGGGGGACAGTTATTTGTTCTGCTGTACCATCCTGTAAATGGCAGCCTGTCGAGGTTCCCCGGTACCCATTTTTGTGACAACCAACCCTCCCCCTCAATTTCCTAACCTACCTAAAAGGGAAAAGGGTCCCACCCTCTGGAGGGCGAGAGGCCCCTGAAGGATGAAGCAGGAGTGATGAGATCAGATGTAAGCTTTGGAAAGTTGACGTGGGGGCCTGAGTGAGGATGCTGGAGACCGGCAGCTGGGCGGCCGGTTAGGAGCTTAAATAATTATATTCATTTGTGGTGATATTAATAGAAGAGGTTGCTGGGACTGGAGGATTTTATGTGGGTGTTTTGGGCTCTGTCCAGTGCCTCAGGAGGGACTCCCCAGAAGGCAGTGGAGAATAAATCTGAGGATTCATTTATTAAATTAATTAAAGAAACAGCATCCACTAACCCCATCCTCATGTGGGTTTTCTGCTTCCTTGTGCAGTGGACAGAGGGCAGAATGCTGGCACCAGGGAAGGGGGCAGTGGTAATGGAGAAGAGGGCAGTCTCCAAGCAGCCATCACAGCTCTGCAAGTGAAAAATGGAAATTCAATAAAAGCTCAGCATGTCAAGAGACTTTTTTTCTCAACTTGAAATTTTGTGGTGCCTCCAGAGGGGCCCATCTTAAAAGTACCCATGAAAGGGAAACCTTGCTCACTTTCCTGGGTTACTCTCCCAGGGAGCTTCAAGAGAGGGTATCCTGAGTCCTCAAAGCTCTGCTTTCCAAGCTTTAGTGCAGTAGGAATCATCCGAAGTACTTGCTAAAATATAGAGTCCGGTTGCTTGCACTCAAGATTTCATATTTCTTTCTTTCTTTTCCTTCTTTTCTATGATAAGGAAGACTGAGTTAAGTCTCCAGCCTGAGAGTCTGCATTTCTAAAGAGCTTTGGGCCGATGCTGCTGCTGTTGCTGCTGACCCCAGGGCCACACTTTATGAGTGGCAAGATGTGAAGGCCTTGTTAGGCTCTACCAGGCCCATGCATTGCAGGGGTGGGGTGTTGAGAGTTGAAAGAATGGCAGGTATGGAAGGGGGAGGGAAGGGTGCATCTATGTGGGTTTGACAATGGGACCCAGACAAGCAGTGGGATATTTGGTCTGGAAAATCCAAGGTGAGAATACTGGGGTCAGAAGGAGGGAGAAAGAGACCCACACACATAATGATCAGTGTGGGGACAGTCCCCTTGCCTCATGCTCTTTGAATAAGTTGCTACCTAAGGGCTTCGTCACTCTCGAGCCCTGTGCTTCTGGGGCTTCCAGCCACATGTGCCCCCAGGTTTGGGCTGCAGCTGGCACTGCTGCAAGTGCAGCCCTTTGGAGGCAAGCAGACCACAAAGGACCCTGCCAGGTGGAAAGGTGAGTGGCTGCTTGAGCCATTGGACTCTTCCAAGTGCCCTTTCTGATTTGTCCCTGACAAAGCTGGAGAATTTGGGCAGCCTGAGACTTACCAGCCCGAATGACCTGGTCACCCACCGTTGAATGCGAGGGTGCCTTATCGCACACTGTGACCAGAGTCACAACTTGTCCTGGCCCTGGCCCTGTGCGTATGGAGACTGAGAAAGCTCTTGTGTGGAGAGCTTTCTCAGTCCCAGAGAAGCCCCCACAGCTCTCTAGCCCCCTCTGGGAAGACCCCTGGACTTTCTACTCACCACCCTTGGCTCAACCTGAAGGGGCTCCCACACAGGAGGAGTCCTCTTTGTGCTCTGTCCCTCAGGGTCATGAGGACTCTGGGCCCATGGGGAGGGTTGGGTACGGAGGTGGAAGGCCTGGGCTCTGGTTCCTGGTCACAGTGTGGACTGCAACAAGTTACTTGCGTTTCCTGGACTTCAGGCTCCTAATGCATAATGGGAAAACAAAACTTGCCTCCATTGAGATCAGAAAGATAGTAAGAGGAAGAAAGCAGCCTGCTGGAGCTGGGCTAAGCTCTATCTCATGTACTTGGGTCCCTGCCTTCACCACAGGAAAGTGTTACCACCACCTGATGTGTGAGCAGGTGGGAGAGGCCTGGAGACCAGGAAAGGTGCTGAGAGGGGGCAACAGTGAGAATCCAAACACCTGGACTCTGGCCAGGGAAAGAGCTGTCAAAGGGCAGGAGTTAAGAGATCTGGCTTACAGCCCACCTGTTCCCTGGTGTCCATGCATGTAATGATCTGTCTGACTGCACGTTCTTCACAGCCATTGTTAAGGATCTGGACTTTCTGGTGGGCACATGGTGTGTGTGCTAACAGGAGGACTTCGCTAAGCGGAGGTCCCTTTTAAGAATGAGCAGGTTCTAGGCCTCCGCTATTGCCCTGGCCTCCCCAGGAATCCAGGCTTTGGGTGGATTACATTAGTGCAGGCTGTGGACTCAGACAACAGGGAAGGTGATGCTATCTGGAAGATCAGGGCCCCCGCAAAGGCAGCCTCCTGGAAGCGGCTGGTGGCAAAAGGAACGTGAACAGGCTGCGCCTGGTCAGGGGCCTGGGAGCTGCAGCTGGGGACATAGCTGCTCATGCATCATCCACCACCAAGAGCAGCCAGATTTTAGAGTGGCCCTCGGCAAGGCCTCCTTAAAAGCAACCTTTCTTTCCATGGTCTCTGCCCTGGCACCGGCAGACCAGAAGTGGCCTTCCATACAGCAGAAGGTAATGGGAGACAATGACTTAGGATCCCATTTTTCCTGAATATGTCATGTGTGCATGGTTCTGGCCTTTATACCTGCTGCTCTCTGTCCTGCTTCCTGACTGCTCTTCTCCCAGATACCCAAAGGTTCCCACACTGACTGCCTTCAAGCCTCTCTGGAGGTCACCTCTTCAGAAGTGGTTTCTCTGAGCTTCTATCTGTATCACCCTGCCCCCTCACACAGTCTCTCTGCTTAACACCTAACCCCGGCATGGCACTTAACACCATCCACATACAATGTATTGACTTCTTTTTGTGTTATCCACACACCCCACCACCACCAAATTGCAAACTCCAGGAAGACAGAGATTTCATCCATTTTAATCACTGCTGTTTCCTCATGACCTAAAACAGTTCCTGCACATAGTAAATGCTCAACAAATATTTACTCATGAATCTCACACTAAACTGTAATCCCTCAAATACCAGGCTTCCTCCCCTTGCCCCCGCTCTAGCCTGGAGTTCACCTGGGCAGGGTAACCAGCAGTGGTAAAGGAGGACAGATCTGTTTTGTATTTGCCTGGTTTTACCAGCCCCCCGCTCAGCTCCAAGCCAGGAAGGAGGGTGCGAGAAAAAGGGCCAAAGGACCATTTTACTTAGCCGTTACTGCTGTAGCTTACTCTTAATTGTCAGCCACCCTCTCTCTCATAGAAGATTTTCTCTGGGCCCTTTAACACTGCGCTATTCCCTGACGCAAGCAGTGACCTTTTTTGGTTGGTCTTCTGAGGGTCATCCATTAGTGCCAGCTCTAGGACATAACCTGTGCTCCTTTGCTCAGCCACAGCAGGCAGTCCCCGGGGGCAGCGTCCTCTGAGACAGCCGTGGGAGGGCCAGCACAGCACAGTGGGCAGGAACAGGGCTCCGGGGCAAGGCTGCCGGGGCTGTAGTGCTGCCTCTGATGCTTAGCAGCTCAGTGACCTTGGGCAAGTCCCTCTCCCTCTCTGTGCTCAGTTACTTTCTCTACAAACTGGGGCTAATTTAGTACTTTGTTAGTGTGACATTTAAATACAATGACACATATAAGGTTCTTAAAAAGCAGCCTGAGCTATAGGAGGTATTCCACAAAAGGTAGCCTTGATCACTGGCCCTCTGGCCCTCTGTGGTGTCTCCTTGCTCCTTGGGGAGGGGAAGCTCTTTATGCTCCCACTGTAGCCTTCCTGACTCTTCCCTGCTTCCTCTGCCTGCAGACCAGTTTCATCACCAGCCCAGCCTGCAGCCCAGAGCTCAGGCCTGCCTCTGCTATACCCTCCCATCTCCTGCACCATTCCCAGGGCTTCCCTGGGCCCACACTGAACACCAGACAGGACTCGCCCTTTGGACACACACAGGGGCCACAGAACGGCCCGCTGTCTCTAAAGCCATCTCACATTACCATTGCTAAATCTCGTAATGAACTTGTTATGAGAGAATCTGGTGGGTTTCTAACCCACTAGCAGAACTGTCCCTCGAAAGCCCTGTTTCCTCCTAACTTGCCAGCCCCCTTTTACAGCCCCAGCTTTCAACTCCTAAATGGCTGTCCCCAAATGGGAATGCTGCATGTGGAGAGAATCGCAATCAGAGGTGGGAACTGTTCCACGCAGTTTGCATTTGACCAGGAGGAAGTATCGCTAAGGCCCAGACCAAGCAGCCAGCTGAGCATCTGAGGGTTACTTTTGGGGTGCTGTGGATGAGGACTGACAGCAGATGTCTGTGGCTGAGCCTTACACCAAACCAGAAGCAGTGCCCGAGGTACCCAGCTTCAGCCTCAGGAAACTAGCCTCACAACAGGCCCGTGCTTACAGCGAGTGCATGGTAGGCAGGTTCTCTCCCTCAAGCCCGAACATAGACTGGACCCAGACCTAAAGGCAGACAAGGCTCATCCCTGAATAGCTGGTGGGCTAGGAAGTGTAACCCTTATATTTTGTGGTGTGTTTGAAAATGTTCTGAAGCATGGTATTTACTGCCAGTATGTGTGCTTCGGGAGCAGCCTAGTAAAGATAGACTGTCTATATGTATAATTATAGAAGCTAACATGCAGACACTGAGCCCTGCATGTACATTAGCTCATTAAATCTTCATGACAACCTGTGAAGGAGCTGCTATTATGGGAAGCAGAGAGGGCAATAACTTGTCCAAGGTCACACAGCGAGAATGGAGCCCAGGCAGCTGGCTCCAGCATCTGCTCCCTTAACCACGCCATTATCTGCCTGATGGGATAGTGTACATTCCACCAATCTATCCACACTATCTCATGTAGTTCTTTGTCCCTATGGGACAAGTAGCCAGGGCAGATTTGCAACATTTTACAAATGCCGAAATACAGGCTCAGAGAGGTCATCTGACTGGCCCAAAGTCACAGAGCAGGCGGCAGCAGAGAGCACCAGAGGACCAGACAGGGGATTTAAGGTGCTGTTTCTTCCAGGGCTTTCTGAGGATGCTCTTCCTCTTGTGCCACTCAGCCCTCTATCTGTGTAATTGCTTCACTTCGGGCCATAGGGAAGAAAGGGTACTTGGCTGGGTGCCTGGTGGAGAAGTGGGGTTGCTGGATGTGCAGTGGGATATATATTTAGGGTGGGGTAGTATCAGGGACACTGCCTTGGAAAATATCACATTAACATCCAAGAGAGGGCTGGCACCAGGAGTCTGTGGCACAAAGCACAAGGACAGGCATCTCATGCCATCCTCCCATCTGCCAGGAGGATTTTGGTGGTTCCACCTGGTCCCTCAGAAACGCCTCTACCTAAGATTCCCCTGCCTTTGTAAAGACTGGGGCCTCTGCTTCAGATCCCCCTCAAAAGAACCCACAGTTTTCTGCCTCCAGAGGCAACCATACCTCCCATGTCAACCTGGGAGGCCCCAGTCTCAGAGGAAGCATTGTCCTGCCTCAGGCACCGCCCACAACACCTGCCCAGTGCATCCCTGGGCAGAAGTCCGATGTGGACAGGAAGATCGTTTTCACATGAAGACATGCTAAGGAGCAACACGGAAGGTCTGGCCCATACCGGCAAAGTAAGTTGCTTTGGCCATAAGTGCTGTTCTGGCTTCCTCCAGCGCAAAATCTTCTATTTAGGCCTTGCAAGACAGGGGGATTGAGGGAAACTCAATGCATGAGCGAGACTGGGAAAAGTCGGGAGTTTGGGAAGAAGGCAGAAATAGACACTTCTAATGGAATCTACTCAGGGGCACTGTCCTCCCAGGTCAATTCTAACCTGCACGTGGGCACAGAAACAAGCAGATAAATAAATAGAAACGCTGAGTTCCAGGGCAGCCTAAAAGGTTGGGGAAGGAATCGATGTTCTCCCCAGGCAGCTGTCCGGAATGAAGTGTAATAGTTAATAAAGGCTGATTGTGCACACATGCAGCTGCGGCCAGCAAACAGCGCAAGCTGGTGGGAGGGCGCTCACCCCTCTCTTGTACCTTCCCTCCCCCTGCCAGTGGTGATCTCAGGCTGATTAAATCAGACTTCTAGGCAGCAGATCCAATTAGAAGGGCACAGGAGGCTCGAATGCTACCAACGACTGCCCAGAACACATCAAGTAATCCTTAATCCTTCTGATTTGCTTCCCCAGGCTCAAGGAGTTTAGTGGGGGCAGAGAGGGGGAAGGGGACAGACTGGGGGGGGAAGTAGAGGATCAGCCCCTGAGCACTTGGGATCAGGCTGAGGTGGAGCGCTCTCTCTAGCATGCTGCGAATAAAGGGGAGAAGACCAGCGCCACCTTTGGGGTGCTGTCTTCTGGCTGGAGAAGTCTACTCAGGAGGTGGCTCAGTTACTGAGACACCGGTGCGGATCTTAGGAAAGCAAAGGATAATTCAGAAATCATTGCTGTCTGGCTTTGGAATGTATCGATTTTGCTCCCAGAAGATTTACCTACCTAATTCCACTTGGCTTACGCAAGTAGTAAAAATGTGTTTGTCTGTTTTGATCACATCTAGACTGGCAGCCAGGGACAAGAGGCTCGGATTCATGCTGGCTAGCTGGGTTTACAGTTTGTCCACAGAGAGCCACAAAAACAGGCCATGAAAACCGATTGCCCAGGGAGACAGACAATTATGGGAGAGCATGAATATTCTAGGAAGACTAGATCCAGGCAGGTGGTCTGGGGAGATAAGAGGTGGTCTGCCTCCAGATGAGAGAGGGTAACCCAAATGGCATTTGCCTGTTTACCTGGCATCAAAGGCTACTCATCCTGCGTGGACGAGTGTCGTGAAGTTTGAAGTATATCAGGCCCACAGTGATACCTTATGGGCCGCGGGAGAAGAGTCAGACAGAACTTGGAATGATAAAGATGTGTACTGTAAAAGAAAAAGAGCCGCCTTTGAGAAAAAGAGCAGAACACATACATGCACATGAGTCGCCCACTCCTGGGACCACCCTGGATGCCCACGGGCTTATTCTGAAATTGCTTTGATTGCTTCTGCGGGAACTGTTGCATGTACGTGTGTTCATGTTGAACGAAATCTTGAAGTGATGGCAAATCCTTGGCCACTGAGCATTTCCTTCCCAACTTTGCCAGAAGAACATTGACATATAAAGCCATAGGTGTCTCTGCGAATCTGTGTGAATGGAAAAGCATGTGAATGGGTGCAGGAGAGACGGTCACTTGGAAATCAGTGGGCGCCCCCAAGCACCAATGATACCGCCATCTAATATCTAACAGGGACTCTCTTAAAGGGCCCTGGGCTGGGAGGCAGGAGGTCTGGGTGTGATCCTGGCACTAACCCAGTGCTTCTCTTGGGCAAGTCCAACCTCCCCAAGCCCCAGTTTCTTTATCTCCAAAATGAGGAGGTCAGACTGAATGAGGCCCAGTTTCTTTTGACTCTAAAGACCTGCGGTTCTGCAATGCTGAGAAATGAATCCCCCCCCACCCCCGACTTTCTAGTACTGTGGCCACAGGGCTTGTGTTTTTATTTCCTTCAATGTTCCAGGATCTGAGTATCACTTTTGACTGACTGTAGGTGTAATAGAATTTGTACTTTCTCAAAATTTAATTACTAGCAGTAAATGATCAATCAATCCATTGATTAACTACTTATTGATTCCCTCTGACATGGCTCTGAGACAGTTAGGCAGCATTTGGAACACAATCCTTTGGTAATTGGCTTATCCTGCCGGGTGTACAGCCTCTGTTAAAAGGCATTTGGGTCTTGGTAAATGGCTTTTCATCTAAGTATTTATTTCTCAGATCCCAGGACTGCTGTTGGGAGGCATTTTGTGTGTGTGCTGGGTTTAGCACGTAAACCCTGAGCTGTCAATATAGTTTCTGCGTGGCTGCTGGAATCCAGTGCAAAAGATTCAGGGCTTTTAACTGAGGGTTCCAGGATAAGTCATTTCACCTCAATGTGTTTCTGGTAGCTGCCCTCTAAAAATGAAGGTTTGGGCTCCAGGATCTCTAAGGGCTCAAATTCCTTATCTCTGATTTTAACTCTCTTTTTCACAAACAGTCTATTTTAAAGAGACAGGAAATTTACATATCAAACACCGCTGTGGGTGGAGGTTGCCCAGGCTGTCCCCCTCTTGGGAAGATCTGGATGGGGTTGGCGCTTTGAAGTTAACATTAAGTGCGTGCTTTATGCCAGGCACAGGCCGGAGGGAATTGGCCTCATGGTTTCCAAATGTGCACACTCTCCCAAGGTATAGCAAGCTCTCCATTGTCCACATGGACAGGAGTGCAGAGAAAGGAATTCCAGCCCAACTTCCTCTGCCACCCAGGCCCTCTGCCTTCCTTCCATTCTGTCAGTCATTGTGTACCCAGGAAAGTGAATTCATTTCACTGCCAACATCGGCAGAGTCCCCCTAGGGGATGGACCTGTTTGTCCCTTCCCCAGGCCTCTGCCCAAACCCTTCATGGACTCTGAAGTGAAGAGGAAAGGCCCTCTGGAATAGCTGTGGGTTCAGAGCATCAGTTTCAGACACACAGATGGTGGGATACAACAGAAGTAGGAGTCAAATGATCCCCAAGCACAGAGGCCTGATCTGCCATCCTGGCACATATGCAGGGAAGGTTCCCTCCCCCTGGAGGCCCTGCCTGCCTGACTAACTTCTGTTGACCCTTCAGCCCCCTGCAGTTCGAATCTGCTCTGCCACTGCCTTGCTTCACAGCCTTCTTAGGGTCCCCTACTGTAGAAGCAAGCCTCAAACCCCTGTCTTGATGACAGACCTAGTCCGTCTGGATCCATGTGCACTTGCTTCCCACCCATGTCCTGCACGTAGTAGGTATTTGGTATTTACTGGGGTGAGTAAATCAACAAATGGGTTTGGTTTTGAATAAGGGGAAATAGAATCATTGGGAAGTGACAAGCATCTGAATTGCTGTCTTAGTTTCTTTTCTTTTCTTCCTGAGAAGCAGGCAAAGGTCCCCAAAGACCTAGGAGCCAGCAAGGCTCCCTCCTTTAAAGAGGGTCTAGCATCATAAGCATAGACAGGCCATGCTCTGATTCCACCTCTGTCACAATTCCCTTCCCCACTGAACTGCACTTACACCAATCTCTTGGTTTCTCAAACAAACCAGGCCCTTTTATTTACAGTTCTTCCCTACCCCAGTGCCTCTGCACATGTTCCTCTGGCCTAGAAAGCCCCCCACCTTGTGCTTCACATTCAGCCCTATCTTATACTTCGGGTCCAGTGTAAGTATCAATTTTCTCAGGAAATGTGTCTTTCCTGACCTATCTAAGGCAGCCCTGGTCCATTTGGGCCCATCTCACTCTATTCCTAGCCTTAACTCCCACTTTGGTTGTGGCTGTTTTTAATCTGACCCCTGACTACTCTGGCTATCAGCCCATTAGCACTAGTTCCATAATTGTCTCAGCACCAGTCTATCTCAGAGCCCAGAACAGTGCTTGGCACTAAGAATGCCCATCAACTAGCTGCTGAATGAATGAATGATCCACGCAGAGGGCTTGGGCTAGAGGAAATTGTGCCGCTATCCCTCACGTCCACCCAGCTCAGTCAGATGGGGACTTAAAGGTCTCCCAGGGCTAGAAGCCATGGCCAGCAGCGAGGCAGAGCCTTCCTTCCCAGAGCCAGCCCCGGGGCCTGTGGCTGCGCCATCTGCCCACCCTGGCACCGGCCTGTGCCAGGACTGCCAGGCCCGCCAAAGCCGCCCTCCAGTGGAAGACCTGTCTTTGAGGGCTGAGTTCCCAGCAGGAAGCCCTTTGGCTTCTCCTTTTGTGGAGAATTTTTGCTGCTGGATTGACTATAATTGTCAAATTTGCATTTGGTACACCTGCAGCAAGAGGCCCCGGGGGCACCTAGGCCTTTGAAATCGATGGGAATAAACAAACAAATATATTCATAGGCGGGGGCTCTGGAGAGAAGGGTTGGCTGGAAAAGAAGGGCGAGAATGAATCCAAGCATCGGGCTCGCCAGCCTGCAGCAGAGAAGGCTCCTACCCTCCCCTTCTGCGCCCCCACCAGGCCGATCCAAGCTCGGTGCCAGAGTCCCCGCCTTCTATCGCTACAGTGAAACCGAGACTGTAATTTCGGCGCTACCCTGAATGGGTTTGTTTCTTTTTATTAACTTCAGCACTGGGATTTTAGGCAAGTTGGCTATTGTTCGAGCCCCGGCTCCTCTCCTCTCCACATCCCACACTTTGAAGCAGCAGGAACAGCCAGAAGAAGATGGTATTGAGCAGCAGAAGTGGCTTCTATGAGACCAGGTCTCAGACTGATGGAAGCCAGGGCCAGAGAGGTGCAGGGTAGGGTGGCGAGGGTGAGTGACTCTGTCTGGAAGCCAGTGTTACCTGGGGACTGGCACAGGTGCCATCCCGGGCTCCTGCTGGTGTCCTACAATTAGGAAGGGACCTGGCCAGCCTCCCAGGTCCCCGCCAAGCTACAGCATAATGAAGCAAAAAGCAACCAGTGTGCCCTACAGCTGACAAGGTGCCTTTACATATCCTCACACAGATGCCAGTTTTTGCAGAGAGCTGTTCCAGGCTCCTGAGACACCCAGCTGCAGGCTGGGGCTTCTCTGGAATGAACTGATCCCCTGGGATCTGGAGACAAGGAGAGAGATGGGAGAGATGGAAGGCATGACGTCACCACCAAGGCCAGATATCATGTGGCCTCCCCAACCTCTCTGAGCCTCAGTTTTCTCATCTAGATGTTAAGCTCCCATAAGGATGGGGACATACCCGTCTTATCCAGAACTAAATTCCTGTTTCCTTAGCCTGCACATAGCAGACTTTCCACAGTATCATAAAGAAGGAAAGAAATGAAAACAAAAGAAGGAAGGTGGGGATAATAATACATCCCAGGGTGGCTGTAGGAATAAACGAACTCATGTGTATAAAACCCTTCATGCATAATAAATGTTAATGGTGTTCAGTTGTCATGTTGTTCTCAGAGTGGTCGACTTACTTGCTCCGATGTAGGACACCTAGTGGGTAGTAGATGTGGCACTAATCTCATATTCTTATTTCTCCAGTGGAGGAATTACTGGAACAAATAGGACTTTCACATGTTTAGATACAGGGCGGCTCCTGGGGCAGGAGGAAGCACTAGATAACAGGTAGGTGGGAGGCAGCATCCTCCACTAAGGTGAGGCTGTTACCAAGCCTGGAGTACCTTCTACTGTGGTCCCCGTAGGGTGGATTCTGTGTCAGGGCAGGAGGTAGCTTCTGAGGGCACCCAAAGCAGAGGACAGAGCCAGGCTGAGGGTCATGGGGGGAATAAATTGCTTGTTTAACAGGAAGAGAGTTGAGAACCAGCAGGGAGGGTGTGGGGTACCCACCTGGAACCTCATTGTCTGAGCCGGATCTTCAGTGAGAGTCCTGGGGCTTCCAGCCTATTAGAGAGCCAGGAGCTGGGCAGACACTGACCTGCACTGACTTAGCTGGAAAGGAGGCTCCTGGTCCCACATGTTCTTGCCAGCCACCTTCTCCTAGGAAGCTAGGTGATGCTCCTTGGACCCCCAGCTGCTGTTCTGACCCTTGTGAATCAACCACCCAGACCAGGCCACTAACGTCTGCTGACTGCCCTCCTGAAAGCCCTGCCACTGAAAACATATGATGGTGAAGACATTGGTGATGTCGACAGTGTGTGCATTGTGGAACCCTTACCATGTGCCAGGCACTGTGGTAGGCACTCCGCATCCATCCCTGCATTTGGTCCTTCCAGCCACTGGGCAGAGGCAGGGCACTGTTATCACCTACGCTCAGAGAGGAGATTAGGACTAATAGACCCCACCACCACCAAGGGAGTCATGTCTAAGACTAGGGCTAAATTTGCCACCTTCCTTTGAAGTGTCTGTCCCCCTGCAGGGCCAGCTCCTGCCCAGAGCTCGGTACTCACAGTCCCTACCACCTGAGGCTAATTTGTGATAGCCCCATAACTGGGGGTGTGACAATGGCTCGGTGTGGGGAAGTGGGAGCGCAGAGTGGGGATAGGCCCCAGAGAGGCGAGTGAGGACGCTAGGGAGGCCCAGCAGCCACAGAGGCAGGCACCTGCTTGCGCAGCCGTGACTTGGTCATCAGAGCCCCAGCTGCAGCTGGAGGCTGAATCAGAAAAGGGACAAGGAGTCAAATGAGGGGCTAAGACAAGGACCAAAGCCTAAAGTCCTGAGGCGACACCTCTATGACACAGGGATCCATTATTAGACAAAAGGTCCAATATGGATTACACACCTTCTCATATTCACCATGAAAATTGCTAACCCCTGTGCTTGTTCTTTCCATTTGTGATCTACTTTGATCGTCAACAGCCTTTGCAGGGTATTAACATCCCTGATTTACAAATGAGGAAACTGAGGCTGGAGAGGCCGGCTCAAGGCCTCACAATTAGGAAGCGCCAGAGGCTGGACTTGACCTCAGGTTTTCTAAGGTCCACCCCCACTCCAGTCAATCTGCTTCCTGAGACACAGTGCTATAGAGAGGGCCAGCTGGATGCTGAGCGTATGGATACAGAAATACTTTAAATAGTCTTTTCCTGTGCATCAGAAGGCTAAAACTCTGGGACAGATCTGTAAACTATTATGGGCACTTGGATTTGGGGAGGGGCAAGCCAGGTGTCACTTGGTGTTACAGAGGTCTCAGGAGCAGCCCAGGGCTCTCTACCTGCAGTGATGGGGAAAGAGAGCCAGCCACTGACCAACCGACCACAATCCTTCCTCCGTCCTCCCAAGAGGCAATGTGGGAGTCCCAGCCTGCATCAGGAGATACAGACTTCACCCTGGCCTCACTATTACATAAACCATTAACTTCCCAGAGCTGTGGGCTCCTCTTCTGTGACATGAGGAAGTCGGCTTGACTCTACATCTCTGTTTCTTTGCTTCCCTAACATTCGACCAATCTGTATATCAGCAGTCTCTCAGGGTCACACGGCCTGGCCTCACCCTTGTCAGCCCTCAGTCCTGCGTACCCGGGAGGCAGGTGGGGCAGGGTGTTCAGGCTCCACACTGCCTGGGCCTGAATCCCTGTTCTTTGCTTCCTGGCAGTGTAAAGGAGGCACAATGACAGTACCTACCTGCAGAGGTAGATTTACTAGGAAGCTAATACAACTTAAGCTCCAGAATCCTTTATTTGCACAGACCATCCCAAGGCCCTAATTCTTCTTAAGAGACTGATGAAATCACACGTGCTTCAGACCTAGAAACCTGCCAACCTAAGAGATGATGAAAACACACAGAGCTATTAGACCAGTGACTCACTTAGCCTAGGCACTCAGGAAGCATTAGTTGTTGTGAGTTGTCATTGTTGGCATCCCACCAAAGTCCCCCCATTTTATAGAGGAGAAGCTAAAACTTAGCAATGTCATTTGACTTGTCCATAACTGCTCAGCCAGTAAGAGCCAGTTCCCCAGAAGTCTTTCGTGGGACATCAAAGAAGAAAATGAGCTAGCCCTTGGCTTCAAAAGGACTAGAATTTTCACCAAAGACTTCACAAAAGAAGCAGGCCTGTAGCTGAGATAGGGCAGGGCTTGGAGCAGTAACTAGGCATTGCAAGTGAGAGGAATAATAAGGAAAAGCAGAAAGGGGTGCTGGATCTGGGGGTTTCCAGGTCAGTGGGCAAACCACGGTGGCTGCAGAGAGACAGAAATCTGAACATGGTGAGCAGACACACAGCCGGGGAGGGACGTGGTAACTGCTTGTTCAGCTAAGGCAAAGCCAGGATGAATGGGGATGGGAAACTCTGCTGTCAGGGTCCGTGGGCTTATTCTTTCAAAGAGAGCTGTAGGCCTTTGAGAATGTCAGGTCTCCCCTACTGCACTATGAATCCTCATTAGTATGTAAAGCAGGCCATTGGGAAGCATTCTGTGAAACCCATGAGTCTTCATAATGCTCATCAACCACAAACGTACTGAACTACCTTTATGGAATATCCATTAGGGGCTGAGCAGAGGGCCAGGTCCCTTTTATAAAAAATTGAGGTGAAATTCATGTAAGTGCTACATGCTTTTTATTCATGACCTTAACATTCCAAAATGGCAATGCAAATGGCTATTGTTATCCCTATTTCTGCAGAAGGAGAAACTGAGTTTCCTAAAGCTTATGGGGCTTGCCCTAGGTCACATAGCAGGAGGATGTCAGGGGATGCTGGCAGGCAGATCTGTGTATATCTGAAGTCTTACTCTTTCTACCCTGCTGAACTTATTTAAATAAACTGATGAATAAATAAAAATATCTGCTGCAAATGCCTACCACCAGTTAGCGCCTCTTACATTATAGGTTTGGGGCTGGCCTACCACAGCCCCTGGTGGGCCCAGACCTCTGTTCTTTCCAAGCCTGGCTAACTAGGGGCGCCTCAGTTGCTTGCCTAGAGAGCCCCCATTCCTCTCTGTGACCTGCGTCTCGGTCCCCTCCCCCAGGCCCCTCCTGCATCCTGAAGCCACGCCCTCTTTCTTCCCAGCCCTCCCCTCCTCCTGCTGCTGTGAGCCACAGCATTTTCCGGGCGGGGGAGGTGCACTGTTGTGTATCAAATGTTTGGTGTTGGCGCTGAGCGAGGCAGCACGGCAGCCGGCTGTGCTGTACTTGTTACAGCTCGGTGGAAACACCAGTGCTCTTTGGAGGGGTAGGGGAGGAATCAATGTTTCAGTCGCACTATAAATAATGTAGCGGGAAGGATGTTGTATAAGCGGTGCTCTGGGTTTTGCCAGGAGGTATGTTTGCCTTCCTTCCTTCTTTTTTTTTTTTCTTTTGCTTTCCTCCCCCAACCCCCCTTGATTCAGTCCAATACAGAATGCCTCCCACCAGGGATCAGAGAAAAACAGCTCCTCTCCAAGGGAAGGGGAAGATTAAACTGTTGGAACCAAACAAATCAATCCCTGTAGGGAAAGGGGGTCGGGAAGAGAAAGTTTGGCCTGGCTGGGCACTTGGCATGATCTTGACACCTTGAGAGAGAGGGCTTTCTGGAAGGCTTTGCTCATCCAGGCAGGGGTGGGAGAGGAGCAGCACACACCATGAGAAAAGGGCACTGTTCGTACAAGGAGGGTCGGGGTGGACTCTGGCCCTTCACCTTCCCCAGCCTGGCAGGTGCACCAGCTCCCAAAGGGAGGCTGGTGGGTTCTACCTACAGGATGGAAGGGAGCCACAAGAGCAGGATGGCCCCAAGGTTTAGGGTCCTGGGAGCCAGGCTGGAAAGTCAGAGGCAGCGGAGCCAGAAACAGAGCCCAATTCGTGGTAAGAGTAGGAGCCAAAGGCTGGGTACAGGGAGGAGCTGTTAAAGTTTACGTGCACCACGTGGTCGACAGCATCCTGGGAAGCGGGGGAGTGTTCAGACCTGAATCTATGATTCGGCAAGGGTGTAGCAGGCATGAAATGGCAGGGGTCTGGAGGGGGTGAGTATGCTAAAAGACACCTAGTCCTCTTCCTGCCTCTTTGGGCCTCAGTGTTACCTGGCATTCAGCAAGAATGAGGGGGAGTCTCCCCATCTCAGGGACCAAGTGAATATAGCAAATCAAAAGCAATGGCGACTCCTGGGGCTTATATCAGGGAACCAGAAGAATCCATGGCCTTTCTCCTGGCAATCTCATGCATAGGAATCATCTGGGGAGCTTGTTTGTTAAAGATTTCTTGTCCTCATTCTAGTCCTACCGAATCCAGATTTTGAGTGGGGCCCAAGAATCTTCATTTAAAATAAGCACCTTGGGGCTGGGGATCTAGCTCAGTGGTTAAAGTGCTTGCCTTGCAAGCACTTGGGGCTGGGGATCTAGCTCAGTGGTTAAAGTGCTTGCCTTGGAAGCACAAGGACCCGGGTTCAATCCCCAGCACCAAAAATAAATAAATAAATAAAATAAGCACCTTGGGTGACTCTAATTTATGTGAATTTTGATACCCTTCTTAGGAGCTACATTTGGTATCTTTGGTTTGAAAGGGTTTGCTGGAGAAGGTCTCTCGCTCCTACACAAAGGCCAAAAGACCTGTGTAATTTAGCATGGTCCATTTGCCAACCAAAAGCACCGGCCCAGCCTACTGTGTGTAAGGTTGTACCGGGCTATTGGCTGGAGTCACAGACACATGCAGTCTTAGGGTGGAGGGGACCTCAGAGAGCATCTGCCATCTGGTAAGAAAAAGATCTTCCCAAGGCATTCTTGACTCACGGTCATCTGTCACTTCACTGCTTTGAGAGGCAGCCAAGTCTGTGGCTGCCTGGCGTGTAGGCCTTCATTCTGCCCTGGGGTCACAGAGCAGGTCTGCTCCCTTTCTACCGGCTAGGCCTTCAGAGTTTGAAGCTGTCTGTTATGTTCCCTTGAAGTCTCTTTTCCGGATAAGAACTACCAGTTCCATGAAAAGAAGAGTTGGCTGACATCTCAGTTTTCTCACCTGCTACAACTTTTGCTTCCCTGGATACCTGGGCCAGTGAGCATCCTCCTTGAAAATGAGTCTTTATTCCCAGGGTGGAGTGGCAGCCAAATGAAGGACCAAGGCAAATCCTCTCTTCCCTTTTCTGGAGAGAGGCCAGCCTTTGCTCCAGAAAGTGGTCTTTAGAGGAGGGAAGCTGGTTCCCCCAGGATAGCCTTTGGTGCAGAGCACTTCTGAGAGAGGCAAGAAACAAATTCAGGCCATTCCCAGCCTTCCACACGTCTTAGGGCTGAGGTCCCACGACCAGTATGCAGCCTGTGAGGAGCTGTTTGTGCAGCTTCTGCCAGCAGGTGGACCCAGCCCTAGACCATGCTAGAAGTTGCCGACTCTCTGCTTCATATCCGGCCCTGGTCCAAGTCTCCGTGACTATGAGTCACCGTATGATATCCTTGGCTCTCCCCTGCATCAAGACAGCATCAGAGGGAAAGAAAAAGAAAAGTGTCCTTTGATGGAGACAGGCCACAGAGGGGACTACACTCTCCGTCATCCTTTATCACACTGGCCTTAGGGAGCAGGGCTGGAGAGGAAAGCTGGGAGGACCAGGTGGTAGGTGAAGAAGATGATTTGAGCAGTGGCATTTGGGACTGATTGCATGGGAGACAGTCTGGGACCAGGGAGGCTTCACTATAATAATTGTATCTTTCCTCTGTAGTTACGACCTCGAAAATGTAACTTGATATTTGTAATGAGCCATAATTAGACAATCACCAAAAGTTGCAGTGAGTAGAGTGAGTGTGAAAGCCAGTCAGCGATGGTACCCTGTGTAGTCACTATTTGCGTATACCTGTTGTATTCGCAGCTTCCTTCTCCCTTGTGGCAGAAGCCCCAGAAAAAGCCTTCCATGGCCTCAGCTACATGCTTGGCTATTCTTCTGTTACCTGCCGGTGGTCTTTTGAGATGTCTCTGGTTGCCTGGCCTTGGGCTTCCTCCTGTCCATCGGAGGAATTGTCCTCCATATCTGAGTCCCTGGCTCGCTATCCCTGAGAAAGTTGGGCATGACTGTAAGATTCTGGGTCCCAAGGGGAAAAGTCCTAGGACCAGGCCATCACAGCACATCTCATTCCTGGAACAGTGGCCTAGCCATTTTTGTCGCTTCTAAGAGAGCAGCAAACTGGTGCCCAAGATTACACAGCTAGGAAGTGACTGATGACAAAGTATATAATCTCTTCTGTCATTTCTCCACTAATGGGAGCATAGTCCCTCACTCCAAGGACCCCTAATGATAGGACTTGATGCATTGATAGTGTACAAGGTCTGATCGAATATACAGTGAATACTTACATTTTTAAAATTTTATTCAGTAGAAGACACATTGCCATTAATCCCCCTCAGAATACTCCCTCTCACTTTGAACACACTTATCCTATCATTCTTGCCACTTTCTGAAACAGTTCATGTAAACTCCTCTCATGAATTTACAAACTATGGTAAAAGAAAATACGGTGAATGTTGCTGCAGAGTGCCATCCAATGGAAATGCGGGCTTGTAAAAACATTACTGTGTATCTTCACCCACCTTTCTCACTGTATCTGGCACTCTACAACTTCTGGCTCCTCCCAAAGTCAAAATGACCATAAAAGGGAAACTTTTAAAATTGATTCAGGACATCAAGGCAGGTACAACAATCCAACTAACAACACTCATGAAAGAGGACTTTCAGAATTGCTTTAGAAAGTGACAGGAACAACGGGATAAGTGTGCTCAAACTAGGAAGAGTATTTTGAGGTGGATTAATGACCCTGTATCTTCTACTGTAATAATTTTAAAAATTAAAACATTCACCATATTTTTCAATCAAACCGTGTATAGATACATAACTGGAAAGGAAGATATTCGGGGGCAAGTATCCCTTCTCAAAATCAGGATGCAAAATCGCCTCTAGATACAGCTTGTTTTTCACCCCTCCCTTTTGCACGGGTGTACCATGTGAACGAGGGCCCTTAATCGAATTGTATACTGGCAGCAGACACAGGGCACCTGTTAATGCTAATGATGGTGAATGGTGCCCTGACCCTCTTGGCAGCTGGGCCCCGAGTTCCCTGAGCGGAGCGAGTTTGAATGTTTACAACATTTACATTTTAATTAAAATCCTTTTTGGACTCTCCAGAGTTTCCTTGAATCTATTAGTCCCTTCCCCAGTCTCCCCCATTATGGCAAAGTTCTTTCAGAGGACAGGATCTGTACTAAGCTTGGTAGTGACCTTATTCTTCTGGTTATTAAATGAGACCTCTTGGAGAGCAGAGGGCAAGAAAGGAGTTTAGAGATTACAGAATCCAACCTGTCATTTCCCAGATGAGGAAACTGAGGGCCAAGTAGAAAAAGCATTTGCCTAAGGACACATGGACTATGGCAGAACCAAGCTTTCCATTTCTGTCTGGCACCTCTGTACTTTTAACATTAGACACGATGCCAGCACCCTCCTCAAATGGAGGACCTGGGGAGGGGCACACTGCTGTGGCTTCAGTCTCACCTGCCCAGATCTTGGCATTCTAAGCTTGTACTGCGGGACTCATGCCCTCGCAGGGGACCAGAACTCTGAGGCAGGAGATCTATCTCATTGTGTAGTTTGACCATTTCCTACAACATGTGTCAGGGAGGAGACAGAGAGGTGGGGGGAGCAAGAAAAGGTGATATGAAAAGAGAGAAGTGGTTTCAGGTGAGTTTATGGCAAGATTGTGGGGCAGATGACGATGCCATGCAAGTCGGGGAGCTCTGATGCTGAGATGCACTGGCCCAGAGTTGGGGACAGTGTTGGGGGTGAGGTGCCCTCCAGTCATTCCACAAAGCCAAGTATGCAGGGCCGCCCAGTAAAGCCACTCATTCCACATTCTACTATCCGGTGCCCGTGGCACCTCAGGAAGACCCATGCTTACACAATGACAATGTTCGGCAAAGTCTAGAGCAGGCAAGCTGTTTTGGAAGATGATATTTCACTAGAAAGACAGAACACTATCTCAGTTATTTTGGACGCAGTTTCTTATTATTAAATGAGAATATTGTGAGTGGCTTCATAATCTGTGGTCAGGTGTGTTTTAGATCCATGTGAAAGTGCTCTAGTGAAAGCACTATGATAACACCCCAGCTCTGAGTGTGACTGTCACAGCCAGAGAGCCTCGTCTGACATATTTACCTCTGGATGCAAGGGGAACAGAGACTAGGCTGAAAGGAAAAAGTCTCCAAACTAGCTCCTTGTTACTACAGAATTGGGCTGAACTTGGATCACTGTAAGTCCCCTCCAGGACCTCTGGGACAGCAGCAGCCTTCACGAGGGTTGGGAAGCAGGCTACCTGGGAGGGAGGAAGGATTGTGGTCAAGAGAAGGGGGATGTCTCTGATCTGTGGGCTGGTGCACCCAGAAGTCAGAACTGCAGCCAGATGAAAGGAATGAGGGGGCTGAAGGGACACTAAAGCCTGATCTTTACCCGATGACCAAGGGGCAACCAGGTAACCAACTTTTGTTCCAACAAATAAGGAGCATCCTGACACTGGGTCACTGGGGTTCAGGTGCAGTGTGTTTCATTGACACTTTTGTTTATGGGACTGGTTCAAGGCCAAGCTGCTCAGTTTACCTAAGGAGAGTCTTTGCCATTTGAAAATGTGTTTCTCCTAACTCTGAGCTGCCATTTGCCTCTTCTTTGGGCTGTAATGCATTGCTGGGACCTCTCAGCTTCTGTCACTGTCTCCCAAGATGTTAACCCTCCGTAGCAGCCTGCCTCCGCCTAATGCACAAACCAGCCCATCTCGGACGTCACTCTGTGTGGGTGAAGGTTTCATCCTTGCTCTGCTGGGACCTGGCATCCCTTTGGCAAGTGCTAACTTTTTCTAGGCGTCTGTTTCCCAGTTTATAAAATGAGGGACTTGAGTGTCATGGACTTGAATAGAAGTGAGTTGGGAGAGCCTGCTGGACATCAGAATAAGAGCAGGGGGCCGTCTCAAACTCAGGTGTGGTATGGTCACACTGTACCAGCTCTCGCTGTATGATACTGCGCCATGGTGAGTGTGTAGCATAAGCTCCAAGGATTCGAGGGCTGCAGAAGGGTGTTGCCTGTGTGTACTTAAAAATGGGTCCTGAAAGGAGGCTCGCATTGTGTCCTGCGCCTCGTGGCTCCACAGTCACTGCACAGGCTTTGTTGTCAATTAGCAGGCAGTTACATGCCGGAGAAGCCATTGTTCTCCAGCAGTCAGCTCATGATGCTCCCATGCCGGCTGGCATCCTGCGACCAAGCCCAGCTCCAGCATGGTAAGGTGACACCGGCAAGCAGCAGCGGTATTCATTGTGCTGTGCCAGCATGTGTACCAGAGTCAATCACTTTTTGACAGTCCAGGAGCAGAACACCCTTTTCCACCAGAAATGAAGAGGCTCAGCTTTTGTGTAGAACAATAGCACAGCTGACTATTTACTGATTGCAGACCCAGAATCTCAGGGTTAAAAAGGGGCCTTCAAAGGTTAACGATCCCAGTTCCTCTTAGTGCTAAAATCTCCCCCTATGATCCAGTGTCCATCTCTGTGTGTCCTACCTGCTTTTAAAAAACGAATTGGGACTGATGACAGCTGCAAATAAAGTCAGAAAAGTAGGTCCCCATATAGACAGAAGGACAAGATGAGGAGGAGATTGTTTTGCCAGCAACCCAGGATTAGTAGGTCTCTGACACTAAACATTAAATTCAATGCTGAGCTTTTTGGCAGCAAAGGCAAAAATGGAAATATGATTGTTATATGGGTGTCTGACAAAAGGACTTGTGGCAGGAGAGACACACTTTCTCCTGGTACTAAATTTTAAACCAGTCTCATCCATTTACCAGGCAGGGAAAGTGATCCGGAGGTAGGGCTTCATTTAGGTTTCTCTTCGCTCTGATGTCCTTATGTCCCTGAGTCTGTAAGGCCCTCGAGACTTTCTCTGACCAGTCATTTTCCTGTTTCTTCTTTCAGGAGCCCCCTGGGTTCCAGTGGACCTGAAGTCCTAGGGAGGAATATCCCCTTCAAAAATGCCAAGGCCTTCTAAGGGCCAGGAAGGAAGGCACTGATGTGGGATAGGGATGGAGAAGAGCACGGCAGGAGCTTTGCTTTGGGCACTGGCTGCCACTAGGCCTAGGACAGAACGGCTAGGTAGCCTGCAGAGGCCTTCCACTAGTGCCACAGCCTGCAGCCCACGCAGGCTCACCTTAGGTTAGACGCGCTTTACCAACTTCCTGTGTGGTTTCCAGGATGCCTGGGTGTCCCTTGGCTTTGCAGCACTGAGAATCCGAGTGGAAGTCCTGAAGGGTTTGGAGTGTGGGCTGTGCTTTTCCACTGATTTCTCACCAGACAGACCTCATTTTAAATCCTACCTCTTCTAATTACCACCTGTGTGACCTTGGGCAAGATACTTAACCTCCCTGAGCCTCAGTTTCCTTAGCTATGAAACGAAGATGATAGTATGTACCTCATAGATTGTTGTAAGTATTGAAAAATAATACCTGTAAAATCTGCACCTGGTGCATAGTAAACGGTGAGCTATTTATGACTGGTATGATCATTATGCCTCAGCATTCCAGGCCCCCAAATAGCTCTCTTCTGCCTGCACACTAAAGCACCAGCCGAACCTGGACTTGAGCACACCCAGACCCCTCTGCCTGCTGGTGAGGCTCCCCATGTAGATGGACCCCAGTAGCAGGGGCATCAAGATGGCGGCTAGGCTGTAGGCCTGCGTGTGAGTGGGAGCCGTGCCCAGCAGTGGCTGCAAGGCTCTCAGCTGGGGCTTAGGTTGGGCTGTGCACTTAGGATTTGGAAAGAGGGAATGTGTCGGCAGCTGCCACAACATCTGGACACCTGGCATAGAGGCTGGGAGGCAAACGTGGGGGGAGGGTTTTCTGTTTGGTGAGACAAATGCATCTGAGTCTGTATTTTATATCCTGGGGCAGAGATAAGGACAAAGGCCATTCCAGGTGGCTCTGCCAGGGCACCCAAAGTAAAGCACTACCATTCCTACCTGACGTTCCTCCATTAGCGCAGCGCCCCTCATGCTGCAGATAAACGTTTGTCAGCTGGGTAGGGGAGGGTGTTCGCACATACCTGGGTGAGAACAGGCCTGTCCTGGCTGTGTTCTGGATTGATCTCTCAGGTCTCTTCCAACTTAACATTCTGCAGGATTCTGAGCCCATAATTCAGGGAAGCCGCAGCTCCCCAGAACAGTGACAACTCGAAAATAAATCTTGTCCATTTAAATAATGCCTCTGTTCCTGTTCCACTTGCTAACATACTTTCCCTCCCAGTTTCTCACAACGTTCTTTGGAGGCAAGAATTAATCACTCCTGTCTGGTGGGTGAACCAATAGGGCCTCACAGAAGGAGGTGACTTTTCCAGGGTCACATGGAAAGCTGGTGTTATTTCTATAGTGTGACTCTACATCTCCCAATTCCAGTTGAATATTCTCTCTCCGTTATTTTCTATGACAGCTTTATTGAGAAATACTACAAAGTACACCCATTTTAATGGTACAATTCAATGGTTTTTAGTATATCGACGGATATGGGTGATCATCACCAGAGATAAATCTCTTAACCTTTAGCTAACATTCCCTTGTCTCTGTAGATTTGCCTATTTTGGACATTCATATCGACGGACTTTGTGACCTATTATATACAGTCTTTCATTCCTGGCTTCTTTCACTTACACAATGTTTTCCAGGTCTATCTTCAGACCTTCATTCCTTCTTATGGCTAAATCATATTCCACTGAATGGATGTATCGCTTGTCGTGTATTCATTCATCAGTTGATGAACATTTTGATTGTTTTCACCTTTGCTTGTTATGAGTGATGCTGTTGTAAACATTCATATACAAGTTTAGTTGTGGGTGTGTGTTTTCATTTCTCCTGGTTCTACACCTAGGAGTAGAATTGCCGGGTCAGGTGATAACCCTGCTTAACTGTTAAGGAACCTCCAGACTGTTCTCCAAAGTGCCTACACCATTTGATATTCCCACCAGCAGTGTATGAAGCTTTCGATTTCTCTACATCCTTGCCGACACCGATGTGCTTTTAAACTCTCGCCTGACATACGGTCAGATAAGGGGTCTACGGGGAAGGGAGGGTGTAATGAGGCAAGCTTAATTTAGGCCAGGTGATTGATGAGTGAGTCAGGAAGGAAGTAGATATCCCTCTGGGACCGCTATCTCCAATCTCCCAGGAGTCATTCTGGCATCAGTCTCAACCGAAGACCAGGAGACTGTCTGCAATGTAGAAGCCAGAACAGTGGGCGCACTCCGGTGCAAAGGTGGGCTTAGGGGAGAGAAACCCCGGTTCTGAAGAGGAGGTGAGCTCGGGCAACCCAGGAGCCTGGACCAACTACCGATTGCTAGCAGAGTCTATTGAGCGATGCCTGTGACTATCTCACAAGGCTCCCTGTCATCCCTGATGTCTAAAGGGTGGCAGTGAGAACTTCTGCCTGGAGGGATGCTGACCATGCCACCAGATGATGTCAAGAATGTACTTCCAAATTCTGAAGAACATAAATCTTTAGGGGCCCAGTTAGTTTTGTTTTCACCAAAGATGTAGCCAGGGCTCCCCTGTGAGTGAGACAGCACGGCCTGTTAGAGTGGAGAGGGTGGAGCCATGGGACAGAAATGCTGCTGCTGCAGCCCCTGGCAAGGGCTTTTCTGTGGTCTTCTCATCTTTCTTGTTCCATTTCTAGACTGAGGCTGGCACAGGGAGAGTGCTGGACAAGGCATAGCTGTGGTGGCTATAAGAACAAAGTGCTGTGGACAAGGCTTTGGTCAAAAGGTGACCTTAGTCTGAGACCACATGCCAGGCCATCCATATCTACATGATGCTGGTCACAGGGATGACTTCCCAGGTCCTCCAGGCTTGCTTTCCAGGCTGAGAAGGCCTAAAAGACACACAAGGTTGTTCAGATGATATCCTTGCCCTTCCCCTGGAGGTCTTCTGGGGATCTCTCACTGTTCCAGGTGGAAGGAGCAACAAGGTTTTGGGCCTGTCTGGGCTGTTCTGAAGAACCTTGCACTGTGGGATTCCCTCTGGGCTTGAGCCCCAGACCACACTGCAGCAGGAAGCTGAGCAGTTAGCTGCTGAGTCCTGAGCATCCCTTAGCCCTTCCTGATCATCTTGGCCACCCTAAAAAGTCATCTACCAGCACTCCAAGGTCCACTGCACATTGACACACACCCATGCATGCACACACCTGTATGTACTTTAAACAGAATGATTCAGAAGGCCTCTGACTCCTAACTTGGTCTTCTAACCTTCCTTCAGTTGCGTCAAGGTTCCAGCAGCCCCTTTGTCAGAGGCAGTGACTTTCTACCTAACTGTCCTGAAAAGGGGCTGGGAGGAGAATTTCTAAAGTTACAGCTGGTTCTATTTAGGGCATTCATTCACTCATTTAACCAAAGTCCACTGATCATCTTGTGATGCTTACTAGATTCTGGGACCATGCAGAAGAGACATGGGCCCTTGTCATCTTCAGCCTTGTAGTCTGCAAAAGCCATCAACAGTGGGCCAATTCATGTTTGAGTTCTTGAGTCCAGGTACTGCCAACCCTGGCAGCATGTCTGAATCACATGGGGAGTGTTCCCAGCCAGATTTCTGGGCCCCATCCTAGAGATCCAGAGTCAGTAGGTCCAGGGTGGGGCCTGGGAATATGTGTTCTTTGAAAGTTCCCAAATGATGCCAATGTGGAGCCATAGCTGGGGACTGCAGCTCAAGGCTGTTCCCTGATTGCACAAATGAGGAAACTGAAACCCAGAACAGACTGATCCACTTGCCCAGGTGGTGGCCAATGCCTACTCAGCATCCTTTCCAGAATATCCCACCAACCAGAGGGACAACAGGTAGCGCTAAGCCAGGACTTCTGATGAAGGCTGGTCCAGGAAGACTTCTCGGAGGCACCTTCCAGCCAGGGAGGAGGGCATCTTTGCAAGCTAGAGGCAGGGGTGGGGGATCAAAAGTCTCCAGGTGAGAATCTCCTTGGCCTATTTGGGTAGTGAGAACCGGGAGATAGGTCCAGAAAGGCAGACTGAGAACAAATTTTGAAATCATGGAATTTACACATTATTCTATAGGCACTGGGGAACGTTTTTTTTTAGCGACTTGCCCATTATTGACACAATTATTTTCAAAATGAAGTGCATAATTAGTTCAAGGGGGGCAGAACGGAGCAGGGAGGTAGATGAGGAAGAGCCAGCCAGAAGTGAGCCGATTCACACTGCCAGGGGGGGCAGTGGGTTGCCGTGGGGCCTGGGAGAGATCAGAGGTATAGAGCCCAACTGCGTGACCCCAAGAAGCCAGCATTATGGGGGAGCCCAAGATGTTAACATTTGGACCTTTGTGCCGGAAAGGACAGGAGTCTGACTGTGGAGCTAGCAGGCTTGTCAGTCCTGAGATCAAGTTTAAGGAAAAGACTTTTCGTTTGGGTCTGCAGTAGAGAAAGTCCAGTGCAGAGCCTAATTCCCAGCCTGAGTAAACGCTCAGGAATCAGTCATCATTGCTGCCTATCAGTCTGAGCTTGGTCTGAGCCTATGGGACTCTCCTTTCCCGCCCTTGGTCTAACTCTAAGGCACCGTGCATCTTCCTAGAACCGCTAAGTATTTGGCTTTGCAAAGAGCTTATGTTCTGTGCCTCCTGCCTCTTGAGGGGGCCCCCTTGGAGTCTGGGCCACCGGGGTTGCAGGAAGCCCATGGACAGGTGTGGGAGGGGAAGGGAGTGTCCACTTACTGAACGGCTACCAGAGCAGAGTCTGCAGCAGGTGCAGCGTCTGGCTAAATGTGCCTTCTTAATAACTCCACATGCTCGAGGGCCAAGGCGTCACCCTGCCCCTGTCTTGAAGAGGTCAGTCTCACACCAGGGGCACTCTGTGACCCGTGATGAAGGGACTGAGACAGCCCCAAGCCCAAGTCTGCCTGACTCCAAGGTCCTCTCTCCCCTCTCCAGGCCCCATCTCTGCCCTCCTTGTCTTTGCTCACATCTTTTCCCTCAGACACAAAAGGGATTGTGCTTGGCTTTGCGTGACGGTAGGCAGGTGAGACGAAACACCTGGAGCCAGCCCTTCTCTACTTGCCATCCCCTTGGAGAGTGCTCTGGTGCTGAGACCTGGCTGTCAGCTCACCCTTGAGCCTGTCCCCACCAGCAAAGCCCAGGAGCAACCTCAGAGCCCACCCCACCCCTGCCCCTGTGTTTCCAGAGTGGAACTAATTCACCCCAGGGACACACAGATGGGCAGAGAAGCCAGGCCTGCTTTCCAGGTCACTGTGCCCCACCCCCTGACAGAAGGGAGCGTGTGTTGGCATGCAGAGGGGCACAGCGGGTGCTGCAGAGAGAGAGGCCGGGGGTTAGGGATCGGGCCGTGGTTGGTGATCGTGACTGTAACCAGGCAGAGCTCCTGTGCAGGGCTCGCTGGTGCAGCCAGTCCCAGGACTGTTTCTGGGCCTTGGCACCTGCTGTAGGACACCTCTCTGAGTTTGTGTATGCACCACTGGGTCAATAGTGGCCAGATGTGTGGGTAGAACAAGAAGACATGAGGCACAAGTTCACCTGGGCTGCTCTAGGGGAGGGCTATGAAGGAGAGGAGGCCTAAGCAGAGCCCAGAGCAAGACAGGACTCTTGGGCAAAAGTCTTCCTTGCTCCAACGCCTTCTTACTCCTGGACTCATCTCAGTCTGGCACGCTCCACCCCCTCCACTTTATCTTGGTAGCTCCCTTTCCTTATCTTGCTTCCTTTGGTGTCTTCCTTTGGCCCCTCCCTCTCTCCATTTGTCCCTCTTCCTCCATCACCCCCTACTTACCAAATCTTCCCCCTTCTATGCCCCCCACTTCACGTAAGCTTCCTCCAGCTCAGTACTCAGCAGTGTGCTCTGACATAAAGGCCTGACGTTTGCTTGCTCTCTCCTCTTCCTCAACCTGTGGCCCACACCAGCACCCTGGAGATTTCTGCCTTCTGACCCTGAAAAACCCCTTCCTGGGAAGACCAGGGCAAGCAACAGCCCCAGACAACCTGTCCTTGTGTTCTGGGTGGCAAGGGATGGAAGAGCTGAGTGAGCTCACCATGCCTCATGCCAGCCAAGAGTGACCCTATCCAGGTCATCCTGACGCTGCCCACCTAGCTCATCAGCCTGACTCAAGTCAATAGTTGACTAAGCACTGTAAGACCCCCAATACTATCCTGGGAGAGTGGCATAAGGGCAAAAGGACAGGAGACGCTCGGGGCACGTTCATCCCACCTCTGCTCCATTCCTGAAGTTACTTGGGCTTGGCTTAGGGTGACCACCTCTCTACCTCCAGCTCCTGTGGGCAGGCTCAGGAGAAGTTATCAGCTTATGTTATCACGTAAAGAGTGCTAGGAGAGGGAGATGTGAATTGCAAGCCCACCCGTGTTGTCAGCGACCTGTGTCACCTCTCTGGACTTTGTTTTGGTTTTTTGCATGAGAGGATTGGACAAGATCACTTTCAGGGACCTTCCTAGCTACAAGATGCTAAGCAGTGACCACTCTGCCCAAGTGAAACTCGTACCATAATCAGTCTCCTACCTGAAATTTGATCATCCATGGTCCGTTCCTTCAGCTCCCCAAAGTTTTTCTTCTCTAGGAGACCTCTTTGGAATGCAGCTATTATTGAGAGGTTCATACCAGTGGTGTTGTGCTGCCAAATGTCTAGCAGCCACCTCTGGTGGTTACAGATTGCCTAAACACTCCCACCATGGCCAGCAACAAGCTACCCACACAATGTCATTAAATGTGGACTTGGGAAGAGATGTACCATGTCCTCTGAGCTGGTCTGAGCAGCTCTGGCACACTCAATGACCCTGGTTAACTTCTATGCATAGTAGAAATTAAATAAAATGTGGCGGGGGGGGTTGGGGATTTAGCTCAAGTGGTAGAGTGCTTGCCGAACAAGTGCAAGGCCCTGAGTTTGATCCCCAGTGCCACCCTCCACAAAACAACAGTAGGACAAAAGAAATAGCTGGCAATGTAAGGGGACAGAAGAATGTAAGAGAGTGACAAGGGGGAAGAGCAAGGGACTCTGGGCGGGACCGGGGTGCAGCAAGGCCCACCCAGGATCAGATCCCACCCCCCATGCCTCTCCACTGATCAGGCTCCTCTTTCCTCATCAAACATTCTGGGTGGGGGTCTATCTTGAAAATTTGACAGAAAACCTTTCTGTGGGATCCCAGGCTGCTATAGAAAGGTCAGGAAGTTGGTAACCTCTTCTCTCATATTCACCATGTCCAGGCCACATCCACAGAAAGTGTATGTTTTAGAAGAACAACCAAAAAATCAGAATCCATGGTCTGATAGAGGATTTTTTTTTAACTTTGTATTTCATCGAAGTCTCCCAAGGTCTACAAAATTAAATCCTGGTTGTACATTTAATGAAATGCCTTTATTAAAAAGAATAGAATTATTTTACATTTGAAAAGCACTATAAAAATTCAACTAACCACATAGCAGCTAATGCCACATTTGAAATTAGAAATCACTCAGGTTATTAGGATTTGTTAATAGTGGGTAGTGGGTACACAGATGTTGTTTATGTAATTCTTTCTGCTCTTCTGTACATTTGAAATATTTTATAATTTTTTTAAAAAGGAAAGAAAAAGAAACAAAGAATCAGCAAGCTGTCTGTCCTGATTTCAGTCCTGGAATTTCTGTCCTCTTTCCTTTTAGTCCCAGGGAGGGGAAAAATCAGTCTCCATTATCCTGGTCCTCCGGTGGAGGGGCACTGAGGGAAACCCCGCAAAGCCTCACCCTCTCTCTGGGATTCCTCATTCTCCTCCCTTAAGAGAAGGGTTTTCTGGAGCTTCTGAAGTCCTTTTCTGAGCCAGGGAAAACATTTTCCTTCCATGCTCTCCCCAGTGCCCCGGATTGTGAGCCCAAGACTTGATTGAGCCGGGTTATCCCAAGTGGAGAAGCGCGGTCTCCACACCCCGAAATCCCAGGCCCCATCTACAACTCCGAGGTGACCTTGTGGTGTCAGGGTCAGAGAGTGAGTGCGCTTGCTCCTCGCCGAGCTGCCTGAGGAGGGGTCTAGTACTTGTGAGGTATGCGGCCTCCCTCGGTGGGCTCTGCCCTTGGCCGGCCAGCCAGGGCCCCCCGTGGCCGTGTGAGAGTGGCGTCCACCATGTTAGGGAAGGGGCTGCCCCCTCAGCCCTGCCTGTCACAGAGAAGCATCTGTAGATGGGGCGCCTGCCCTGGAGGTGGAGAGGAGGCTGCTCGGCTGAGAGGACTCCCGGGCTCCCACTTGGCGTCTCCCTGACAGCTACAAATAAGCTCTTGAATGTATTTAATAAACCCCGGGAAGGAGTTGTGGCTGCCTCGCCTCTGCTGGGGAAAGTGATGGATGTCTTCAGTGGGAGAGAGGAAAGAAAACTTTCTAAATGGGTTCAATTAAGGGGACGAGCACTCTGGAGGGAGTTCCTCCACCAGGCTTGTAGTGGAGTGCCTGAAGGCCCCCAAACAGCTCTCTGGACCTGCAGGAGGTGGTGATGCCCAGAGCAGACCAAGAAAATGGCCCCACTACCCTCCCCTCTTCCTTCTACACACCATCACCCAGTCCTGGGCTTTCCAGTGAGGGATGGAGGAGACGGCCTTGGGTACTTTGGGGTTTTAAAATAACCACTCTGTTCCTCAGAGGAGACTGAGGGCCTTGTCTCTGGAAACTTGCAAGGTGGTTATGAAATTTGTTTCTCTCAGGAGAGAAGAAATATATGGGTCCAGGAGTCAGGCAGACCAGGTGACTGTAAGCCCAGGGCCTTGCCATGGGCCTCTATGGGGTCTGGCCCAGCAGATTTCTTATGAGGGGCTGTGGCCAACAGGAGAGCTTTTGGGGCAGGAATTGGAGGAGCTAGGCAGGTGAACAGCCAGCCTGTACCCCAACATTACTTTTATGACTTGAGGAACCTCCGCATCCCCCACCTGGCCAGGCACGAGTGAAACTTGCTAGTCCTGCCACCTACCAGCCTTCTGACTGCACAGGCCTTCTTATTTTTTCAAAACCCTTCTCACCTGTGGAATGCAAATAGTATTTGTCCAGCTCACCCCGCAGGGTGGCAGTGAGGATCACGTGAAGGGAGTGTGCAAGGACACCCTGGGGGAGGGGAGCAAATGTAGGTGTTGGCAGGGAAGGTGATAACACCGCATTTCTATGGAGGGGGGACGCCGCTGCACCCTGCTGCGCAGCAGATGCAGGTCTGCACCAGTCCTGAGGCTCAGCCTGGGTCACCCAACTTGCCTGAAACTGTACAGGCCTACGTGAGGTAGGGTCAGTCTTTGAAAAATTTGGCGGCTCTCCTTGGATGAGCCGATGGAATGAGTGAAAGGCATTTGGAGAGAAATCCTCTACTCTCTGGAGAACACAAATAAAAGGTAAATTTGCAGAATTCTAGGGTCAGCCACATAGAGTAAGGTTGAGTTTTCCCTCCCCATCCGTAGCCTCCAAGAGAAGGGACTGAGAATGAAAGACAGAGGAATGTTCTTGGTGGTTGCGTGTACTCCTCACAGCACATACACACACCACACACTCAGACACACATACACCCTTGCATGGGGTCTCTTCAATTACCAATCATAGTCTTGACATCGAGGAACAGAGCTAAACCCTTTCAGAAGTGATTTATATTTTCAGCTTTTCCCACCGCTGGGGTTAGATGTTCCATAAGTTTACAAGCCTCTGTGTGAAGTCAAATTTCTTTCTCTGGATCTTAAACTAGCCCCATAAAAGCTTCAAAGGGAATGGTATGGAAACAAGGAGACATAAAGAGAATCCAGGGTGGCTCGCTTCAGACTCTGAACTAAGTATAAGCACAATAGGGGTGGCACCCGACATCCCTGCAGGGGAGGGGCCAGTGGCAGTGAGACCACAGTACAAGCGCACCAAGGGAGGTGGAGGTTTCCAAGAGGAAGTCTGTCCCTCCTGTTGCTTCCTGAGGGCTTCCTAGGGGAGGCAACATTTCCCAACCCGAGTGAACAAAGGACGACTTCTCATCCTAAGCCAGAAAGGATGTCATAGGCAAACAGTCAGAGGCAGAAGGAAGATGAAGGACTCTGAGAGCAGGAGGGACCTCTCTGGGGCAGACTCTCAGTCCCTCTAATCTGATGCCCCTATCTGAGAAGTATCCAGAGCCAAAGTCACAGCAACTCACGGGCCCAGAAAGGAACAGGAGAGACAGGTCCCACCTTGGGGTCCTACAGCCATACTGAGCAACATACAGGCTCCCCCAGGTCCTCCGACCCACAAGGGACACAGTCCTCCAGTGTCCTGGGGTTAGCTCCTTTCCGAACCCCTACCGGCACCTGGGACCCCGCTCTCCCCACAGCACCTTTGCAGCTTCGCCCCCGTGTCCCACCCGGCACCTTGGCAGTCGGGCCTGGCTGCTCTCGTTCTTTGTTCCCCAGACTAGCCCAGGTGGGCCGAGGCTGCGGGGGTGAGGACAAGAAGGAGGGCAGGTGTGAGACAGGAGGAAGAGGGTGCCGACAGCTGGACAGGTGGAGACAGCAATGTTGCTCTCTTCACGGGGTGCTGTGGCGATCCCAGGGATGGTGTGTTAGATGGTACTTGGCACAGTGCCTGGCATTCTGGCCCCTAGAAGTATGCTGGAGACTGAAGCACCCCAGGAGCCCGAGTCATGCTTCAGATGATCCAGTGGGGCTGGGAGAGGGGTTACAAACCAGAAGCAGTTCGAGAGCAGGGGTGAGGACGAGGTGCAGAAGTTCAGAAAAGGGAGCTGTCACCAGGGACCCATGGAGTGGAGAAGCAGGGGCTGTAGGAGGAGAGTGTTGGCTTGGGACAGAAGATGGGGTTGGTTCCCGAGTCGACCACTTGCTAGCTATGTAGCAAGAGGCCCCCAAGCTTCAGTTTCCCTCTGTGGTAAGATGCAGCCTGAAGGGCTTGGCTGTGTGTGGGAGAAGTAGAAGCTCCATAGATGCTCGGGGAGACAGGGATGAGAACTAGAATGGGACACAGGCTGATCTTGGGCCTCGGTGCTCTCCTGTCCTAGGGCAGGGATCAACCACTGGTGATGTCACTGCTCCCAGGAACTTGCATCTTTTCTCTCTCAAGTCTGTCTCCCAATTTGGAGTAAAGCCCTCTTGTCCGACAGGTTCAGAATCTTCTTATCCTTTATTCTGGAGCTGATGCAACCCAGTGCCCTCCATGTACTTCTTAGACAATTAAAAAGCCTCCACAGCCAGTGCCCACCAGCCAAGTCACTGGGAGGGCTGCCACAGCCCTGTGCGGTCCTACGGAGGCAGAGTGTGTGTCTGCTCAGTGGGATGGGATCTGTGCACATACATGCATGCAAGATGCTAGGAAAGTCAGCGTGGATGTAGACAACTAACCGCAAGAGACGTTCTCACACTAATGTGATCACAGAGGATGCTGAAATCACATTTGAAAGATAAAGAGCTAAGACCGGGGCTGTCCACTCCCAGCAGCTCTTGCGGCTTTTCGAGTGATCAGGCAGCTTTGTTAAGGACGGGAAGGTGGCACTTGGCAATCCGTGTCTCAAGTGATCCCTGTCCTGGACCTCTGGGTCAAATAGTCCCCAGTCCTGGCATCTGATCAGACCCAGCATGTTTGGCAGGATGAGAGGGAATTGAAATATGGCCTTGCCCCTATTGCAAACACGTGATCTCATCTTGCCAGGTGGAGCGGTTCTTACCCTGACCTGCTACAAAATACCATGTGTGAATTCTCCTCTATTTTAAAAAGTAGAGGTAGAATAAATAAGTTCTTGGCAAGAGTTATGGCTACATGCCCTGTTTCTGTATTGTTTTTAGTGGAAGCCAGGACACATGCGTATGTGTTCATGGACATAGGTGTGTGTATGCACACGCACAGAACAGGAAACAAATGTCATGACAGATCTCCACATGAGACGCAGCTCTAACCCTTGCACTGTGCTAGGAGAAATCAAGGGTGGAGAGGGGACCTAATACACAGATCTTCACAAAGCTGGAGTGAAACTTATTCACAGAGGCTGGTAGGGGAGTGAGGGTGGACCCAGGGAAGAAGCCAGGGAATACACACATTGTGCGGTCATTCATGGGAAAGAAGATGGTGGCTTGGGTCAGGGTGGGAGAGATGAGAAGCGATTCATGTGAAGACATATATTGAAGGTAGAACCAGTAGGTTGTTCAGATGGAGTAGATGGAGCACTGAGAGGGCAGAGTCATGGATGATGCCCCAGTTTTCCACTTGAGCAACTGGACAGTGTGTGACTGGACCAGGACCCAGAGGCTGGCTTTGAGTCCTACCTGTGACACATACTCCTGTGTGATTTAGAACCAGTTACTCAAATAAACCCTGCCATCTCTCTAAAGGAAGAGGACCCCCACCCACCCACCTACACACACAATCTCCTTCCATTGATTTCCCTGGGGATCAAAGCAGATGACTTGTGTCCGGGTCTCTACTAACATAACATTAGGACAATTGTGTGGGCTGCCACAGCGGGGAAGGAGCCCTTCAGCCCTCCATGGGCTGCAGTGTGGGTGGTACATACCGGCAGGAGTAGTGTGGTGCGGGGAAGGTAGGAAAGGGAGAGCTGGTCATGGCCCAAGCTCTGGGAACTGAGCTGTGGTTGGCTGGGCATTCAAGAACTGACAGCTCAATGAGCTATGGCCACTGGCTCTGAGGCTCCCAAGGCAGCCCCTGTCCTGAGGACCGTCCCGTTACCCACCCACCCACCCAGATCAGAGCACCCACAGCAGTCTGCTTACTTCTCTTCCACAAGGGGAGCTTTCTGGGTGGCTGGTACAAGGCTGACAAGACAGAGGAGGAGAGGCCAGGTGTGAAAGGGAGGAAAAGCAGATGGGCAGCTGAGGCCCCTGAAAAGAGAGTAGGAGGTACATATGAGGCAGTGAGGGAAGGGTGGTGACTGCAGGTTCTGAGGTCCCTGCAGCTGCCACCAGCTCTCCCATGCTGGGCAGCAGCCTGGGCTCAGCTCCAGCATCTGAGCTGTATCTGCTGCCTGCACAAGCCCACAGCAGAATCAGCATGGAGGCAAAGCTGCACGTCTGCCTTCCCCTGCCCTTTGGATGCCTCCCACCGACTGTTCCCACCTCTGAGCCTTCTTTAAGCCCCGGCCCCAAGATGAGGTGAACAAAGCCAAAGATGTTGAGCTCAGTTCTCATTCAGCATCATGGCCAGTGCCGACAGCCCTTCCCCACACCCGTCCTGGATAAGCCTTGGGATGCAAGGGCAACCGGGGCTCACCACTTCTCAGGCATCCTTTTCATTTCCTCCGGGCTCTGATTGTTAAAACATGCGGCCACACTCACCAGGATGATTATAATTAAAAAGACAGGTAATGACAAATGTTGTTGAGGATGTGGAGAAATCACCAGCATTTTACATTGCTGGTGGGAATGTAAAATGGTACAACCGTTTTGGACAATGGTCTGGCAGTTCCTCAAAAGGTTAAACACAGAATTACCATGTGACCTGGCAATTTCACTCTTAATGTTACCCAAAAGAAATGAAAAGATATGTCCACCTAAAACTTTACAATTGGTCATCTTGTCTATGGGTTCCACCTCTGTGGATTCAACCAACTGCAGATGAAACATATGACACAAAAAAAATGCATCTGTACTGAACATGTACAGACTTTTTCTCTTATTAGTCCCCAAATGATGCAGCATAACCATTTCTATGGCGTTTACACTATATTAGGCATTCTGCATAAGCAAGAGATGATTTAAAGTATAAGGAAGGGTATGTACATGATGTGTACAGATATTATGGCATTTTTTATAAGGGATTGATCATTCGCAGATCTCTATATCTGCAGGGCATCCTGGAACCAAACCCCACAGATAGGGAAGAATGGCTGTACATGGATGTTTACAGCGGCATTGTTCATAATAATCCAAAAGTGGACGTGACATAAATGTCCATTTACAAACCAAATGAACGGATAAATAATATGGTGCTGTCTGTCCATATGGTGGAATATTATTTGGCTGTGAAAGGAGTAAGTACTGGGTCATGCTGCAACATAGACGAATCTTGAAAACATTTTGGTATGTGAAAATGCCAGTCAAAAAAGGCCACATGTTGTATGATTCTATTTATCTAAAATGTCCAGACTATGCAAATCCATAGAGATAGAAAGTAGATTAGTGCTAGGGGGAAAAGTGGGGTTGGAATGATAGATAAAAGGAATAGGATTTCTTAGAGGCATGATGAAAAATAGTCTACCATTGTCTGTGGTGATAGCTGCACAACTCTATGAATATACTAAAATTCCTTGAATTATATGTTATGTGGATCGCATCTCAACAAAGCTGTTATTACATGTGTACACACACACCTGCCATCTTGCGTGGAACTAGCAGGACCAGCTGTCCTGGTTTGCCCAAGCTGGAGGGTTTCCCAGGACCTGGGACTTTCAGTGTTGAAATAGACATAGTCCTGGGCAAGCTGGGTGATTAGCCCCTCCAAGCAGAATCCAGTCCACCTGTCTGTAATGCTTAATGCCTTGTCTGGGGTCACCCAGCAGTGCAGGCCCAACTCCTGCCCAAGAGCCTGACTTGAAGAGAGTTGGTGGTCATGCCCCTGCACTGGGCTCATGTCCTCTGCCCTCACCATGCCCACATGTGTGAGGAGAGGGGTCTCCTACCCGTCTGGGTAGCCTTACAGAATGGACTCTGCCTTGTAGGTGGACATTTGAATAAAGGACCTGGAACCAAATCCAGCACCTCAGTTGTGTTTACTCATGAAGGAGGGAAGAGCCATCACCCTCTGACTAGAGATTATTTTTCTTTTAATGCAAGCCCATTGCATGGGCTTTTGGTGGGGAGCCATATCTAGACTTGTATCCCTGTGAGACCCCTCGTTCTCTCTCTGATTTATTCATTTCTTTTAAAGATGTTTATACTGCTGTATGCAGTAACACTAGAGACACTGGCTATACAGGCCCTGGGCCCTGCTCTTAAAGTCCTGGGATTTTGAAGGATTCCAGGCCCGGAAGCAGGCTGTTATGGAGGTTGGGCAGCTGGACTCACGTGAGTAGGAGGGCCAGCCTCTTCCAGCAGGGCATGGGCACCAGGAGAGGCTCCTTAGAGGATATGATGACAGCCAAGAGCTGAGGGATGAGCAGAGTGAGCCAGCCACGCAGCCACAAGGGAAGGGATATGGGATTGAAAACGGGATCCTAGTCAGGGAACGGCACGTGAGAAGGCAGAAGCACCAAGAGAAAGTGCGTAGCCACCAGCTACGACACTGTGGACCAGCCTTCTCAGGAGCTGGACGTGCTTCCTCTGGAGTTTCTGAAAGTGGTGCCCTGCTTTGTCTACCAATAATAATAATGAATAATAGCCTTATTTGATGATAAAATCATTTCTTGACTGAACTACCACTTGGGCTCTGTACCATGTTCTTTTCATTTACAATAACAGTACAAAGTAGACGTAATATTCACATTTTACAAAATAGGAGCTTCAAAGAGTCAGAGAATCAGCCACAGCATCACAGTTAGTTAATGGTGAAACTGAGTTTTAGGCCCCAGACTACCTGATTCTAAAGCCAGCTTCTTACCAGCAGTGCTTTGAGCTAGGGGTCTGCAGGTACCAACACATCGAGGGGACGTGTGGCTTCCCACACTCCTTCTCTCCCTGTCCCTCGGGGGGCGGAAGTGGTGCCTGCCTGGCCACGGCATCCCATGCTGGCCTGCCCGGCCCAGAGCCCGCGGGAAGCCGTTACTTAGCAGGAGCGGAGGGGCGGGTGTAGCGCTCCTTCCTGGGGAAGATGAGTCGTGTTCGTGTGTTCACATGTGCTGAGCTACTGGCTCCCAGGTGCTGATTTTTGCTAATCCCAAAGCATTGGGAATTGTTTAATAGGATTTTTTCCTTTTAATTAAAATATGATAATGAAACTTACTGCTTCAATCTTAAAAAGACATGCTTGAAAATACTCACCTATTCCCCAAATGTCCTGGCCAAGAGAAATCTGGTTGTCATTTTATTCCATGTGGCTGTCATACAGATAAAGGACTCCGTTTTCCCTCTTTCAAATACAGAGCTCCCGTCATTGATCATCATCATTTATTAACCCTCCCCGCTCCTACCCCCGCTCCCTGCCAGGCAAGCTCTCTGGCTTCAGGAAGCACAGCCTGTGGTTAGGGGGACAGGCAGTTATTTGGGTGTACAAAGAGAGAAGAGAGATTACCCAGACCCTTGCGACTGAATGTGGTTCACCTTGGAGGGCTAAGGAGGGAAGGAATGAAGAATCGAGCGCCGCAGGAATGGGATTCACCCTTGGACAAGCCCTCTCCATAGCCTGGGCCCCAGTGACCTCCCCAGGACCACAGCCTCAGGTTTCTGTGGATATAACCCGGTGGCGGCTAAAGCAGTATTTCCAGGCAGCGTCACAACTTTGCTGCACCATTACCCCTTCTTTCTCACGTCATGGAGGGTGGTTTCTCTTTTTCACATTCCATCTCTTTTCTCATACACTCAGCTCTTCTTCTTGCCTTCCTCCTTTTCAATCCACCTCCTTTGCTCTTTCTTTCTGCCTTTGCATCTCTCTTTTTCAGCTCCTCTCAATTCCTTTCCCCGTCATGTGCTTCCCTTCTCTAGCCTCCCCTACAAAAACTATTCTGAGGCTCATCTGCCTCTCCTGAACCCCTGGTGCATCCTGGGAAATGGCAAATTTACCAGTGAGTCACGGAATTTTTTAAAAAACCACACACAAGAGAAAGTTCTGCACTTAAAACCATAAAACCCAACCACTAGCACCGTATCCCATGGATATCATGGCTCTGGCATTGTGGAGAGACAACCCACAGCTCACTAAATTCCTGACCAGCCAGGGATGAAATGATAAAAGTGAATTTGCCCGGAAAGAATGGACAAGCAGAGCTGGGCTCCCTCTGCCCCTCCTCACCCCCTCCTCGTCACCTCCTCCCGCTTCGTGCATCAAACTGAATGTGATTGTGTGCTGCCGCAGAACATCAAAGAGCGGAAGAACTGCTTAAGAAGAAAATATTGGGGTTATGCATTTGAGAGCAGGCTGAGTGTCAAGTCACCTCCAGGGCTGCGCATCTATCTTTAATCAGCCCCCAAAGGGCAATTTGCTTACTGTGGAGCTGCCTATCGTGGGCTCGGTGAGCGGCAGGCACAGTGGTGCCAGTCGAAGAGGAGAGAGTTTATGGTTCGGCCACACTTGATCCCTGTGCCTAGCCACAGCCTGGTGCCAGAGGGAGCTCAGATTTCAAGGCCTATTTGTTGCCAGAGGCCTTGGTTCTTGGAGGGCATCAAACTTCAGCTCCCTCTGGGACCAGGGGAAAAACAAAACAAAACAAAACAAAACAGGCTCTGAAACCAGATGAGGATCAGGAAACCCAAACTCCAATCTGTGACCTGCTGCCGGGAGGGCAACCTTGAGGGGCAAGGGCACCGCCCCGCAGATAGGGGCCCAGGTTCATAGGTGCGTTGGCAGCACTGAAGGGGTGGGAAGGGCTTGGCTGGAGGGAAGAGGATTTGCAAGTGGGTGTGGCTTTGGGAACCTACTAATCAGCTACTGCCACCCAAGCACTAAGGAGAAACCACTAATACAAACTCCAGACAGCACAGAATTCATACTCACAATGTCTTTCATCCTGGTTTACCTTGTCCTGACCATCTAGGCCTCATTTAGGAGCTGGAAGGACCTTCGAGAGAACCCACATTGTGCCAATCAGAAGGGGACAACTGCAGTTTGATGCTACAGCATGACACAGGCTGGGAAGGCCATAGGTGTGAGGGAAAGCCCCACAGCCAGTGACAGTCCGGCCCGGAGCACAGGTCCTCCTGCTGCCCACTGGCCCTCTTTCTGCTCAGTACAGGATAATGGGCAAATAAGAAGCACAGCCCCTTTCCAAGTTTGTGCCGTATGTCCAGGAAGCCACCTAAAAGAACTGAATGATCTCTGTTCCTGTCCCATCTGCCCTGTATCAGGACACTATGGGCTTGCAGCTGCTTCACTGCTAAACTGTGAGGTCCTCAAAGCAAAAGTAAAACCTTAATCATCATCACATCCCCCAAATACCCAGCACAGGGCAGGGCACATGACAGCTTATTAAGACAAACGCGTGTGTTGAGCTTGAACTTGAATCTGGCCCTGTCGTTCTCCCACCGTGCTTATACACGGGGTACCGCTCAGAGTCAGGGTCACGGTCAGCGTCAGCCGTGCTGGAGCCGTGCTGAACGCCCATCCCAGAGCCCCACTTAGCAAGCACAAAAGCCTGGTGGACGGGAAGGTGGGTGCTCATTTGGGCGCGCGCTTGTGTCTTCCCTCTCTTTCCAGAGGACAGCGTTGGCTTCGCCGTGCTGCTGGTGGAAGAGCCAAGAGTCTTCCCCCCCCCCCTTTCAGTCCTGAGGGGGATTTGCACTTTGATTATTTTTGAAAACAGATTTGTGAAAAATTTGATTTGAGAAAACATTCTTCTCCCACATGCTGAAGGATTGAGGGTCTGTAATCCCTCTCAAATCGCCCGGACGAGGTTGGTATTGCAATGTCGGTATCAGAGCTGACAAAGGGGGATTAGCGAGGAGAATTCTGCGTGAACGCCTGCCACGCGCTGAAGGCTTTCAGTGCAAAGCAGATAAGATAGGTACAGCCAAGCCATTTTTAACCCAGTTTTTAGAGCACTCAGAGGCCTCCTTCTACACTGACAGGGAGCAAGGGCTGGATTTAGTTGTGTCTGTCGCCTCCCTACCCCGGTGGCTCGCTCAGTGGAGAGGGGAATTCTCCTTTCCTGAAGCATGCCCAGAACAGAGGCTGGCCTAGGTGTGGCCAGGCCAGAAGGCATGACCTCCCAGCCTAAGAGTGGCAGGTCCCCCCACTATGCCCAGTCCATGGATGTGTCACTCCAAATTTCAAAGCTCTTGCTTTGTACTGTGTTTTCCAACCAGAAAGCTAAAGGGCCCATGGAGTTGTCTGTAGTTGGAAGATACTCACAGCTCACCTGGTCCTCGGCTGTCCTGGGTAGCCAGATTACCCAGTAGCTAGGAATTCTGGCTTTGAAGTTACCATTTACCCTTTGTGTAGACCTCAGCCTAAGTCAAGCCTCTAAGTCTGGTCTCTTTTCTTTAACACAGTGTTCACCTCCACGTTTTGTCAGGAAAATTAAATAAAATATATGGAAGCCCCTTTATGGTGCCTAGCACACAAAAAATACTTAATAAACAGTGCTGACAATTATTAATAACAAGTTAATATTACTGTTAGATGTGGAGACATCAAAGCCCTTCCAGGGAAAGTGACCCATACAAATCTAATTTCTTGAGTAGGGAAAATTCTTGGGCTCCCTCCCCTCCATAAAACCCCATTCTAGACCTGACCTGAGTGACTATCAAGGCCTTGCTGTAAAAAACCCAAGCAAGGGGCTGGGGATTTAGCTCAGTGGTAGAGCACTCACCTAGCTGAAGTTCAAGGCCCTGACTTCCATCCCCAGCAACCCCCTCCCCCAAAAGAACCAAGCAAGCCTTGGCCATGTTCCTGAGCTACTTACAAGGCCTTGGGTTTTCCATCAGATCGACTGGTGGCATCCCAGTAGTGATCCAGTAGTGATCTCTACAATAGCCTGATCCACCTACAGTGACGAGGTGGGGCTGGAAATTCATCATAGCAGTAAAACTTAGAAGACAAATCTTTGAGAAAGCACAGTCCTCATCTGCAGATACCTAAAGGGTGGGAGAAGCGGAACTAGTGGCAGGCAGTGAGGTCTGGAGTGAGCTGATTCTGGTTTACCATAACCAACAGTGAAAGCAGACTGGAAAGGAAGGGGCCTCTGTGGGGAGGGAGTGAGCTTCCCCACCCCAGGAGCACATAAGACAGTGTACAAATAGCCTCTGATGAGGAGTCTGTGAAGCGGACCCCCTTACAGGGTGGGGCTATGATTAGTCGCTGCTGGTGTGATGCCCTGGGCCCTCTGGGCTGCGACACTCATCCGCTCATCCGTGGGCAGGAGGCCCCCCCTCCCGCTCTGGCCTGGGAGGACCCTGCTATTCAGCCAGGAAGCTCCTGTCTGCAGACCTTCGCTCCTGTGCTTAGAGGCATCTCCCTGCAAACAGGACCAGATCATTGGCCTCTATTGCCCCAGAACTTAGCTCAGGGCCTGGCCTGGGAAAAGGCTCAAAAGTAGGAGTGGCTGGATTGTGAGACAGCAGGTGATTCCTTGAAGGAGGAATGGGACACTGTCCTCACACACACGCGCGCGCGCTGAAGCCCACTGAAAGTGCTGCCTGCGCCCCATGCCTGATATTCTAATGTATTCTTTCCCAATGAGCATTATTCTCTTCCTTGGGCTTCTTTCAAAATGCAAATGTCCCTGAAGAGCCCGCCCGCCCGTGAAGCTGAACTGAACTCATTTCTCTGATCTTTGAGACCCAGGCTTTTGCGAGTTCTGGGATGGAGTAGAGGGAGACACTGTGAAGATGGTTTGGGTGCGCTGGATGAGCACTGGCTGGGCCTGCAGCCACAGCACTGGGGAGCCCCAGGAATGCGAACAGGAGGCTGCAGTTCCGTAAAATCTAGGGTCTCCCTCTCACCCTCTGCCTAGGGCCAGCAGACCCGGTGTCTGCAGGACAGCCTGTCTGACCTGGAGAAGCCTCCTCAAAGGGATACAGCAGCAGCAGGGAATCCTGGGGACTCAGGACGTGGGCTTCCCCCAGGCCGGACCTCCAGCCCCAGGATCTGAGGCCCCTTATCGCTCCTGAGGGCTCCTTCCTGCCCTTCGCCCACCCCTCCCCGTCATTGTCACCCCTGCGCGTCTTCCTGCAAAATAATACAAGCTCACACTTACTGAGCACCTACTGTGTGCCAGGCACTGGGCTGAACCCTCACAACACTTTAATCTAAATGCTGCCTTCCCAATCCTACAGATAAGGAAATGAAGATGCAGACAGTTCACAGACTCTGCCCAAGGTCACACAGGGAAGCATGTCAGAGCTGGGTTCAGACTTGCCGCTGTCCCTCTGACTGTACAAAATGGCCTAAGAAGAATGCTTTTTAGGGAAGCTCATTTTCCCTCCAACAGTCTGGAGTCACTCGAGTCAGGCCCGGCCCTGCCTCTCATCACTCTATGCTTTTTTGGCCCCCCATGCCTCAGTTTCAACATCTATAAAGTGGGGCTGCACTGTTCTTACTTCACAGGGTGGCTGTGAGTCTCAAAGCCCCCACAGAGCTCTTGCTACATTTGGTGCCCTCCTCCAACCCAGGGAAAGTGACTTGGTACAGTGGGCTGTCTCTCTCCTCCTCCCTCCTCTGACCCATGTCCACAGCCCACAGCATTCTGGGAGCCTTGGAACTGGTGTCTTTCCCCAGAAAGGCAGAAGTTGCTGCTGGATTTAGAGTGGAGATCTGCGCATCTCCAAGGCAAATGAGCTAAGTAGACGGGCACGTGTTTGTTGGGCCAGTGAGCAGCCAGCCGTCACATGAAGTATGTTAGCGACCATGTGGGCCACATGCTAAGGCCCACTTCTGCCACTTGGCATTTCTTCTCTCCTCCCACTCCGCCATCGCGGGTTAAAGAGTCATAAGAAGTGGGTGAAGGAGGTCTGGAGTAGGACATGTCACTGCTGTGCCCCCAGAAGGGTGGCGGGGTGGGAGGGGTGACACCTGGCCCTTTCTCCTGGGGACTTCAAGGGCCTTTCTGAAGTCTGCTGCCCTCTGCCTTGGGTGACCATCTCTCAGGTTCTATGGGGTGTCATCCAACTCTTCTGTCTCTTCCTTCCCCTCCTCCACTTCTCCAGCCTCCCAAGTCCCACTCTTTCTGTCTGCCTCCCTGTCTGTCCATCTCTCCCACTGACTGTCACCTGCCATCTCCACTGCTCTCTTTGCCAGGCTGTCCTAGTCATAGTTTCTCATCACCCCTGCTCAGTCTGGCCACCCTCCCTATCCCACCTCCCACCCCCATCTGCTGCCTCCTGGGATGACAGAGCACTGTTCTTCATCCCCGGAGCTCCCCACCTCGCACTTGCGGCCCTACAGCACTCAACACAGGCGGCCATCAGATCCTGTGGCCTCCTGGCCTAGGAAGCAGCAAGCCTGGAGTCTCCTGTCCTCCCAGCCAGTGGCAGTGACATAGGCCTCTTAGAGAAGGCCTGGGGACAACGAGGGACACTCAGGTCACAGGACAGCAGATGCTGCCTTGCCAAAGACACTTCCTTGTCATCATGCCTCAGCCTCTGAAGCCAGACTGCATGCCCCACCCCGAGCCTGCACAAGCACACCCCCCACACACTCCAGATAGTGATGCGGAATACAGAAAATAAGCAGTCTGCTCTCTGTTGAGCAGATTTATGCTGGAAGTAGAGCTGATTCTTCTTCATCGTCTTTTATTTTAATCCCTAGATTTGTTTCTATTTTTGATTTTTCAAAAAGCCTTATTAGCATTGATCAATATGCCATTTCAAATTCCCAAAGTTTTGGAAGCTCATCTTCCACCTAGGTTATTCACGTTAGGGCTGCTGACTCCGAAGCTTGTTCCACCCACTGCATTCCTGGCTCCCACCAGGCAGGCTGGGCTTCGAGGAGCCCAGTGGCTCATGAAACAGGGACTATGGGCCATAAAGCCTGCAGTGCAGGAGAGGTGCTTGGGCTTTATGTAACAGACGCTCAGCTTGGCCACGTTCCTGGAGGGGGGACCCTGAGATGAGGCAGTTAACCTCTTTGAAACTTGGTTCTTCTAACTCCAAAATAAGAGTGTTGAAATACCCTTCATAAATTAAATGAGTTAAAATATACAAAGTGTTTGACTTGGCTGTTTCCAAAGTTCCCTCCTGGAGACTGCAAAGATAAACTTGTGAGGAGTTCTAGTTACTATACTGAAGGCTGAGCCAAGCCACAGACAATGGACAGGGTCCACATAGGAAGAAGGACCATGCTCAAAAGAGCATGGAGGTGTTCGTATTTGGCAATTTTGCACTTCTGTAATTAAGTGTTGAAGAGAAAAAAGGGTTTATTTCATTTCATGGTTTTGGAGGTTCTAGTCCAAGAGCAAGAGGCCCACACTTTGAGCCTTGTGAGGGTAACACATAATGGCAAAACAGTATGGTACAGAGAGCTGGTTGCCCCAGGAGGCAGGAAGAAGAGGAGAGAGAGAACAGGCTGGGCTCCCACTGTCCTCTTTGGGGGCACACCCCCAATAACATAAGGACCTCCCTCAAGGTCTACCACCTAAAGATCCACAGCACCAAGCTTTTAACACATGGGCCTTGGCAGACACCCGACCAGATGGTCATGGTGGAGGTAGAGGCTGGGAGCAGCCGGACTAGGTGGCTTTACCAGATGCCCCACCCATGAAGGGGATGAGACTGTCCTTCCATCAAACCTAGAAATAAGCACCAGCCCATATGTCCACCACCAAAGGGAAATGGGCAGATCTAAAGAAAATCGTCGTCCAAGTGCAGTGAGGCGTGTGCTTTTGAATGAGAGCAAGAGCCTAGAAAGAGACAAAGGTCAGGAGTGCTCTGTCATCTCTAGTCGCATTTCGTGAACCAGGAAGGTGAGGAGGAAAACGCCGCCTCAGATGCTGGTGAGCCAGGACGTCAGCGTGAACCCAGGTATATCTGCCCAGGAAGAGCAGGAATAAATTATGTTTCTCTAGTAATAGGTGGCCACCTAAAGAAAGAATGAGGAAATTAATTATCTGCTGTAATTAGTGTAATGACCTACACCATTAGAGGTTATTTACCACAGAGATAAAACTTGCCCCTATAAACGTCAGCTCAGCCTCCTGACTATAAAGTCTCACGGAACCACTGCCATCAGCCTTGTCACTCCTGCGGGTCCCCCTGCCCCTCTTCCTGAAGGATGAGGGCGCTGCTGCTGGTTGGTAATGGCCCCCACGGAGTCTATTATGAGAACTGCCTACCGTGCACTCCTGCTCCTGGCCAGGGCCTCTTGGTCTTGTCCAAGGAGGGTAATGTGTAAGGGGCCTCCCGCAGGGCAGCAGCAGGGAGCCGGGCCTGCCCAGTCTTAGGTGTGCAGAGGTGGGCCCTGGAGACAGAGGAGCAGTGCGTGCCTGGGAAGGTGATAAGAAACTAAGTCCCTCTGCCTAGAAGGGGCTTGTTTGTGTATGGTGGGAGAGCCTGCCCCACACTTTGAAGCCTTTGCCTCATTTGTCCTCACTCAGATGAGGCAAGCAGGATGCTTTATGGATGAAGAAACTGGGGCCAGAGAGGATTTATGACTGGCCCAGTGATAAAAAGACTTTCTCACTGATAATGGTCCCTCTAAACTACTTTGCCCCACCATCCTAGTGAGAAAGGATAAATATGCTCGGATGAGGAGAAAGCCATCTTGCATGCAATCAGGAAGTAGCATGCACGCCCATATTTACTACTAGGGGCCCTGGCAACATACAACAGGTCCTGTTTGCTCGGGAAAGGGCATTTCCCTCCCTGAAAACCTCACTTTGCATAGCAGAACAGTGGACCAAGGCAGAATGGGGGCTATCAGTAATTTGGTCTGGTGCTCTGATCAGAGCTCGTGCCGGAATAAAGTCCCAGCAAGAGTACCCTATGCTGACCTGAGAGACACTTTTACCCTTTGGCCTAAAGCTGGTTTGGGGGTCTCCAGCCCCACTATACCCAGGGCTTAGCTCTAGGGAGTGGGGCAGTGTTCCAGAGCACTGTGAAAAACATAGTTTCCTAGGCACTAGTCTCGTGGTAGCAGTAGACTCAGCCTACCTGGGGAAGTTACTTCCTCTGCCAATGTCAAGACCAAACAAACGTGGGACCGTCACTCTTAGAGTGAGCCTTATAAGCTGCTACAGCCCAGGGACCAACAGAGTTTCTCAAAGGAGACATGAAAAGCATCTCTCGAGCATTCTTCCTAGGGCAGAATTTCCCCATGCATTACAGGCTACTTAGCGCTCCTAGACCCTGCTCATTAGATGACAACATTAGCACACATCAGCTAACAAAAAAAAAAATCCTCCATATATTTTTAAATGCCATTTTGGGGCAGTAGAGGGTCCTATACAAAGATCCGCCTGGACATCTCCACACTGTATCTTCATTGCTGACAATCAAGGCCAGCCCTACACCACATTAGGTTGAAGGTGAAGTTTCCCCTCTGCCCCAGACTCTGCTGCAACCTGCTGAGCGGATGGCCTTGACTGGGTTGGGTCACACCTCTAGGACCTTGTTTCCTCATTTCTAAAGTGAGGAGCCTCTCTAGCTTTACTGTTTTCACACTTCCCCCTGAATCAGGCTGTCAAGATGGCTAAGTCTCCTGTCTCCTTCCTCATCAGTCATTTATAGCTTAGCATGAATTTGAGTCACTCTCCTTCTTCTCCCAAGGGCATTGCTGTTTTAAGCTTTATCTTACTGTGGAATAAAGAGCTTTGTCCCCATGAAGGAATGGCTTGTGTTAGGGCTGGGAGAGATGCTTTGAAAACCAGAGAGGACTTTAACAGGGTCTGAAATCCCTTCATTCCAATGTTATGCTCAGCTGGACTCTGGCCCCAGCAACATGCAAGACCCCACGATGAAAAATGTGGGGGATAAGGAGATCAGGTATGAAGCAGACCTCCTTTTCTGAGAATCCCAGGACATTGGTTCCCAAACTTGCCTACACATTGGAATCACCTGGGGGTCTTTTCACATATCCAAAGTTCAGATCTCAGCCCAGGCCAATTAAATTACCATATATAGAGGGTGAGACAGGCATGGGGGTCTGGGTGCTCCCTAGGTGACTCCAGAGCACAGAGAAATTTGGCAACCACACACTGAAACCCAAAGCCAGTCCCGCCTCCTCCCACCCTCTGGGTCTTTTTGTTCTGCCAAGCCTCCTTTTACTTTGTGATGGATTGACTTTCCACCCCTCACTCTTGTGGCTCATTAAAGATGGGTCTGGAACCACTGAATCCCGTTGTGTTTTCGGTTGACTATGGAGTACGCAGTTGACCATTCACACCTCTGTCCAGGGCCCCAAGGTCAACAGCAGCTGCAGTCATGGATTGGAGAGTAAAGACTAGGTCGCTCCCTTCACAGGCTTGGCTGAAGTGGCCGTCCCCTCCGTTCCCCTTCTTCTCATCGTCTTCTGTGAAACTGTCTCTCTGATTCAGCTGATCTCAATCAAGTTGAAGGTGTGGGTGGCTTTGCAAGTTGGTTAGACTTGTTTTAATTTGAAATCAACAAATGGTAAAAAGAAAGTTAATCATTTCATGAAGCTAAGCTGCTCTGTTTCTACACCACGCCTTCTGCGCAGAGAGCTCCCTTCCACCTGTCCTTTGTGGTGCCTGGCTGCCCACTGTTACTCTCTTTGGGGTAAGTCTTGACGGCTCCCATGGGAATTGTCACTCTGTTTTTACGCAAGGGACAGCAAGCTATTATCCCCCTGCAGTGTCTTAGCACACAGTGTTCTGACTGGTTAGCATCCTGTGGTGGAAATGCCCAACGGGTCTCTACGCCGGAAAGCCTGGGTTCAAGTCCCCATGTGTAATCTTGGGGAAGTCACTGACCTTCTGTGTCCTCCGCTGCCTCGTCCATTGTGAGGTTTGGTTAACAATCAGAGCAAGATTTGCTGACCATCTCTCCTCTACCAGGTGCTGGGCTTTGTGTTTGAGAGGCACTGTGTAATCTGATCACCTAACCTGGCACACAAAGAGATAGGTTCTCATATCATCTCCACTTTAGGTATAAAGAAACCGACTCTCATAGCCTTTCCCAGAGTTCCAAACCAGTGATTGCTGGAGCTGAGCCTGAGCCCGGACCCCAACCAAAGGGTACTTTTGCTGGAAGCGTTCAGCGTTTCAGACAAGCAGAGGCCCCTTCACATTGTAGAGGATTCAGTCAACCCCAGTCGACGAAAACCCAGGATTCTTATGTTCCACAGAAGCAAGGAAACTGTAGGGACAGAGTTTCAACCTATTCAGTCATATGCCTAAGGCCACATAGCTAGTAGTGCTACTGCTGGAGCTTGAGCTCAGAGGAGCCTCATGTAAGGTTAGCATCCATAACAGCCAGGCTGGTCTTCCCAGCAGAAAAGCTTCCGTGTGTGTATTCCTGGCAGCATCCGATGCATAGGATGCACTCAGTAAATATTATTATTTCTAATCTGCGATACTTACTGAGCCTGTCACCCATGCACCACAGGAAACATCCTATATACCTGGGTGCCTTGGATGAGACAACAAGGAGATCAAACTGCAGGAAGTTGAGATGAACTCCATCTGCCTCATGGTTTTCCTAAAGGGCCGACGCCTATGCTCCTCTTATCCCCAGTGGGTTAGGGCTGTGGTTTTCCTGAAGCAAATATACCAGAAGAAACTAGACATGAAATAGGAGTCGTAGTCTTCATCCAAGACTTTGAAGAGAAGAAGAAGGAGGAAGGAGGAAGCCAGAATGCTGAAAACTCCTCCAAGCGAACATGTAGGGGAGAGCCAGGCTCGGCTGGTTGGACAGTGTTCTCAGACCCGGGCTATGCCTGTGGCGGGTCCACAGACGGGCTGTAAGCTGCACAGGCTCGCCCCCCGCCAGCCAGCTCACTCCCAACTCTGCGCCATCAGTCACGGGGGAATGAAGGAGGGCACCTTTGCACAACCTGTCCCTGCTCCTGCAAGACAACTCAAAATTTACATCTTACACATGGTGGCTTCTCAGCTTTGTCATCTCACACCGAAGAGGGCGTGTGTCTCCAAGGGGAAACAAGGGCACTGGTTCCAAGCTGCCTCTTTCATGATTGCAGGACTCCTGGGCTGCTGGTCCTTCGGAATGGGCCAAGCTAAATATGGGTCTGGTAGAAAAAAATCAATCTCATCAGATCTCTTCTTTTAAGAGGGCTCCTCATTTTGGCAAATATCTGAGCCATCTCTAGGTAAAGCCTTTCTAGTTCCACCATTCAATCAGCAAACATGGAAGTTTCAGACCTTGTAGTGCTTGCTATGATCATAACTAAATGCTAAAATAACACTTCGATTTACAGGACACTTTTTATAAAACACATCTTTTCATTTGATCTTCATGGTAACCTTGTGACTGCATTTTCCGACTAGGAATCTGAAGCTCAGAAAGACTACATACTTTGCCCTCCCACATTATAGTGTGCCAGTCAGCTTTCCATTGCTGTGACAAAATACCTGAGAAAAGAAGGAAAGATTTCATTTGACTTAAAGCTTTGGAGGTTTCAACCTGTGGCAAGCCAGATGATTATGGTGGACATGCATGGCAGAGGAAAGTTGCTCACTCGGTGGTAGCCAGGAGCAAAGAGTGACCCACTTCCTCCAACCAGGACCTACCTCCTACAGTTTCCACCACCTCCCAATAGTCCCTTCAATTATGAACGCATCAATAGATTAATCCATTCTTGAGATTATAGCCCTCATGATTTAATCACTTCTCAAAAGCCCCACCTCTGAACATTGCTGTATTAAGGGAGCAAGCCATCAACACACAAGTCTTTCGGAGGACTTTCAAGATTCAAAACATAACACCTAGGTAGTAAGTGGCAGGCACTCCCACACATTAACTCATTTCCACTTTGAAATAATCCAGTGGGACTGGACTAGGTACATCGCTCAGTGGCAAAGTGCTTGCCTAGCATGTGTAAGACCCTGAGTTCCGTTCCCAGCACAGTGACTAGATAGTCCTGTAACGTTAACATTATCTTCATTGTATAGATAAGGAAATGAGGTTTGGAGATGTTGAGAAACTTGCCCCCAAACACACAACCAACAAGGGACAGAGTTTGGTTTGTAATGCGATAGCTAAGTTCTCTTTCCAAAGGAGGCGATATGGCCGGACTCTTGGGATCTTAGAGTCTAGTGAACAGCAGCATACTAAATACAGACAGACCCTTTCCCTAACACTCAGATTCTCCTGCGTTCACCCTCAGAAGTGCTCGCTGCCTTGAGGGTTACTCTGAGAGAGCTGGTTTGCCGTCCCAGACCTCACAGACAGGTGTGAGCTCTGAGTCACCTGAAAATGGCTAAACTTCAGCGTTTCTCGGGTCCGCAAACAACTTTGTTCCTTATAGCATGTAAATTAAGCATCTACCTATCATGTTCACTTAGAATTGAGTTTTCTCTGTGGTCTGAAATGTGTTCATAAGCGCTAAAGGGCGATTAATAAAAAGAACAATAAAACACAAGTGGTTTAATCAAAGAAGGCTTTCTAATTGAGGAAAATTTTGGAGCTGGGCTTTGAATGGAGCACAAGCATCTTCCATCGTCAGCTTAATTGCTGCAGATACCATGTCCACAGATCGTAAATGGTTTAGCTGAAATGGGGGAATTTTCACAATCTGGGAAATTTTCTGCCTGCTTCAAAGCTGAAATTTGGACTTGCTCTGGGCTATCGTCTATTAAACACCTACTGTGTACGTCTGGTACTACATGAAGCACTTTTGCATGTGTTCCTTAATTCTCACAATCACCCTACCCTTAGTTATTATAGTACCCATTTTGCAGTTGAGAAAACTGAGACCCAGAGAGGTTTAGTGACTTTCCCAAGGTCACACAGCTAATAAATGATGGGAATCGGATTGGAATCCATCTATCTGACTCTAAGGCTTCTCCTTCTAGCTTTCCATACTGACTCTTCAACCTGGATATTTGGTATCATCCACTTGTCCCTGTAGGGTGGGTGCCCTATCATGCCTATCTGGGTCTAAAATGGGTTTATAAGGGCAAGATTGTTTCCTTGGAGATGTGGGAAAGAATGGAAGGCTTGGGACTAGGTGTGGCCGAGTAGGGGCCTATCCACACTGACGGCAAGCAGATGAGCCTGTCTGAGCAATGGTTTGGAAACCTCCCCTCTGGAGTTAATTTCTGTCACAGTGTCTTTCCTATTAAGCGGAGCAGTTGGTTGGCTGTAGGTGTCAGAATGGCCTTATAAAACTGGAATCCAATCTAATCTTCGGGGAAGGGAGAACGCGGAGGGGGAGGGGAGGGAGCTGGCTGTGTTTACAGGTGCCAGTGGGGTAAAGAGAGCAATTTGTTAGCTCTTCCCTGCTGGTGGCTGATGAGATTCAGACCTACTTCTGCTTTGTGCAGGGAGGCTGGATCAGGTCCCCGTGTATGATGATCTGAGTTGCTTCCTTGTCTACTTCAAGATCTTTAGCCTGGGCTTTATCTGCTGTTCTGGGGAGGAGGGGAACTGTTTTGAGGCTGTTCACATAAGTTGCAAGGCTATAATTTACCAGCCTAGTCTTTACTTGGCAATGATGTATTGTCCCCAGAGCACCAAGCCCTGTGCAAATTACAAAATTTGTCTTCACCCATTTTCTCCCCAAATTTGTGGGATTGAGTTTATCATCCCCATTTTACAGATTGAGAAATTGAGGCTCAAATAAAGTACCCAAGGTCACAAGACTAGTAAACTGAAGAATTGGGATTTGAACTCAGATGTTTTACCCCCAAGCCCACATTATCCCCCTGCATGCTGCCTCTTAGTGACCTACCACAAGACCTTGCTGAAGCAAGGTGTCCTTGTGACCTGTTGTGTGTGTGTGTGTGTGTCTGAAAGTACAAAAAGATCTATCTACAATCTACCACTCCACCAACAAAATGAGATAAAACAGAGAAAACCTGCTTTCCCAAACTGTAGCATTTTTCCCCAAATTTTTATTTGTACTCATTTAAATCTACCAACGTGAACATTTTGGAATCAAAATTTGCTATCCATAATCCTGTTTTAAGTTCTTTAGCTAAGAAGGAACTACAGATTTGCAAAGGACACGAAGAGATTAAGCATTTTTCCATTTTCTTCCACATCTTAATTGTTCTAAACTGCTCCCCAACCTCTGCAGGTTTCCCATGAGTGAACTCTCCACAGGGAGAGTCTTGTTCCTCAGCACTTTCCCGGGGTCTGCACCCTGAGGGCGAAGGGACTGAGGCCCGGCCTACCTGACCAGGGCCTGGCCCCAAGGAACTGCACCAGGACCATGGCCAAGGGCAGCCGGCCTGTTTCCTAGCGACCGGGTTGGACAGAGAAAGCCTGCGACCTGCCGCCCGCCCAGGGCTGGAGTAGAGTCACTGAGCACCAGGCCCTACTTGGCAGTCCTTGCGGGAAGCATATGGGACTGAACAGATGGGCCAGGCACAGACGCCCCGAGCTAGAACCATAAAGGCAAGAGCGGAGCTGGGGCGGGAACAGAGAAAGGCACAGAAGATGGGTCAGGAATTGGCTCGCGGGACTGGGCTGGGCACTTTGGTGTAGGCTGGGTACTGGAACTGGGCAGACAAAGGAGCACAGCTTCTGCATTATTCAATGGCCTGTCTGGAAGGTCTTTCCTCCCCCTGGTGAGCGGTAGTTGCACTGAAAGCTGTCTCCAAAGGGAGCTGAGGGACAAGCCCACTAGAGGTGGCCTTGGGCTACTTGATGCAGCCTCAGGAGCAAGAGATCCATTTCTCAGTGCTGATGTCTCCTTGGCCCACAGATACACCTCTCCCGTTCCCTGCTCCTGTCCCCTCCTCAAATACAAACATCTCTTTACCTGCAGAGATGAATTCTTTTTTTCAAACCAAATGCAAAGGCACTACAAAGAGATGATGAAGGTCACCTGGACACTGGGCTAAGGAAGCATGTGCAGTGGGTCTACACTTTGCAGTGCTATTTAGACAGATGGCTTGGAATGGTAGATAAGGTTACAAGAAGTGGGCATCCTCAGCCTGCAGCCATGGAGACTCGGGTTGGTTAGGGAGAGCGTAACTCACAGGCAGGTGTTGACAACCTGAAGGGCTGTCGCATGAAAGATGAAATTCACTTATTTTCCGAAGAGTAGAACCAGCAGGTGGAAGTTCCAGTGAGATAAGTTTAAGCCCTATTATATGGGAGACTTTTCTCATAATTAAAGCTCTCTTAAAATGGAATGGATGTCTTTAGAAGGTAGAGAGTTCCCTATGAAGGGAGGTGTCCCAGCAAAGACTGAACAACCACCTGGTAGAATGTTGGAGAAGCCATCGATTGTTGAAGGCAGTGAAGGCCTTTCCAAGCCTGCATGTCTATAGCTTTATGAAAGGAACTCTATTGAATAGCACAAAAATTTGATTCGAGTAACTCCGAATTCCATATCCCTAGGCAATTGTCCTTTTCTGAATGAGAAGTCATCCTGTAAAAGGTATTGTTGAGATCAAAGAAAGCATAGTCTGGAGAGCAAGAGCGAGCCAAAGGGAGAGGCACTGTTATAGACCTGGTTTATTACGAGTCTGTGCCAGCTGCTCAGGGGCATCGTCCCACGTGGCTACCTAGGCACAGACAGACAGTGTGTCCTTTGACAAGTGGTAGCAGGGCCTGGCCCTGCCAAACCCTCCTCCTACCTGGGGAGGAAGGTACTGGAGTGTGACATGAGCCATTTTTCTTCTAGCACTTGGGAGAAGCTTCCCACCTTCCACCCTGTGGCCTTAAATGGGGGCACGTTCTGGGTCTGAAATGGGGGCACGTTCTGGGTCTTGGGGTGTCAGGGAGCTCCGTGCTGGCTGAGTATGTGTGCCTGTGTGTCAGAGCAGTGTATTATGCGTTGTTGTTTTTTTCCTAAATGGCTTAGTGCACCAGTGTTTGTGGAGCACCCTTGGAATCAAAGTGTCTTTGGCATAATTATTGTTAATTGCACAGACTATTCTATAAACTCATCCAATTAAGAGAAAGTTATTAACTTTATAAAATATCGCAGGCATCCCACAGTGCCATGTGTAGATGGGATAACAGTTTGAGAGGCAGAGTCAGCGTGAAATATCATGCAAATGACGAAGCTTATTTACTTCTTTTTTAAAATATCACAACATCCACACTGAGGGGGTGGGCTTCCTCGCCGTTGGTCAGAAACATTTGTGCCAGAGACTGGACCTGGAGAGCTCCTCGCCTGGCCCAGGTACACCTTTGCATAAGGCATCCCAGGAGCTGGGAAGATATCTCCAGCTCCCCAAGACCATCTGGAACCCCAGCTTAGCCCATGATGAACTGTGTGACCTTTCAGTGCCTATTAGCCTTTCTGGGCGTTCCACAAAATCAAAATACTGACCTCTTGGTGTTGTTATGCGGGCTCAATGAATGTATACACAAAATATTTGGAACAGTATCTGGTACATAGTAATAGTCAACAAATTTTATTGATAATCATATCTTTCTTATTGCTAGACTTTTGACTCTAACTCCATAAAAATATTAGTATTTCCCTTGAAGTTTCCTCTTATCTGTTGCACTTCTATAACAAATGGTAAAGTCCTATAATACTGGTTATGATTGTATTATTATTTTTATTTTTATTTTATTTATTTATTTATTATTTATTTTTTTTTTTTGGTGCTGGGAATCGAACTCAGGGCCTTGTGCTTACAAGGCAAGCACTCTAACCACTGGGCTAAATCCCCAGCCCCATGTATTATTATTTTTAAATCAATCCTGTTTGAGCCATAATTTTTCAAATAAATGTTTTAATGAAGTGTAACACACATGTGTCAAAAGGCACAGACTACAGATGTACAGCTCAACGATTTCATAGGAAGTAAACATATTGGATAGTTATCACTTAGCCCAAAAAATTGAACATCGCCAGCACCCCAGACATCCCTTGTGTTCTCTTTCCACTCACTCCTCCCCTCCCCCACCCCAAGAAAGCATAAAATCTAATTATGCCAAGCATAGTCTTTTTGGAGTCTGGCTTCTTTTGCGCAACCTTATGTTTGTGAGATTCATTCATGTGAGACTCATTCATTCAGAATTGGAACAAACTCAAATGTCCATCAGCAACAGAAAAGCAAGCTTTTGGTAGCCCTAGATGAAGTACTATGCACTGTACAGTGGAAAGAAACACACTGCGCCTATATGGCAGCGCATCCTGCTCTTGTGAGCCTGAGAGCTGTTTGTCAGGTTTTAGGTGAGAGGTTAATGTCATTTGTTTGTTGACATACAGTAGTGGTACATGTTCATGGGGTACAGTGTGACATTTCAATACATATATACAGCATGTAACAATCAGACCAGGGTAACTGACAGATCCATCACCTCCACTGTTTATCATTTCTTTATGTTGGAAGAATTCAAAATCATCTGTACTAGGTATTTTGAAACATACAATTAATTATTGTCAACCATAGTTACCCTACTGTGCTACTGAACAGAAGTGACCCCTCCTATTCATCTGCACCCCCGTATCCATTAACCGTCCCCTCTCCATCCCTCTCTTCCCCCTTCCCAGTCACTGGTAGAGAAGTTACTGTCATTCTTGAGCCACCAACTACGAACACTCTCCTAAAGTCCCTGCGTCAGCCCCAGCAGTGGGATCAGTTTCTCCAGCTCTGACTCTCCCATGGGTGGCGGCCCGATGACTGTGCGGACTTGCTGAGTGTGCCGAGCGCTGTCCTGACACCACAGGACTCACAGTGGGGCATGCGCTGGAGGCTTTGGGAGGTTGTGTGCTCTCCTCCACCGGAGGCGTCGCTAGCAGACACCTGAACATTGCTTCTAAAGGAGGATAAGCATCAAATGGCCAGTTGGACTGGTAATGGCCCCAAGATCCCTTCCTCCTTTGTGGTTCTACTAATTACAGGATTGTCATGTTGGACATCCTGAGTGGGCTGCAGCCACAAAGCCCTTCCATGGGTCAATCTCAGGGCTGCCTACATTAGCTCAACATGGTGACTGTGAGCCGGCTACTGATCCCACTCTGTCTAATTAAGTAAAAGCTTTCTGGCAGGAAGCTTCATGTCCCTGTACTTCCCCGGCTCCCCACACTGCTCCCCACTAGTGGTCATGGGAGTAGTCATCAAACAAACACTTGCCCATGACCCAGGGCCACTGTGGGGACCCTTTAGCCACCAGCTACTTGCTAACCTGAACCAGACAGGTGTGGGACATTGCATTTGTGAGGATTTCCTCCCCGGGAAGAGGATGCTGCTTTTCTGCCTACTAAAAGCACCTGCCCAGTGGCTTCCTTCTCTACCACCCAGCCACACTGTCTCTGCTGGTGAGCAGCGAGAAGCAGACAGCCGTCCTCACCTCTCCCTACAACAGACCTGGATCTCATTGCAATCCCTGCTACCTCCTGCTCCCTGGATATGTGCTGCTCCCATGAAATCATCCCCAACTTCAAGAGAACAAACTCATTCTGGTCAGAATTTCATGCCATTAGGATCATAAGTGGGACTTGCTGCCCAAAGCTAGCTCCGCTGACAGACCCACTGTCCCAGATTTCGGGCTGTGATGGGGGCTCAAGGGGCAAGAGAAGGCACCTGACACCAGCAGCTCTTCCCTGGGCTGGAGGGCACATGAGCAGTGTTTCCTTCCCGTCTTCAGCGTCATTATCATCTTTGTTTTCTAATTTCACCATCGCAGGTACCAAGGAGTACAGTATTTTCTCTCTGTTCTCCAGATGAGAAACTGAGCCACCAAGGACTCAAGTGATCCCCACAGGGCCAACAGAACTTCAATCCCAAACTTACTGCTATGACTAAAAGGATGTGTGAGCCAGGGCAACCTGGGGCGGGCTATTCTGCTGTAGATTCTTTACCAGCTTTTTCTGCGCATAATCACAGAGGGTAAAGTGGGCCCTCTGTGCGTCTGTCGGCATCGGGACCCACCCTTTGCGGGGCTTGCACCCAACCAGGCTCCCCGCAGGGGCAGTGCTGACCATTCGGTGAGGGGGCAGGTGCCAGGTCCTGCACCATGACGGTGACTTCTCCTCCCTCCACTCTCAAAACTAGCCACATTCTGATGTAGGTCAACCCCTCTGAATGCCCGGACCCCAGCCCAGGGTATCCGCGCCCTGGAGGCCGGGAGATCAGCCTGGGCAGGACACTGCGGGGACTCAGGCCTGGACCCAGCTCGCTGCTGAACAGCTGCATGACCTTGCGCCTGAGCTTCATCTTAGTCCCACAAGGATAATGATCCCTGCTCTGCCTACCTCAGGAGGTTGTTTTAAGAATCAACAACAGAGGATTAAGGGAGGAGGGGGAGGAGGAGAGAGGGGAGCAAGAAAGGTGGGAATCAACAGAGAGACTGAAAGCTTTTTGCTTAGATAGTGTGGCTTGCCATTAGAATCACCTGGGAAGTTTTTAAAATGTCAAAGGCCATCCCAGACCCATTAAATCAGAATCCAGGAAGACAGAGGGTCCTAGTGGGCAGCTGAGCCGAGATCCAGTGATGTAAAGTGCCACACCTACATGAGGGGCATCGGCATGATTGTCATTTTGTCTGCTAGCTCAATCACCAAGGACCCTGGGCCGGGTGCCGGGAATAGAAATGTAAGTAGAGCCTAGTGTGGTGGCACACGCCTATAATCCCAGAACTCTGGGGGCTGAGGCAGGAGGATCACAAATTTAAACCCAGCCTGGGCAATTTAGGGACTTCTCAAGGCTCTGTCTCAAAATAAAAATAGGATGGGGATGCAGTTCGGTGCAACAACCCTGTACTTTCCGAGTACAGAGAAAAAAAGAAAGAGGGAGGGAAGAGAGAGGGTAGCAGGGAGGGAAGAAATAAGGGCACTAAGGCGTGCACATAGGCCTCTGTTCCCAAGGAGCTTCTAGTCGATGAGCCCAGCCATCTACTGAAAGTGTACTGGGAAGCAAGTGCAGATAGTCACGTGCTGCATAATGACTAGGATGTGGTCTGATATATGTGTCATTATGTGATCTTATCCTGTAAACATCTTGGAGTGTGCTTCCAAACTGAGATGGCTACAGTGTCGCTAGTCTGTATCTTAAGGGACGCCGCTGTATATGCAGTTCGTCCTTGGCGGAAAAGTCATTGTGTGGTGCATGACTATACAGAGACACATACATGTAGGGGTGTATGCACTGACTGCTTGAGGGCTTTTCCTCCCCTCAGCCCCATTCATCCCCCCATTCCAGGGGAGGATGCTTCTGGAAAATAAGAGTCATCATACATATCCCAAAGCAACCACCCTTGCATCCAGAGAAGCCCCTGGCATCGCCACATCCCAGTCCCACTCCGACAACAAAATCAGTATGCGGCCGCTGGTCCCCAGCGGTGTCCCCTCTACACCCTGGAATTTGTGCAAGGGCAGGGTGGCTGGGGACTCGGCAGGGGTCTGCTCCAGAGCACCTCACACACTCCCCTGGCTCTGGCAGCAGGCAGCTGGGAAGAGCAGCCTTAGTCTCTGACCCCCTGGGGCGGGTTATATTTGGATGTTAAAAGTAATGACACATCTCCACACAGTCCTGCCTCCTGCCTGCCTAACACGGTAAAGGCAGGGAGGGGGCTGGCTTCTATTTAGGTCTGGCGTTCCCTGGTAGGCATCCTGTTCTGAAATGGAAATTCTTTTAATAGCTAGTCAGCCCCGAGTATTTAATGAGCTGCTGTTGACTTTTTGATTTCTTGTTCTTGGTGGAGGACTAGGAGCTGCCTCAGCTAATTAGGAGTCCCTCCTCACAAAGCATCCCATGTTTCGAGCACGGAAAAGAGGAGAGAGCGCCCCAGCAGTCCTTGGTGCCATCTTTACCTTTCCAGTTTCTTACCTGAGAATGTTGCTTTCCTCTCAAAATTCTCCTCTTCCAAGAAGTCTTCCCAGACTGACCTCCCTGCTCTGACTGTTCCTTGACTACTGCATCAAAAGTTCTCTTAGGTCTTTTTCTAGGGTGCCTGTTCTGTGTCCCTGGCAACAGCAGCAGCACAGTAGGAGCACCTGGCTTCTATTGGCCTCTCAGAACACCAGGCTTGAGGTGACCACTTGGGGTCGAGGATCCCTTTAAGAAACTGACATGAAGGAAGGAAGTTGGGGGAGCGGAGACTTTCTACCCGGAAACAAAATAAACAGGTGTGAAAAGTTGGGGGATGATTTCAGAGGTGCACAAACCCTCAGATGCCCATCTGTGGGCCTCAGGCTCTCTGCCTGACATCTTAGTCTAGAGGAGCAGAGTTAGTGGCCCTCACAGAGAAGAAAAGTGACTTGCCCAGGGTCACACAGCCAGCAGCTGGCAGAACTGGGACTGGAACTCTGGCTGGGTCTCTGTCCCCTCATCTTGCTGCGCTTTCTTCCATCAGCACCGCCCTCTCCTTTTAGCTCCTCCCCCACCATCTGGGCTACCGGCCCCTGGGCAAGGCCCTCTGCACCTGGAGCTGGCTCACCCCTCAGTGGTGACCAGGGACTGTGAGGTGCCAGAGTGTAGCAGGATGTGGAGAGCTGCACAGTGTGGCCCTGGCAATGGGGTGCAGGGACGTCGCTGGGCCCTTGCTGTTGAACATTCCTGGTGTGGCCAGTAGTGATCTCTTTATTACCTCCCAAAGGGCAACTTCATTTGTCAAGTGAAACTACCTTTGTGTCTGTGACCCAAGACTTGAGCCACAGCAAGGGCATTGGGTGAGTGAAGGGAGAGGAGGCAGGAGAAGGGAGCAGGCTGATGGTATGTGTGATACCGATGCGGGAAATGAAAATAGAAATCTTCCAGACTGATGGGAAACATCTGACTTGTCTGAGGATGGTGTCTGGGCTCTGGATGGGAATCATGCAGTCTGAAAGTCAGCAAGCTCTGGGGAAGCCAGGAGACTCTCTTGGCCTTGCCCACCGTGGGGCTCTGTCTTCAGAGTCTCTCTCCCAGAGCGTAATCAAAGGAACACCTTTGGTGCTTGAGTGTCTTTGGGTTCACTTCTACCCAGAGTTTAGGCCACAGCAGCTACATGCAGAGCCCAGGCTCAGGGCCACGGGCCATGCAGAGATGAACACAGGCAGCTCCCTGCTCCAAAACCTCACATCCGGTGTGTATGGATGGAAAGGGAGTAGAACATCCACAGGCAGCTCCAATCTTCAGCCAAGGAAATGCTCTTAGGAAATGTGGTGTTAATGGACTGCAGGGGGAAGTTAAATCCCACTGAGAGAGCTGGATACAATATGTCTTAAAGGATGAATATGAGACAAAGCTAAGAGGAAGCAGGCCCTGCAGGTAAGCAAAGGGCTAGAGACTTAGAGAAGACATGTTTCCACTGCAGCGTACAGTGCGTTGGCAACAGCAGGCTAGGGAAGGGAGGAGGAAGAGGGAGCTGATTGCGGTTGGGGCATCTGCAGGAGGGAAAAGACCTGTTTTAGTGTCCAGCCATTCAGTAGAGATCTTGAGCATCAGCTGTAGGCCAGACGCTGTGACCTGCTGTTGGGAAGACCATGGCAGTGAGAAAGGTGGAGTGGGGAGTCCATTGGAGAGACACTGATCAGATGGTACCACAAACCAGCATAGAGATTCTCCGTGATAGAACAGGGAAGGTCGCCAGACTCTGTGACCGTGGCTAAGAGGTTAGAGCTGGCCCGAGAGTTCAGGAAAGGCCTCCTTTCCAGGACAAGATCTGCAGGATACCTAAGTGAGAGGTACAGAACATGCCAGACAGAGGCGGGTGTATGCAGAGACTGCGCCCGGGGGACAGTCGCAGCCTTGCTGTGGGGGATGAGAAGCGGTAGGCTTGGCCAGATCGCGCGGAGGTTTGTGGGCTGCGTTGGGAGTTTTGTATTTCTCTAATTGTGCCGCCGCAGGATGGGAAGGAGCACTTTCCCGTTTGCATGTAGGGGTGTAAACAGGTACCTCTTCCACGCAGTGTAACTTGGCAGGAGATCCCAACATTGGAAATGTGCGTACCCTTTACTCAGCAACGCTCCTGCCAGGAATTTACTCTACAGAGATGCAAGGTATCACTTCACACCAGTGTGAAGAAGCCTGTGTTCCTCTGTGTGTGTGTACTTGCAGGGTTACTTGTAATACCTGAGAGCTAGGTGCAACTGAAATGCTCAGGGAAAGAGAACTGGTTAAATAAATGAATACTGGTGTCTATAACTGAATACTGGAAAACCATGACAAAGAATGGGGCAGGTTTGTGCATACCATTTTGAGGAATCGCTGCCACAGTTTTGTAAGTAGAGAAAGAAAACCAAAAATGCAGGGCAAAAACGTTCAGTGTGCTGCTACAGAGGCCCATGTGGAAAGGCCCGCTCCATCCCCAGGGTCTGTGCCAGGTGCCTGCACTGGGGAGTCTGTGTGGCAGGGGAGGGGAGGCTGCTCCTGGAAACTAACTAGAATCCCTAAAGAAGGCTGCTGACAAGATGTCTGCAGACTTGGTAGATCTCCTAGTCTTAAGTCCAAGTAAGAATCTGCAAGCGCTTCCTACTTGCAGCTAGGACCCAGAGGTGTGAGGTAAGGTAGTGCTGGAAGGGGATAGTTCTGGAAGAATGTGTGACCAGAAAATATAGTTGTAACAACAAAAAGAGGGTGGGAGGAAGTGGTCCGGGAAATTCCCCAGAACCGCCAAGAAGGGAGCAGTCCAGAGCGTCTTGCTGGCATCAAGAATGTGCAAAAACAATCGACTAGAAGCAGTCACAATTTCTGTCCCCAACAAGCTTGGAGACAGCTCGAAAGTCAAAGACAGAGTGTCAGTGCCTCCCTGGTGGGCCCTGCTTTGTCGCATGTTCTTCTGGGGAGAGTTTAAAGAGGTATCACTAGGTTGTCCTCCTAGTCCTTGTTAAGCATCACTGTAGGTTCTGAGGGGCTCAGAGGGACAGGTCGGCTCCACAGACCCTCTCTACTTTGACCATAGTGACCACAACAGAAGCACAGAGTGTCAAGCCATCCTCCAGACTGTCCGTGTTAACCCACCACGTCTTGGTATCAGAAAAATACCATATCGAAAGTCAAAAGGCAAACTACAAACCAACAAAGTTCCTTGAAACAAATATGGCAGTGGGTAAAAATAAAATCCTTAAAATATAGTGTTCTTCTAGATCATTAAGAAAACACATCTAAAAAGAAAAATGTGCAAAAAACATCATAGAGAATTTGCAGAAGAAATTTAAAAATAGTTGAAAAGAGTGTAGGGAGAAAATCAACCTCACCAACAATCAAAAAATGCAAAGTAAAGCAAGCTGCCACTTCTGCCCTTTTAATCTGGCAAATATCTTAAAATATGTAATGCTCGGAGTTGGCAAAGGAAAGACTTTGCTGACGATAAGGAGGATTAGCACAATATTTATAGTGACAGGTGGCAACGGAAGCCAACCTGTGTCAAAAAGCCTTACTATACTGTTTTCTGTAATCATAATAAATTAATTTCTATAGATTTATTCTGAGAAAATCATCAGAAATACAGATAAAGATGTGTAACAGTAAACAATCAGAACTGATCTAAATATCCAACAACAGAAGATTATTTAAATATAGTGTATCTGTATGGTGAGTCTCATGGACATCGTACTGGTTTATGACATAAAAAGTCCTCAATCTCAGATTAAGTGAAATAAATAGGAAATATACCTATGTATGAGATGGTCTCAAATATAAATAGAGATATTAAGCAAATATCCCAAAATGTTAATAGAGAGAGTTGGATTGAGTCTCAATTTTTTCTTTTATACTTTTCAAAATGTTACAATTTTTTATAAGTATACTTTATTTTCACGATCAGAAAAAAAATTATTCAATAAAAGTACATCTATGTGCAAGGTTGTGCTAACCACAGCAGACCATTAAGTGCTGATGTCATCTCTTTATTGTGAGATTGCTGTCGTCCACAACTTACTGCTGCTTAATTTTGTTTTTCTTCATACCCATCTCCCTCCTCGTTTTCTACCCCAGGTCTGTTCATCACCTAACCCAGCAGGTCTCAAGGCAAATGCCACATGTCAAAATCTGTACCCAAGGGGCTGGAGATTTAGCTCAGTGGTAGAGCGCTTGCCTAGAAAGCACAAGGACCCGAGTTCAATCCCCAGCACCCCCCCAAAAAAATCTATGCACTAGAACACTGACCAAACTTTTTTCCTTGTGAACCCCATTGCTCAAGAGCCCATTTCCTCTGGCACAAGTGGAGAGAGGAGGTCTTAAGCCCACATAGAGAGAGCATAGTGTCTTCAGTTTAACAGATCTGTTGGGGCTTCATCCATACATGCTATTATGAGCTTACCTTCTTATTAGGATTCCTCCCTACTAATAAGGTCCCAAGATGGCTTCTGGGTACACAGGAAACTTACCCCAGTGGAAGCAGAACCCTCTGATGCCTACACTGCCTTCACCATTGTGCTGCTAAGGTCTGATGTGACCCAGGACTGTTCTTTCAGCAAAGATAAGGTGCAGAATCACTTGCTGGGAGCCAGGCTTCCTCTACTGACTGCCTAGGCCCCACCCCAGCCTGGACTAAGGGGCCACAGATCTGCCAGGATCTGCCTGCCACCGGCTGCTATTCTGGGTGCCTCCATACTCCTGTCAACACCTCTGCAACAGTTCCCCAAAGCCTCAACTTTCAACCCATTTGAGCTGCATTCTGTTTCCTGCTGATGCCCCAGGACACAGCCAGCCCCAGGTCCCCAGAGACTGCCTCAGTTAGGAGTGTGGGTGGCAGAGACCCGGGCTAGCATGCTCACACATGGAAGCCTCCTTCCTGAGGCTGGTGCACCTGACTTTCCATTCTAGGTGGAAAGGCTCCTCCCTCTTCCTCTGAAACACTTTGTGCAAGTCTCCAAGGTGGGAAGACAACCCAGAGCACCAAGAGGCCGTGTTAGTGTTAGGAGATAAAGGAACAGAGACTTAGCACTGCTGGGGTCCTGAAGGCCAGCGCCCTCCTCTGCTTAATAGAGATATTAAGCAAATATCCCAAAATGCTAATAGAGAGAGTTGGATTGTGTCTCTTTACGAAGTTGTGTCTCTTTACGAAGCTGTCCTGTGGACAGAGCTTAGAGCCTAGAACACCAGGTGACCCAGTGGACGGTGAGCCTCCTGAAGACAGGGCTGAGACTTAGTAAGTTCCACATCTGTGTTCTCATTGCTTAGCACTCTGCCTGGCATGCGGAAAATTGACTGATTAAAGGAGCCAATGCTGTTTCCCTAATCTGTTTATCTATCCAAATTCCACCTTCCATCAGTGGCCCACAGACTAGGCCCCTTCCACAGAAAATCTGTCCCAGATGAAGAAGCTGTAGCCTGAGCAGCAATTTTAAAGAAAACAGACATCAGAATCAGAATCCAAAAGTTCCACTTCGGGCTGCGGCAGTGGGCTCTAGCTTTTGCAAGATGAAATGTAATGAGAGGATAAGACCTCTTACATCACCCGGAGCGACAGCGAAGAGGCTCTGATTCGCTGACTGTCTGGAGGTCCCAAGCGAGCTGGGGGGCCGGGGAAGGGTGGATGGAATCCGCAGCATCAAATGAAGAATAACTTTTTCAAAAGGGTGTATCTAAGAACACGAATATTCTGTAGTTTATAGCTATCTCCTGTACTTGAAGGGGCATCATGTGGAAAAGAGATCACATTTTTTTAGGGTTACAACTACAATTAGTAGGTGAGATTGAAGGAAGTGCGTTTTTGCTCAGTTTAGAGGGCAGTTTAATACTCAGACTGTGGACAGGTAGAGCAGCAGTTTGTCCTTCTGTGCCCGCTCACTGCCGGCAGGGCTCACCCTCCAGGAAGTGGTGACAGTAGACTCTTCCCGGGAGCCACAGAAGTTATGGAAGAAAGAGAACTATTCCAGGTCCCTGGCTTCCTGTCCTGGAATGTACTCATAGTGAAGTCTGAGGAGGGAAGGAAAGAACTCTGAGAGAGGAGGAGGCCCCAGCCCATAGCACACGAGACCTCGGTCAGGAGTCATTACAGCTCCTCAGAGTCTCCTGTGGCCACTACAAGAAGAATTTCCCACATGCCCAATAGGAGAGCTCAGCACTCCCCATTTCACAGAGTGGAAACTGAGACCAGAGCATGCAAAGAATAAGAACTGTGTTCTGAGCACTTGGCAGGCCCTGGGCCAGGGACTGTATGCCTGCAGTGTCTATTCCTTACAGCAGCCCACATGGAGATTGAGGTTGGCCTCAGGGGACAGATGGAGGCACTGAGGCTCCAGAAGATTAAATGGCTGTCTTGAGGCAACTCAGCCAGAAGGGAGCCAAGCCAGGGTTCAAATGCAGGTCGCTCCAGAGCTCCTGCAGCGGGGAGTGCTCACTGGGCAGCCTGCGCCACAGTCAGCAGTGCCCTGCGACCCTCGCGTCTCTCCCCATCCCTCCAGATGCTTCTGTCTCTGGCCCAACCACTCCTCCTCCCACACCTCCCCTTGCAAGCTCTCCTGACCTAAATAGAGAAATCTAGTCCAACAATGACAGACTCTACGAGCCCAGGACTAAAAGAAGCCAGGTGGCAGAGTAAATGAAAGTTGGCTGAGGGCCTCTGCTTAAGCGCTCCATTCTGCCTCATCTTTGCATTCTGGGCAAGAGGGCTTGCTGCAGAGAGAAGCTCCCTGAGCCTGTAATGGAGGATTAGGACATGGTTGGAAACAGGAGGCCTGAGCTGAGCTCATGCGATGAGAGCATGGTCAGCCCCATCTTTGCAGCCTCATTGGTGATTCTGGGAAATGTTTGCCAGACCATCCAGTGGTAGGGTGGGGGTAGGCAGGAGGGACAAGGAGAAGGGTTGGGAGGGGAAGAAGATGAAGTAGAAGCAGGAAAGCTATAATCAGGCCTCTCCTGAAACCCACAACCAATAGACAGTGCCACAGGCCAGCCAGTGGCCGTCCCCTGAGGCCATGCATCCCCATGCGGGAGCCTTGGATCCCAGACAGGCTCTGTTGCCAGAGAGGCATGGACAGACAGACTGGCAGGGGAGAGAGTTTTTTCCATTCCTAGTCTCTGGCTCCTCTATCTTGGGCCTCTGGGATCGCCAAGTCACTGGGTCTTCCATCTTGTCTGCCACTGGAGCCCTTGGGAGAAGCCAGAGTAGTAGGAAAGGTGGGTGGAGAGCAGGATTCAATGAAGAAAAGAAAATATGTCTTAGAAACAGCCCAGCCCACCCCCTTTGAACATGATTAAATAAACAACTGCCTTAATGAGCCTGGCCACACAGCTTGGCCAGCCAAGAGAGAATTGCTTTAAGAGAATGGAGCCTGCCTCCTTATTCATGAGCAGGGCCCACCAGGGTGGGGTCTTGTTGCTCACTGCAATTTAACACAGTCTTGGAGGAGAGGGAGGGAGAGGCAGGCATCACAAGGGAGGCAGAGCTCTGTGTGCAGCCAAAAACAGTAAGAGGTCAGGTTCACAGTAATCATCTTAGAAACACGCTTGATTCAGTTTGTCCTTCTCTCACAGGAGACAAAGGGCTGACTGCTGCAACTATGTTGGGGCACTTCCCATGGATGGGACCTCTCCCCTTGCTGGTCCATGAAATAGATTTAATGCCGCTAAACATTCGACTCAGTGAGCACGTGCTGAACTCTGGCCGTGTGTCAGACACTGGACATATGTGCTAGGACTCACGACAATAGTGAGATAGTCATGTTACCTGCAAGAAGCTTATGCTCAGAGCTGTCCAGGTGCAGGAAGCAGTATACTTAGGAGGGCTGGGGGTTTGTGTCTGCCAGACTTGGGTTTGAATGCCAGCTCTGCTGATGCCCAGTCATCGAACCCTGGCCAAGTCACCTGCCCACTGAACTTCTTCTTCAATTAAGTGGGCATAATAATACCTGCCTTGAAACACCAACAAATAAAATACCTGGCACATGATAGTATTCAATAAATTTGAGCCACTGGTGGTGGTAATAGTATTTGGCCCTTCTACAAATATCCTGGTCTTCAAGATCATTTGGGAAACGGCCTATCTTTTCTTCCACTTTTATCTAACATTGGCATTTCTTACCCGGAATGTTCCCACTTTTCCACCTTACTGGAAGACAGAGGTTAACCTCCCTTTTGGAATTTAAAAATCTTATTTCATAATGAATTCTGCAACATACCTTTGGGACATTAGCCTTATACTATAGGAAATAATGATATTAACATCAGAGATTTATTGTGTGCTTGGTATATGTCAGGCAGTGGGCTAAGTGCTTTCTATCAACTATCTCATTTAATCTTCCCAGTCAACTTTGACATTTTACGGATGAGGAAACTGTGGCCTAGAGAGGTTAACTTGCCCACAATTCCACAGTAAACGACAGTGAAGACTCAAATACTCCTAACCCAGAGCTCTTAACCACTGTGAGATTTACACATTGATTTTCTTCAGCTTGGAAGTCTCAAGCAGCACAGTTTGAATCAGAAGAGCAGGACCATAGAGGGACAAAATTAGGACCAAGTGTGGCTCAGTTCTAGGAGGAAGGTGGCAGCCACTGAGGATGTCCTGACCAGGAGCTGGAAGGTGCTGACGCCCCACCATAGCCAGGTCAATGGGCCCTGTGTCTGCTCTTTCTCACAGGGCACCTTGACAGTCTCTGATTGTTACCTGTGTGTCACTTCTTTTCACCTAGAGTATGAATCACTCAAGGGCAAGGACAGACAACCAATCGACAGCTTCTTATTGGGTGCCAGCTATATGCCTAATCTTGGGCAGAGGGAAAAGAGAATGACCCTACTCCACCAGGAGTCACACCTGAGACAATGGGCCACATGACAATGCCTGAGACAGTGGGCCACATCAGCCACCAACACTCAGGACTTGAAGTGGAGCAGAGGGAGCCCTCTGGGCTGACACCAACCCAGACATCACCCATGGTAAACTGAACTGCCAATTCATAGAGGTCACCAAAAGGTGGCACCTCTGGGCCATGTTCAGATGGGGTTGCTGATTCTGAGGGGGAAACAGAGGCAGGGAATGCAATTATCCTTGTGATGTATTTATACCTTTCAAAGAGAGCCTAAGGGAGGTTTCGCGAGTGTGTGGCTCATCACAGTGGCAGGGAATCCAGTGAGGATAGAAGGTAATTCTTGCAGCTTCTATTCGGAACTGGGCACAGGCCCTTGCTGTTCTAGGAGGAGTAAGCCCAGAATGGAGGGCACTCAGCTGCTTGCCCTGGACCCCAGTTTGCCCACATTGCTGCAGGATGAAACAAATCATTACTGTCCCTGAGGAAAAAGCATGTGGCTGTCTAGCCCTCCACACCCAGATTCCTTACTTGGCTACTTTTTCTCCTGATGGTGGAACCAGCTCCCACTGTTCAGAACCTGGTATTCTCATGTCTTTTGTTCCCCTTCCTTTAGAACCAATGCTTATTTTCTCAGAAAAGGTTGCGGACATTTTTTTTAATGTATTCTTATTAAGGGGCAAATGCCTGGACATGTCTTACAATGTTGTTTCTAGGGGTATTTGCATTTTAACCAAAAGTGAAGTTTTAAATGAAAGGAATAAAATCTGGATAGCAAAATTTAGATCTTGGCAGGCACTGGCAAACATTTTGCGTGATGTACTCCTTCCGGATCCTTCCTGCAGGTGCCACCCCTTCTAACCGAAGGTGAGCTAGTCCCAATCTTGGGGAGCGCCTCTCTCTTAGCTTCGAAGGTTGAAGTAGATCTCCCTTCGGAAGACTCTGCTCCCCCTAACCGACCCCACCAGCACTCCTGGCCTTTGTATCCTGGTTTTATTTTAGGCCAGTGAAGGGTGGAGTTTCGTCATGAGATCTTTGTTTCTCAGTTTCTATGAACAGAAATGCTGGACCAGCCCAACCAGGGATGGTAGCATTTGGATCTCACTGTGGTTTATTTAGAGCTGGAGGTGGGGGAGGGACAGAGAGGAGTAGTAGTGGGTGCCGACTGGGCGGTAGGGAGCAGCTGGAGTGCCTTTGAGGGAACAGCTGCTAAAGAGCCTGCTCTGTGGGTGTGCAGCAAAATGGTGGCTTTTTAATACTTTCCAAGGGATAATCTTGCTCAATAAATTCCAGCTGAGGAGGTGGGAACTACCCTCAGATGATTCCTGCCCTCCCTTCCGCCCCCCAAGTGTCCTTCCCAGACCCCCCAGTGCCCAAGCTCTATGGGTCTGCAGAGTCCTCTTGCCTCATCCCTGCCCTTCCTTCCTTCTCCTGCAGTTCTGGCCTCCTGACCTCCTACAGAGGCCAGGTAGGCCAGGAGGAAAGGTTCCAGCCCTTCATCAATCTTGCCTGGCAGCACCCAAAGAAAGGAGGCTGCCATCCCCATGGCCGCGTGGCACGCTTACCAGCTATGCCAAGAGATAATGACGGGTTGAGTGTTCTCCGCCTAGTGAGGAGTTGCATGCAAATGACTCGGCTCTGAATGGGCTTAATTGTCACTGCCTGGTGTGGTGGCTCAGACCGCCTCCTCCTCCCCACTCTGGTAGGGAGAAAATGGAGCTAAGGGGATCCTGTGGCATGGGGAGGGTGGGCTTGAAACGGGCCCTGGGACCCAGATTCCTGGGGAGAGAAGCTGGCATGTTCCTCTGCAGCACCAGGCCTGCTAGTGCACAGCTGGGAGCAGAGAGCCAGAATTGACTCCCCAGCGTGATCCGGAGTGAGATGTGGCTCTACAGCCGTAAATCCCTTTGTGCATCACGGCTCAGCCATAAGAGGCTGTCACGTGCCTGCAAGATGTTCCTGCTCAGCTAGCAGGGCCTGGGAGGAGACTGGGGTGGAGGTGGGGGTGTGCAGAGAGCAAAGCAAGAAGGGTGCTCCCCGCCCTGTTCACCCTCCAGAAACTCCAGCTGGGGACGCTGGCAGTGCTGGACACGGAGACCTGGCAAGGAAGATGTGTGCATGGTCGGAAGTAGAGAGCCAACACTTAGTGAATTCTTCCTTCATTTCAGGCACTTTCTTAAATGCTCTTACAGTATGTATGTAGACTCATCCGCTCCTCACCTTATCTCTACAGTGTGGGCTCTATCATTATTACCTGCCATGTTGGCATATAAGGAAAATGAGGCAGAAAGAAATTAAGTCACTCACTCTACTTTTGCAGAGCTCAAATTCAACTGCAGAGTCTGGTCCGAGGCCATGCATTCTGCTCTTGGGGCTCCTTCAGTTAAGGGACCACACCCCCAGTGCCCTCCAGGAGGCAGGGCAAGAGTGATGAGGCCCAAGTACTGAACTGAACATTAGTGTCTGTCTAGAAGTGAGTGCATATCACTGTTGGTCTGGTATCTGTGTATCTGTGCATTTTATATGCCCATCTTCAGGCTCAGCTGGAAATCTTCTGACTCAACCAGAGCCGGGGTCCTTACTGGGCTGCATGTTGAAGGGAAACTATTTTGAGAAAGAAAACACAGGGTGGTAGAAGATATCTTGTGTTGAGGAGGATAAATCTGGGAAAGAACTAAGTCAATGTGTTTACAAGGTGTAGAGGGGCAATAGGGGTGCTGCTGTGCAGAGAGGCCCCTGAACCCATCCAAAAAAAATCTCCTTTTCACCCATTTACACTTTGGAATTTCATTTGGAGAGAAGCATCCATCACCAAAGTGTATCCAGCACCAGAAGATTCTAAGGGTCTATTCTGTACTTCTGTGAACCTAGGTGATCAGGAGCTGCTAAAAACTTTTGGGAAGCCATTTGGAAATGCCCTTCCAGTCACAAGTAGCCCAGTGGATAGAAAAGAGAATGGGCCAGAGCTAAACATGACCATTCATGGGCCAGGGGCTAGCAGCTAAAGGGGACACAGAGGTACATTCCTGAGGGTAACCATCATTACAGAGCTGGCCCAAATGCGACCTCCTTAGGGTCATCCTAGGAAATAGGACAATAAAAGGTAGGATTCACCTATGAAATACTAAGACAAGGGTTATGGTTTTGCAGTGACTGCTTCAAAATTTACCCCAAGCTGCAGCAAAATGTTTCATGTTAATTGGTCAGGAATCCTCTAATCACTGAAAGGAAACTGGGGTTGAGATCCATATTACTGTGATAATTCTATAATTCCACTGCATTAATGTTATTAAATGTCACTGAGTGATTGCTTTCCTACTGTTTAAAATCTTAATGCACTTATCCTTTCAAAACTTTGGGCACCAACGTCAAAAAAAGACATCACCGAACACCCTCCTCCAAAATGGGATAGTCAGAAGGCTTTCTCCAAACTCTCAGCTCTCTTAATCAGTTTAAACAAAAGCAATTCAGTGCTGATTTTGAGATTATGACAAACTGACTCTAGGTTCTGCCTCATCACATCCCCAGAAGGCTATAATAAGAGCTGGCACTGTTCTGCCTCACCACACAAAGTGCCCTCCTGCCTTCGTTTGCCTCTTCTGCCTCCATCCCTTGCTTCCATCCAAACCTGAAAATTATGTAGACAAAGGCGAAGAAATGTTCAGACATTATGTCTGGGGAATAAGAGACATTTGTATCAGTCTCTGAATGCAGATAAAGATGAAAAAGCCAGAGTTTCTCCATAGAGTTAAGAGCCCCAGTGTGAGGGAAAGAAGCAAGTGGAACCCAGTCCTGCTTCAGCCTGGCTCCTGGGGCTCCACTTTGGACAGCTGCCATCCCCTAAATCACCCTGGATGCCCATGAAGCAGCAAGATTATCCTGAAGGAGGACATTAAGAAACCCGAGTTTGAATCCTCCCTCTGCTCTTTAACCCTGGGAAAGTTGCTGAACTGATTCCTACTCTCCAGGTAAATGGGATAATAAGTTTTCCTCCATAATATATGGGGAAACATTAAGGTTCTATGAAAAGTACAGTACTATCATTGTATTTTTATCTTGGACCAGGCCTAGTCTGCATATGTGGATGGGGTTAGACATAATGTGTCTACATGCTCAATATACCTAGATTCAATATGTCTTTAGTTGCACTGTTTTTCTTCTTCTTTAAAAATAAGGGCAATATTCCCAGGGGTGCAAAAAGAGAAAGTGAATTTTTATGGGTGATTCTGAAGTTGACAAATTTCTTTCCAAGTGACAGAAGGAAAATTAAGCTACAAAAAGAGAAGGTCAGTATAAGGCACTGCCCAAATGAAAAATCAAAGTAATCCGTGGCACTTCCTCCCTCCAAGCTGATGAGAGCCTTGGCTTTGAACTCTGGCTGTCTTGACTGCTCGCGGCCCTGCCCTTGCACACTTTGCCCTCCGCGTAGCTTCTTGCAGAGATCTTTCTAGCAAGTAAAGTGACGAAGGGCATTTTGGTGCTATCCCAGGTCCTGAAATGCCACGGGTTCCCATCCTACTGATTAAAGTGGCTCTGGAGAGCTCCCCTCTAGTCTGCTGTTGTGTGGAAACTAATTTCCATATAATAACATTTTGTTATTTGTAATAAATCATACCCACAGTAAGGTGACTGGGTTATGTCATTATTTGCAAACCTACAGAATGTAATTAGAATATGTCTGAAAACCTCCATGCAGAACAGTGCTGTTCCAGCCGCAGCACTGTCCAATAATAATAAAAATTTATATTGTGCTTTATGTGACTGCTCATCACAGTAACTGTTCTGTGCCAAGGGAAAACAAAGCCCACAGCAGTGACAAATTCATGAACATGGAAACCTTGTAAACGCCAAACTAGTTGATCCTGAAGTTAGCTACCAGGTTTCCTCTTTTTCCCTATGAACATTTTATAGTAATGAACTAGGTGCCCAGGTTTACCTCTGTGTTCAAAACAATGAATTTTTGGAGTTTCTTTGTATGTATTAAATACACATCCATCAGCCTTGGATGATTTTGATTCATAAGCCTTAGCTTTTTAAACAAGATATATATGTTGATGCCTTTCACTATTTTTTCCCTGTGTCTTCACTTTCTCTTTGGAAATATTGCCCTTATTTTAAAAGAAGAATTAAAAATGCAACCAAAATATTGAACCTTCTACCTTCCATGCTTCATGAGTGTCTTTCTAGAATGTGTGCTCTCTTACTTCCTCTGAGCATAGTAATGCAGGTTCTGTGGGCAGTAACTGATGGACACATTGGTTAGTCATCCAGCATCTGCTTCCAGAAGGCTTGCCCATGTTGGATTTCACCCAAGCATAAAACCTATGGCTGTAAACAGAAATGGACCTTTCAGGGCTATCCTTCCTCCCCAACTTGATGCAGAATGCTCTACACCTTTGGCGTGTCCTATTAGATTTTTTTCTTGCAAAGACTGTGACATTCTGGGAACTTCCAGGGAGGTTGTGTTTCCTGGTAGCAGTCCCATCAAGAGCAGAGCCCTGTAGTTTCAGATCTGCACCGAGCAGCAGCAGTTCTTCACCATCTAGTACCTGGTGAACTTTTATAATTCTGGGGAAACATTTCCCCACTTTAGCCACAGTGGTCTTTATTACATGTGTGCAGTGGCAGATCTCTAAGATAATTTTGTTTAGAACTGTGAATTTTGCCTTCAAACCTGAAATTGAATTGAACCTACTTCTTTCAGCAGGACTGATGGGCTTGTGTATATGTCTCTTTCTTGGGGATGTTTTCAGTTATTGATGCTGAATGTGATCATGTATCATGGACAATACACAGCAAAAGAGAATTTATTAATAAGTTTCCTGCTCCCGCATGATTCCACTTTGGGACTGAAGATTTGACATTTTGTCCTTTAGCCATTTCCATCTGCATGTTTCCACACCTGCCTCCTTCTTTCCCTCCACTGTGGGAGGCTGTTGAGTCAAGGTGGTCTTATGCTGGTAGTAAAGGAATTGCAGCCTGAAAGATTGTTCTTGCTATTGTATGCAGAGTGGATGAAAACCCATTTCAGAGTGGGTATACCAGAGTGGAGGTGGGGATGGGGACAGATCTCATTGCATTTGTCATGTCTGTGAAGCATGGTAGCAAAATATATCACTGGGGAGAGGGTTTGTCCTCTGTCTCAGGGTCCATTGATGGGGATACTGTGCAGCGCCAGCCCTAGCACTTTTGGGGCCTGGGACACCTGCGAGGTCTATGGCAGCCTGTCCACGGAGGGAGACAGTCGTCCCTAATATCATGCTTTTGATGACAATTTAATGGTATAGAATACAAGCTTTCATTGCAATATAAAATGTAAAAATCATATAAAACTGTTCTGGTAGGCCAATTCTCCCCACCCCCACCCCCCAAAAAGGAAACACTGGAAGGAAATGTACCGATTGCACCAAAATACTGTTGCCATTGCTTGTCGGTGGGATTACAAGTAATTTTTATTTTCTTATTTCTGCTTCTCTAAATTTTCCAACACAATGAGCGTATATTATATTTCAATAAAAAAGATGTTTCTAAAAAGCCCTCGGCTGGGGATTTAGCTCAGTGATTAGAGTGCTTGCCTTGCAAGCACAAGGCCCTGAGTTCGATCCCCGGCACCACAAAAAAAAAAAAAAAATAAAAAGCCCTCTGAGGCAGTGGCTTCCTTGACTCCCTTGATCCCTATTCTAATGAGTCCTTCCCCATTCCTTCCCTGCGTCAGGAGGAAAGCCTTCCTCATTAAAGTGCCCCTATAGCCTCCCCTCACCCCCACATCTCCTCAGAGAAATGTCTTAAGGAAATATCAAAGGGCGTGTGTGTGAGTGTGTGTGTGTATGTGTGAGTGAGACAGAGTAATCTTTATATCAGGGAGAAGCCCACCATAGAAATGCAAAACAGAAGAGTTGAAGAGAAAGGCAAGAGTGAAGTATGGAGAGTCCCACCTTGACAAAGGCAACAATGAAGAATTAAAATTCCAACCCAGAAACTGTCGAAGGGCAGAGGATGACAGGAGAGCTGCATAATGGAGGAGGTCTCTTAAGGGAGGGGGAGGGGGACATGCCTTTCACCCCTCCCTGGCCTCCTTCAAATAGGAGAGGAGGGAAGATGTTACAAGCCAGGGAAGGACTGGGGAGCCCAGCCTGGGACAAAGGACCAATAACTGGAGCAGGAGGGGCTGCTGCTGACCTATAGAAGTCAGGTGGGTGTGGTCTGACCATCTCCTGTGCGCACCTTGACCACGGAGACAAAGCTAGATCAAAGCCCCTAATTCTGCAGAAGCTGATCCCCACCAGAAGGACATGCCAGTTCTTGGAGTCTCAGGACAGGAGACCCAAGCTTATGTGTGCATTGCCTAGAGCCCAAGGAGTCTTAAGAGTGTCTCTGCCTTGTGAGTGTTGGAAAAGGGGCCGGGGAGCACGTTTTGTTGTCACAAACAGCTGAGGGGTCTGCTGGCATTTAGTGCACAAAAACTGGAAATCCAATATGTCCTTATTTGCCTGGAGAGACCCGCAAAGGCATGTGACTGCCCACAATGCCTGCATGACCCTCCACCGAGAAACAGCTGGAGATTTGTTCCATGACAGACTGCTTCAGAGATGAAGCCACAGCAGGGCCCTGCACCTGTGCACCTCTCTCAGATCCCTTTGAGGGTTGCTAGATGTGCCTCTTACCCCTTCTTCTGCCCTTCAGCAAGACAGAGAAAGGCTTGCGTTGTACTTCTCTAGGTAACTAGGCCAGTCAAGGCCAGGTGAGATCTGGCCCTTCTTAAAAGGCTGCTAGAGGCATTGAGGATTTAGCTCAGTGGTAAAGCACTTGCCCAGAAAGCACAGGGCCTGAGTTCGATCCCCAGCACCCCCCCAAAAAAGACTACTAGAAGTGCAGCAGGTTAAACGTGAGGGTTCCTGGAAGATGGAACCCCACATCCCCACGATGGGCACTAATGGAATGCCCCACCCGGTACCCCGCCGGGCCTGTAGTCTTTCCTAATAAATGATCCTGGAGTGTGGCCTGGCCTGGGACTGAAAAGCCTGTGAGGGGGCCCTGGGTGGCAGCTAGCAGCCTGACTTTTTTTCTTTCCAGGTAGCATGGGAGCGGCTTTCGTTCTTGCATTTCATCTGTCAGACTCTAATTAGGGAGGCTGCACAGCAGCCCTAGGGTGGCCCCGAGTAACCCAGACCTGCAGTCTTGGTGAGGCATGTATTGAAGCAGCTTTGTCGCTGCTTTAGGGAATCTGCCTCTCGGGGAAGATCTACAAGATGTCGAGACAGGTTGCAGGGGTAGAAAAGCCAAGACTGTGCCACAGGACAGAAGTTGCTGTTTGCTGGTCATCACTTCTCCGCATAGACAGGTGGACACAGTGGACTGAGAGGCTAGGCCAGTTCCCCTCCGCATCCCTCTCCTGGGCGGTGAGAGACAGGGACACCACCTTCTTAAGTGCTTGCCTCGTAAATGTCAGGTACTGTGCCAGACCTGGGGTGCCTTATTTCCTTTCATCTTAACACTACTTTGGGGGTAACTCTCATTAGCCCCATTTGTGGAAGAGAAAACTGAACCTCGAGGAAGTGACTTGTCCATGGTAATAGTGTCAGGACCCACAGAAGGGCTACCTGACTTCCAGTACTTCCTCCTGAGCCTGTTACGGCAGCAGCTCAGCCTGGCAGCTAGGAGCTTGGGCAGTAGAACCAGACTGCCTGGGTTTAAAGCCTTTTCTGTCATTTAATAACAGTGAACTTGAGACGGGTAATCAACCCCCACATGCCTCAGCTCCTTCCATCTGGAAAATGGGGCTAACAGTAATACCTACATTATGGGGTTAATTAAGAAATTATATTCTGGAATATGTGTGAAGTACTTAAAACATTGTCCAGCAAGTACAAATGCTGCATTACTATTATCTTGAAACAATAACCTCTGGCCATTAGTGAGCCTGGTGTTGCCCTGAGAGGTTGCACAGATAGATATCAAGTACTGAGGGTGTAACCATTGAGCTTAGTTGTCAGTTGGACTGGCTCGGGAGCTACCCAGGGGATTAGTAAACACACTTCCGAGGATGTCTGGCTGGATCACAGAGGCTGACCTTCAGTACTCTCTGTGGTCCCTGGCTCCTTCCTCTCCAGCGCTGTTCCCCTCCTTTGCTTCCCAGCCACTATAGACTGAGCAGCTTCCGCCATGAAGCCAGCTGATCACGGACTGAAACCATCAGCCAAATAAACCATTTCCTCCTTTAAATTGTGGGTCTCAAGTATTTGGCCCCACGGACAAAAAGCTGAACCATGCAAGGGAAATCCCAAAGAAAGAAGACCTCAGCCCCAGCCTTTTCCAGTCTGCCAGGGAAATAGGCACAGATACGGATGCTTATCCAAGACATGCATGACTGTGAGTGAAGACAAACGAGCTCCGTGTGAGTGCTGCAGGGCTGTGCTCTGGTGGCTTTGTCCCACTGTGTAGCCATCTTCTCAGAGCCAGCTGCCAGGATAAGAAGCGCTATGAGTAAGGGAATAGAGGGCCAGCAGGCTTGGACTTAGCAGGGAGGAGAAGAGTGGCAAAGCCAGGAGACCAGAGCTGGGGGGAGCCCAGTCTACGACCCCTGGGTCCCTAGAAGTGGCTGTCCAAGCGGCCCTGCCTTCTACATCGGTGCGGCATTCCACCCTAACCCTGGACTCCTCTACCTGCCTCCCCATGGGGATGATCAGCTCACATCAGGTGCCTGTGGCCCAAGCTGTAGCCTTTTTTGCCAGGTCCCTCAAAATGCCTCCTTCCCCCAGTCTTCACCCTCTCGTCGAGAACCTGCAGGAAACCTGCCTGGCACCACACACAAAGACCCAAGAGCTCAGGGGATCTGACTGGAGCCTTCAGTATGGAGTGAAACAGGGGAGGCTTCTGCATTGACCAGCAGGCCAAGAGCCCAGAGTAGGAAGGAATTCCCCAGGACCTGCCCCTCTTGCTATCACCCTTCCCTCTTTTCCGAGCACGCAGTGCACGGGGCTCCCGAGGTGTCTGTGACAGGAATGTCTGAAAGAAGGACGTTAGATGCCAGCACCTGAGTCCGTTAAAAGCCCGTCAAAGAGCAGGGATAATTTATGTGGAGGATTCTGAAAGAATGCAGACAGAGAAAGGGAGGCACAGGGAGCACAACCCGGACACATAAATATCTAAAGCAGAGCAGCAGCTCCTACCTCACCACGTCCCAAGACACAGAATATTACAGATCGCAGCTCGTGTGGTGCCCACATACTCCTGCAGCTCTGACACAATACAGTAAATGCATTGTGACAGTAGCTGAGTGGATTCTATGTGCTGAACAGATGTCTCCTAGCAGACGAGGTTTCTGTGACTGTATCACATTGTGCTTTCATCAATTATACATCACTCCTCATTACAGAGGCAGGTGCTCACGATGGGATGTGGTGGCTAAGTGAGAAACCCGCCCAGACTGAGAAGCAAAGGCAAACTTGGGGGGAGCCAGGTGCACATTGGGTTCTGTGGATGCTGGAACCCACTCCGTCCCACAAAGATCCTGTCTCGCCCCATCACCCTGCTGCCTGCTTATAGATCTTACTATCCTTGCTCCTGCATTAGCTGAGTTAGGGCCATTTGTTTTTGCTTTTAAAACAATTATTAAAAATAATCTCAGGTTGTGTAGAATAATGAACACCATTGCACATACCTATCACCCCGTCACCCAGATTAAATAACTGTTAAGTGTTGCCTACACTGGTTTCATCTCCCTACTCCTGCTTTGTGCTGAAAAATTTAAAAGTAAATTCCAGGCCTCCACTGATTTCACCCTGCAAAACTCTGTATGAGTAGAAATGCATCTATTTTCCCATGTAACCTCTTGATTGATAGCACTACTGTGAGAAATTAACAACGCTTCCTTGTTGTCATCCGGTCATCAGTCTCCTTGGGAGTCTTCGTAGTCCTTGAGCCTTCCTGGATATTGCTCTGGGACATGCCTGCTGCATGTCCCAGCAGAGCCTCTCCAGCTGTCCTTCTCGCAGCAGCCCTTAAATCCCCCTTCACACTGCAGCCGGAGCTCAGGCTGCACTCTGCCTCCGCTTCTTCTCCTGTAGTTGACAGCAGGGATGGCACTAAAGAGGAGTGTACTGAAGACCCCTGGTGGGGTGGGTGTGGGAGGAACAAGCTTCTGACAGGTACTGGGGTGGACAGTCAGTAATGACAGGAATAATTCAGAGAAGTCTGGATGCTTCTTGCTGGTGTAGGCCACTGCTTCCCAAAATGGGGTATGCATGCCCTCGAGGTACACCAGGCAATTCTAGGTGGGGCCTGGATAAGCATTGCATTTTTTAGACATCTACATCTTAGCCTTTATTTTACTAAAAGACACTCAACACTCAGCATCTTAGCCCTTGGCTTCATGGATATCACTGCTGCAGATGGGGCCAGCCAAAAAAGTTTGGTCATTTAAGATATATTTTGAGAAAAATATTGAAAAAATAATAATACAGATGGTATTTGGAGAAGGCAAAAAAATCCCCAGTGAGACCCCAGACCCTAAATTTTAGGAGCCATGTTGTGGTAGAAGGGGGAGGGAATGTGAATTTCAGTCCAAGCCCTGTTGATGACCAGCTACCCAGGTAACCTTGGCCTGTTCACTTAACTCTTGGGGGCCCCATTTTTCGCCTGTATAATGGGGCTATGCCTGTCTGCCGTGTCTTTCGCATCTCATGGATGTCAACTCAAAGGGAATAGAGAGAAAAAGGAGGAATCTTCTATAGAGGCAGATGTTAAAATACATTAAAGATGCACCAGTTTTACAGCTTCTGGTATCTCATGTCATTTTCTCGTTCCCAGAGGTTGCAACTCAACCAGGAATCCGGTTGCTTTTGGTGCTACAGGCCGTTAAGCCTGGCCATTGTAATAAGCATCGATTATCATGATCAACACTATTATGTTTACCTAAGCTCCTCGGTGCATAGGCAAATGCAGTGGGCGCTCATGCATCCCTTGCTTTACAAGAATGATTTGCCGTGTCTAAGAACCATTTCTAGAATTAATTTGCCTACTGCAAACAATTTATATTAATGAAAACACATTGAATTGGGGGAGGTGGGAGGGGGGCATTCTGCCTGCAGAGTGTGTTTGCTTTGTTCACCTAGAATAAAAAGACTTTGAGCGTGTGTTTGTTTTGCATAAATAAATAGCTGGGTGACAGGAGGAAGGGCTACCCTGTGCATCAAATCCAACTTGGTCTACCAGCCACGGCCAAGGTGGGTGCCACGTTGGCAGGAGCTCACTCCAGTCGCTTGCATTTTAATATGCAGTGATGTCTGTCATCGGCTTCTCCCTAAGCACAAGCTCCCTGTCAGGCTTGCATTCAATCCTGGTGGAGCACGAGGCCACTGTCCCTTTCTCCAGTCCCACCCGAGGCTTGGAAGAAGCCAAAGTGGGGGCCCCTGCCCCTACAACAACCTCAAAACACTGAACTCTGCCTTATTCTTTGTAGCAGTCGCTCTCCCCCTGTGTGTGCTTATTTTATTTATTTGGGTCGATGAGGCTCGTTTTCCTCTCTGCAGATGGCAGCAGGATCCCCCCGATCGCAGACGCTGAAAACATCAGACTGCTGCTCCTGCTTCTCAGAGGGAGGAGAGCGAGATGCAAGGAGGAGGACAGAAGGGCAGGAAGACGGGGCAGGGTGGCTGTAAAGACCAGGGCAGGAGCCCCGTGTCCCTTCATCCACCTCTGGCCACACCTTGGCCCGCTGTCCTGGGCACTGAGTCAGTGTTTGGAACTCAGTCTGCCCCTCCGCCCCACGGAATCCTCCTGCCGTTTGGTTATATGCTTCTCAATGCTTAGTGCCTGACAGTTCCCTGATGACAGCGCTCTTGAGAGCAGAGCGCAGCGGCCGGGCAAGGCTGGGGGCCGTGAAGGCTCTGGCACCGCCTGGCTGCCAGGCAGGGTGCATGTGCGTTCAAGTAGTAATCTACAAATGCTTCGTGCCCCCCGCTGCACCCACTCCGGGCCCTGCAGGAGAGGGTGGCTTTGTCAACATGTCTTTGTTTGGGAGCTGCAGCCTGTGTTATCCCAGATTAATTCACCCCGACGGTTTGTACACTCTGTAAGGCCAGATGGGAAACCGAAAGTGACTAGAATGGGCACTCCATCCTCAAGGAGTAAACAGACTCCTCTGTCCCAGATGGAGAGAAAAGGTTATGGCGCTCACACATGACGCCCTCTGAGAGAAATCACTGACAAGGCTGGCAGAAAGGCAGTACCCCTCCACCGGGCCGGTGGCTAAGAACATGCTCCCTGCTGCTCACTGCCTGGCTCAACCACCTACTAGTTGTGTGACCTCAGTGCCTGGATTTCCCAGCCCTCAAATGAGAGCACAGTGGAGTGTGACCCAGAAGAGCGTATGAGGATGTCAGCATTGATGTCACCAGTATGCTTAGAATGGCGCCTGGCATATTGAAATGCCATGTCAGTCTTTGTCAAAGAAATACCATGTTCTGTTTTCCCCAAAGACAAGGGATTACCCTGAGGTTTAGAATGATGGTGTCACCAAATCCCTGAACCTCCCCGAGTCTGAGGCAGAAAGGGGCCATGATTCATTCCAGACCACAGGAAGGCTCGGAGCACAGCTCTTCAGCTCCCCCCAGGAGGAAGCCCTTCCCAGGTGACCCTTTAGTATCACCTGGGCACCTGGCTAGGGACAAGGGATAAAGAGGAGGAATGGAGAGCAGAGAACAGCTCTAATGCCACACGCTAAGAGGGACTTAGCACTTTTAGTGTATGTGCCGCTGAAGCAAGCATGAGACTTAGCATTTTTAATCCCTGGTTTCTCTCCCTTGCATTTTCCACTTCTAGAAGAGCAATGGCTCAGAACTTGTCCCCTGCTCCTCATCACCTCACTGATGGCTCCACAAGGTGGCCAGGCCTCCAGGCTGCAGAGGAGATGTGGAGCTCATTGGCCTGACTCATCTCCGTCTGGAGTCTCAGGCTCCCTGCAGGAGATGAGGGGAGAGATGTCACCAGGACTTACAGCCCTGAGTGACAGAGCACACTGGTGTCCCCTAGACCTACCACAGGGCCCTGGGGTTGGGGGAGCAGTGTGATGGGAAGGGCAAGTGGGGCACAGACTGCAACACTGGTATCCCACATTGAAGCCCTGGCTCTGCCACCTTCTGACTGGTCGACCTTGGACCTGTCACTAACCTCTCACCCGTGATGTCTTGAACTGCAATGTAGAAATAATCATAGTACCCACTTCCTGAGGCCTAGAAGAGAATTCAATGAGCTCATACTAGTAGTACCTCTTCACTACTGGCATGTCACCTGTTAGAGTTGTCAAGAGAAGTGAGGGCAGAGGGGATAAGTCTTGACTTGGGAAGCCACCTGAGGGCAGCAGCAATAGGATGACCCCTGGCAAAAGTCTAGTACCTGCTCTCTGTGGCCACCACAGCATGTGGTCTCCCTGCCCAGAGAAGAGCTGACCTGGCTGTGTGTCTGTCTCAGAGGACAGGGCACTCAGGACTGCAGAACAAAGTAAGGACCATTCTGGGGCACCTTCCCCTGTGATCATCACCATACTCCAAAAATGTCAGCTTGGCCTTAGCACTGTGCAGGGCAAGCCAGGCCCAGTCTTTGTCCCTAGAATCCAAGGTGCCAAACACAGCAAATCATTAAAATACAAGATTAAAAGAACTCATGGGAGTTGTCAAATTGGGCAGGGGAAATGTTTCCTCTGCCAGGAATCTGTCTTGACCTTGTCCCCCAGAACATGAGAAATCACTGTGTGGTGGGCCCCGCTCTGGGAGAAAGAACTGGGTCCTGAGGACTTTCTCTGCTGGTAGAAACTGGTTGTGATAACATCTGGTAGTCAGAGAGGTTAAAAGCTTGGCTGAAGTTACACAGCTAAAAAGGTCAGAGCCAGGACTGCAGCTCAGTCCATCCAGACGACCATGTCCACACATTTTTCCAAGATGCTATGCCCAGCCTCAGTTAGCCCTTCTGTAAATGGGTGGAGGGCTTGATACCTCATTTGACTGTGCATGGCTTTAAAAGTGGCAAGGCTAAATATGCATGTGGAGCACAGGGAAGGATCACAGGGTGGATGGGCTGGGAAGAGGGAGAGGGGAAGGCATAAGGAATGGAGCTGTCTGGGAAATTCTGACCAGTTCCCTAAGCACAAAGAGCTCCTTAAGAAACCTTAACTCTGGCTGAGCACGCTGGGCCCCTCCCCTTGAGCACAACCCTCCAGGCAAGTAGAAGTGAGAAGTAGAGAATGGGGAGCCAGACTACACAGGCATTACTGTGACTCACCTAGTCACTGCCATGATGCCCCAGAAGCAAGGGGGAGGAAAAAAGCAGGAGGCACTGTAGGGAAAGAACAGGAAGAAGAACTCAGAGTGCCCGGCGCTGGAGCCCCTCCCGGCACCACTTACACACCCCGTGTGCTTTAGGTAAGGAAACGGGAAGAGAGAGCAGGGTTAAATCCCAGGCTGGTAGGTTAATCTCGCCTAGCAGACCAGATCCAGACTTTCCTGTCTCGGGCACATGAAGATTTGCCTGAGGAGACCAGCACAGTCAGTGTGTGTCTGGTGGATAAACAATAAAGGACCTGGGAAGAAAACATAGGAGCAAAGAAGGTGTCCTTGCCAGGACTGACTTGGAGAAGGAGGAAGGGTATACTCTGTCAACGTAAGACACAGCCCAGCTTTGATAGAGATAATGCCCAAAGGACAATCTTCCCTAAACCTGGAGGTGAGTTCAGCAGCAACATTGGTCCTCTTCCCCCAAGAGGGCCTCCTCTGGGAGCCACCTCAGAAGGCGCCGTAGGATTGACCATTGCCTGTACCTTGGAAGTGGTACTCCGCCCTCCCCACCCATCCTGCCATAGAGTACAGATCATGCCCTAACGTCCATGGGCGGAGGAGTGGGCTAGGACGGTAAGCAGGTGCCGAGAGCAGAGCCCTGGGCCCAGCTAAGACAGCTGTACCCCAGTCCCAGCTCTCACACTAGCTGTGTGATCTCGGGGACGTCGCTTCCCCTCCCTGGCCCATTTCCTGCATCTGAAGGAAGATATTGGTCCAAGTGGTCCTCATACCCCCATCCTAAGATTCGAGAAGTGTCCAGTTCCTTCCAGGGCACTCATGCCCTCACCAGTCACCATCACTGAGGGCCTCCTCCTCTGCACCAGGTGTGGTGCTGGGGGCTCCAGATGCTTGGATGAATCAGAGACCATCCTGGCTTCAGGGTGCTGGGGGACAGGCAGTGTAAGGCCGGTACAAATCACATGTGAAGAATATGGGAAGGTGGGAGTCACTCTGACAGGACATTGACTAAGAGGGTCACACAGAGGAAGTAACATTTCAGCAGAGCCTCCTGGAGCAAGCCGGGTCCCAGGCTCCAGCGACTCACAGGCTCTGACCCCCTGCCAAAGGCACCAGTTCTCACCTCACTTGTGTCCTGCTTCTGGCTCCTGCTGCTACCCCTGGGGGAGGACAACCAAGTGCAAATCAACTGTGCCACACACCTGTGGTGCTGCGGCCTCCCTTCCATACCAATGCTTTCTTTGCCTGCTGTATGCGCACTACAGCATATTTGTAGAAAGTGAAACTCCTCATTTAAAATAGCAGATAACCCCCCCCAAAATCACTTCCATTTGACTTAAAGTGCATTTTGGGGGCAGAAAAATATGAATTCCTAATTTCATTTTGCTGAGCATCAAAATGAGGTGAGTCATGTAGAAGAACCAAACAACTATGAAATCAGACAGCTCTGAATAACCCTGGGAGAGAATATCTGTAGGGATAATCTGTATAGAAATCACCAAAATGAGACTGTAGCAAATATTCTGGCCATTCCATTACCAGTAGTTGTTGCCATGGCTCTAGGTCATATTAGAATCACGCAAGTAAATATTTATTGAACCGTTGTCGTGTGCAGGTGGCATTCTGAGTACTTCACTTGTGTGACCTCGTTCATCTTCCCAGCAACTCTGTGAGGTGCACACCATCTGAAGCCATTTTGCAGATGAGGGGACTGAGTGAGCACCCTGCCCAGTGAATACGCTCTGCCTACTATGTTGTAGTTTAGATGATGTTTCATTACTGCTCAAGTTTGAAAAAAAAATTATGAGTATATGTTTGCGATACATAATAAGTACATTCATCGTGCGAATTGGTACATATACATAATACGTCTTGATCCTTTTTACTTCCCCTTCCCTCCTCATCACTGTTCAAGTTTACAGAGCAGCAGTCATAATGGCCGTACACTTGAGCTGATGTACGTGCCTGATTTTTCCTGACTCAGAACACGAAACAATAATGGGACTGCCACAAGCTACCCAGGACCAGATAACTTTCCCCTGATGACTCCAAAGGGTCACCACTGCAGTGGTCTCTTTTCGCCCTGAGCTTGGCTCACTGATTCCTCAAGCCGTCCGTGGGGGACTCAGATTTGTGCGATCCTGGTCCCATGCGTTTCCAAATACAGACAAATAGCTTGCTTTCTGGCTCTGCTTTGGGCTTGGTTATTCCTCCCAATCATCCCCATCTTGGGTAGAATCCAGCTCCCAAGAAGCTGGAGGGCTCTAACCCGGTGATGGGGCTGAGGAGAGACAGGTGATGAATCAGGCCAAGAATCCCAGCATCTGAGTTTCCACCTCCAACAAAGACACTGTCCCTGGCCCTCAGGGCTAGTGCCCAAAATTAGAGACAGGAGAGATGAGGCAAGCATGAGTCAGTCATCTGAATGCAAGAGGACAGAAGCAGAAAAGAATTTAAATGTGTTTCTATTTTCCTAGTTCCCTGAGGATCCCTTAATGTTGCATGGGGACGTGGGGGTGGAAAGGCTGGGGAGTAGGAAAATCTCCATGAAACGAACTGGCCCTTTAGCCATGAGAAGATGATCCCCTGTAGGGTCTGTTTAGGGGTACCAGGAAGAACTCCCACCCCAAAATGTCAGAGCACTTTTCCTTTATCTAGAAGCATTGTGCCTATTAAAATGCAAATTCTGGAGAAGCCCAATGTTAAATGTATGGATTTCTTTTTCTTTTCTGAATACCATTGTCTCATGAGATCGGCAGGCACAGGCACTACAGGCATTGGAAAGGACTTCCTGGATCTCTGGGTTCAGCCCCTCCCATTTTGTGTTTGGAGATGCAAAGAGGGTGGGACCATGATCTGGGTCAAATGGGTCTCAAAGTGTGCTGGGCTAATGGGGAGGGCAGATGTGCACAATGAAAGGGCACTAAAGATGCAGGGTACAGTTGCACTAAAGATGCAACGGTGCTAGTGACAGGCACTGGAGAAAAGCAAGCAGCGTGAGCTGGGATGATCAGGGCAGCTACCCCAAGCAGGGCGTCCAGCTGCCGAGCCAGATTTGGATGGACAAGAGATTCTTGTTGGGTGAGGCAAGGTCAGGCCTTGGAGGCTGAAACGTTGGGCTTAGATTTTGGGTAGTATACGGTAGGTAAAGGAGGCTGGAGAAGGATCTTGAGCAAAGGGATGGGGAGCTAGAAGCAGTATCCAAAACCTGCCTGGCAGGGGATAGGCAGGAGGCATCAGAAGGAGAACATTCATAGTGCAGGAGGCTCGGGTGCAGAGGCATGGTGATGGAAGATCTTGGAAGTGGGTAGGGAAAAGGGACAAGGGATGAGGACCCAAGACTGCCCAGGCCCCACAAAGCTGTGTGATGAGGGGAAAGACATGGTTTCCTGAGCTACAAAACCAGTTGGGTGACCTAACGCTGGATGATCTGCATAACTTATCCATTTCTCTGGGCCTCAGTGTCTTCATCTCTACAATGGCACTACTAATGTTAATAATAACCTGTCTCCTGTGCCAAGTTATTGTGAGAATATAATGAGACCATGATAAGCAAGCACTTTGCAGAGGGTGAAGGGCTATGTACATTCTTTTGTTCTCTTTCCTTCTTGGACATCAACATCGAAAAGTTTCGTATTTCCTCTACCTAGATTTTTTTCCCCTTTCAATCTTATTTATTCAAGGCACAAATAGAAAATACTTCTTCCCAGCACAGTGGGGCAAACTGACCAGGGTGTTGGCAGCCAGAAGTGACCAGCCCTGGCTTCTTGGACCAGTCCGTGCTAGGGCCCTCTGAGCTATCTGGGGGACCAAAGTCACAGACACAGCCTGTGGGCAGGGACACCGAGGTAGGGAAGCTCAAGTTCAGCTAGCCCCAAGATAGGGTGTCCTGGCTTTGTGCAGGGGCCTATGGGGCTTTATCTTCTCCCTTATGGTCTGGCGCTTTCTGTCATCATTTGGCAAACCCGAGGGTCCCCCTCACTATCCCTCCAGCATGAGCAACTCCTCGCACATTTGCCCAGACATCTTTAGGCAGGACCATTTAATTTATTTATATTTATGAAACCTCCAAGTAGGTCAATGTACTTTCATGCACATCTTAATAATTATTGGTATGGGGGGATTAACATGGCCTGTCGAACCGGCTCATCTCTCACTGTACCAGCCAAGATCATCAGGGACCCAGTGCAAGGAAAACGCCTTTGTTGGTGCACTAATTGCTGAGTCCATATCCAAGGCTGCCTTCTGCAAACCCCAGCTCAGCACTTCTCCAAAGGAATAGAGAATGGTTTTGTGGTTTCAAACGACACTCCACCTCCAGGTCCCACTGGACTTGTAAATGGATACGAAGCCCCAGATCAACAAAGCAGTAGCTGAAATGAAATTAGACACCAAATCCAAAAGAAACCAGGCAGAGATTCTCACAATAAATGGAATTGAATGTTTCGTGCCTGCCTATCCCAGACATGCTTCTTCCCCTGAACCCATCCCCGCCCACATGCACACGTCCTTTACTTGATTCCAGAACCACATCCCGTGATGGTGGGAGCTTCCATCTCCGTGAGAACTGTGCCGTGCTCCTCATAGGAAACTGTAATCTGGGGATAAGGCCACAGCTCTGAGTCAAGAGTAAGAGGAAGTGAATTCTGAAGAGATAGGATGAGCTCAGAGGACAAAGAAGTTTCTGGAACTGAAGGTAGAATCCTTGTAAACAACTAAGTTTGTTGATACTAGTTTCCAGAAGGGTCATGCCTGGTCCTCTTGTGGAGCGCCACAGTGATTGAATCCATGGACTTTGGGGTCAGAAACCCTAAATTTTAATCCTCCGTTATTCACTAGTTGTGTGACCTTAAGTAAATTAACCAACATTCCTAAGCCTCAGTTGCCTCACTTATAAAATGGGAGGAATAGTAGTACTAACTCAGAGATGTCTTCAGGATGATGAGATAATTTATGCACATGAAATTTTTAATGCACAAATCTTACCTGCATTCATCTCAATGCATTGTGCTCAGATGTATTACATTAGGTGGAGGAGCCAAGCTCAAAAGCCTACCTACTACATAATTCCATGTATATGATGTCCTAGAAAAGGCACAACTGTAGGGACAGAAGATAGATCAGTGGTTGCAGGAGCTAAGAGTAGGGAGTGCGACCAAAGCAAAAGACCATGAAGGGACTTGGCGGGTGGTCACCTTGTTCTGTCCTTGGTTGTGGTGGTGGTACCATATTATATGTGTGTGTCAGAACTTGCAGAATTACACACTAAAATGGGTGAGTTTCACTTTACACAAATTCTACCTCAATAAATCTGACTCTTGCAAAAAAAAAAAAAAAGAGTGGGAGACAACATATTTGTGTAATGCCTGGTGTTTACTAGCTAACTCCACTTTCACAGTGACTAAATGATATACAGTAAATTGTCCTATTGTCACGATCCTGGAGAGTCCCTTTCTGCCTCAGAGCATGTGTTTTGCAAAGGGCCAAGAGACCACATCAGCTGCAGTACTCCTCACAAGGAGACTGGCTCAGTGACCTGTGGTGGTCCCTTCCAGTCTGTGACATTTGGTGAAGATACTCCGCCTCCTTGGCTCACTTGCCGCATGAAAGTGATGGTGAGGTTTTTGTTCTGGCTTGAGCACCTTGGCAGGCTGGCAGAGCTGGGCCCCAGCCTCAGAGCTTAATAGCCACATTCTCACCTCTCCTCATTGTTCTTTAATCTGTATAATTTTAGGACCCTGTTCAGCACCTTCTCCATGCTCGCGGTTCCCATTAATAATCATGATCAGCACTTACCTAGGTGCTTTTCATTTTCAAAGCCCATTAATTAACACTAATTAATCCACACAGCAGTGCTGGAAGGAAGGGGAGCTATCATTATTCTGGTTGCAAAAAAACCAGGGCGGAGAAGTCTCCAGGTGATTTGCCTGTGGCTACAAAGGGGAGAGAGAGGAGGGAATCCTAGGCAGAGAACCCTGGTCCCCAGATTCCACTTTAAAGGTGGAACTACTGATGATCATTAAAATGACCAACACTTACTGAGCAATTACTCTGTGCAAGGCACAAAGAGCTTTTCATGCATTTTCTCATTTAATCATTGCAGGAGTCCTGAGTGGCTATATGCTGTGAGTCCTGACTTTTTACAGATAAAGAAAGGGAGAAACAGAGAGATTAAGTACCTGTAGAAGACCACACAGCTGCCACACAGGGCAGAGTTAACTTCTGCCCAACCTCACTCTACATGCTGCCCCTTACAGCCGAGGATTGCACAGAGTTCCTTGAGCCAGCACCTAGGTGAGAAGGCTGCTGGCAAACTTGCCTTGTCCTTACCATGTACCAGGAAGGAATAGAAGGCTGGGTAACCAGCCCAGAAAGTGGGGAACAGGGTTGAGCCATAGAACCAACCAAGTAGCCATAGACAACATGAATCCCTTAGCATATTTCTCCCCTATTCTCAGCCTCGGTTTCCTCCCTTAGCTCACGAGATGAACATCTGCTCGTTCAGTTAACAAACATTTATGGAACTCAGCACAACCTTGTGATCTGGGGACATTGATGTGTTAGGCAAGATCCCTCTACATGGAATTCACTGTCTCCAGGAAGCAAAGCTTTATGCCTGAGACAGTGAGGCAGCAAAATAGCTACAAAAAGCAGGGAAACCCTTTCCAATTGCCTACCTTTAAAACCATATTCTTGGGCTCCACAAAACTTTCACATGGAATGACACCATTAATTATTAAATATTATAAATATATTATGTGCCTCTAGAACTGGATGGGAACTTACATTTATTCATTTATTTAATAAATATTTATTGAGTACCTACAGTGTGCCCAGCCGCATTCTAGGCACTAGGAATACAGTGGTAAACAAAACAAATGAAGTTGCTGACCTCGTGGATTTTAGGCGCTAGAGGAGAAAGACAGGCGGCAAACAACAAACAAGGAAAACATCGTCAGGAACTACAAAACATCAGACAGTGGTGTGTGGTGTGAAGAGAATGAAAACAGAATAAAGTAAAAGAGAGTGTTCGGTGTCTAAGTTGGGTGGCTGCGGAAGGCTGTCTGGGTGGTTGACATTTAACGAGACCTAAATGACTGGGAGGTTCCAGCTGTGTGGTCAGGGTAACAGCGTTCCATGCAAAAGGAGCCGTCAGTCCAAAGGCCCAAGTTGGCGATAACCTCTTTGTACCCAAGAAACAGACAGAGAGCTGGCATGGCCCGGGCAGTGTTAACAAGGACAGGAGATCCACAGATGTGAGGCCCAAGAAGTAGGTAGGGACCAGATCATGGAAGGTTTTAGGTCGAAATAACGAGTTTCAATTTGATAGTAAGTGACATAAAGGGGATGGCATATTTTTAAAAGGGGCCATTTTGGCTGTCAAGTGGGAAGAATGGATCACAAGTGACAAGAGTGGAAGCAGAAGGAATGAGCAAGCTTCAGGTCATGGTAAGGTACTTGGAGAGAAGTAGGTGGGTCTTGTGATGCACTGTATTTAGAGATCCAGTCAATAAGACATGCTGGTAACTGGGCAAAGACAGAAACCAAAGCAGAGGAATCAGGATAACTTCTGCATTCTGGGATTAAATATCTGGGCAGGTCAAGATGCCTTTATGGAAACTGAGAAGAAAGGGGGAGACAGGAGAAGAAGGTGGGCCTGAGTATTCCATTTTGGGCTCATTCACTTTGAAATGACTATTAGACGTCAGGTGGAGGCGAAAAGTAGGCAGTGCTAGGAAAAGACCAAGGCTGAGGATTCAGACTTTGGAATGTACGGTTGGGATTTAAAGCCACAGAGACCAGTGCTAAATGCAATGGAAAGAGTCTAGAGATAGTGCAGGGGCATGCTAACATTTAGATATGAACAGAGGAGAGGAATCAGGGAGGAGACTGAATAGCAGTGGCAGTGATGGAGAAGGGGAACTGGGATAAGATGATGTCCTGGAAACTAAAAGAAGTTAAGGGTTTGGTAAGGAGGAGGTGGTCGTGTGGGTGATGCTTCTGGCTGTATAGTTCCCAAGCTTCACCATGTATTCAAATCACTGTGGAGCTTTTTAGCAGGACACCAGGACTTTCTAAGGCACATTCCAGGTGGTTCTGCTGCAGCAGGTCATGGACCTGAGAACCACTAATCTAGGCCAGCTCCTGGGACAGAGACCAGAGGACCTCTGTAACGTTAGGTGACACCAGTAGCAGAAGACTAGGGTTAGACCAAAGACTCCTGTTGTGTGACACAGGCCTCTGTCCGTCACACTGCATAGCCACTCCAGTTTGGGGATTTGCTCTATAAGAAATTCAACTCTCTTATTTTGAAACTGAAAATAAACCTAAGCCATGTGGAAAGTGTGATGGCTTTGTGTAAGATGTCTAGAATATGCAGACGGAAGGTAATTGGCCTTTGAAGAACACTGTTTCTATGACTCCATCCCAGTTCTCAATTATCTGCATGTGGATTACCCACTTTCGCTGATGAAAATGTTGAGTCTGCAGTGATTGCTTCCTGACACTTGGGACACAGCTGGACCTCCTCTCCAGCAGTGCCTACAAGCATGGGAGCTAGAAATAAGAATGGGCTGAGGGCTGGGAATTTAGCTCAGTGGTTAAAGTGCTTGCCTTGCAAGCACAAGGACCCGAGTTCGATCCCCAGCACCAAAAAAAAAAAAAAAAAAAAAAAAAGAATGGGCTGAGTATGGAAGGAAAAGAGCCTGTGGAAAACCATTAGGCTTGACTACTGTCTGACGCCCTGGGAAGGGAGAGTAGGGTCGGGGGGAGATCTGCATTTCTTCAGCATATACCACATGCCAGGTGCTATTAGGTGCTTCACGTATGCAATCTCCCTTAGCAAGCACATTACCTTCATTCTTGTGTTCATTCATATTGATACGGAAAGCTGGAGATGACAAAAACGTTGGCAAAATGGAGGACACAGGGAGTAGAAGGGAGCCCAGTACATGTCTGCAGAGCTCACTGTTAAGAAAACCACCTCATCACCTGTTGAATGGTGAGGAACTAGGCTCAGCAAGATGAACCGGGTCAATCGTCATGCTCAGTGACATTGGCAGTGGGTGGTCACAGCCTCTTTGGTGGGCAAGACCCCCTCCCTGACCAGCGTGGAGTCAGTAAAGCCAAGAGCGAGGCCCCAGTGCATCAGGCCAACTCCCCATCATGAAGAATCCTCTTCCTGGGCCCTGGGTATAAGTGGCAGATTTGGTCCTAAAAAGTCCAGGTGAGAGTGTAGCCACCTCAGAACCAAAACTATCACAGAGCTTGTAGGATTCAACTAAGTATCTAGGCTCTGATGAAGGTAGGGCAGAAGCATGGCCAGTGGAAAGGACTTGCATTTAGGCCCAAGATCTGGACATTCAGGCCACTGGCCATCCTGGTCAGAGCCAGAGAAGGACCTGGTACCTGCCAGCTCCTCCCTCATCCGTAGTGAAGTCAAGGATGTCAGTCACCCCAGCATGGACACACCCTTATGCTTGGGTGTAGGAAATGCTCCGCCTGCCTTGGAGACCATGACTTGCATTACAGTTAAGGGGGGCAAGCTCTGAGTCCTTATTTGGAGGCTCTCAACATAGGAGGATCACCAGGACAAGTTTATCAATTCAGACGCCAGCACATCACCCCAACCTGCTGAATGAGAAACTCCAGAGCTGGAGCCTCATTAGCCCTGAAGGCTGACAACCACTGACGCAAGCTTGCCTCTCAGCCCCTGCTGGTCCTTTCTCCCCCATGCACCTCCCTATCTCACCCTGTTTCTTCAAGTGCCACGGCAGCTGTCAGAGCCTGTGTCACCCTAGTGCTTCTCCTTGGTGTCCTAGGTCCTTCCTCATACTGCTGAGCAGAGCCCCGTCCTCCAGATGTGGACCCAGGGCCACCTTGGGTACAGGACTTCAGTTCTAAAACTGTCAGCTCACCTGGGATTTTACTATGTGGCCAGTTGTGCTAGGCCCGACTTCCTCTTCTGGGACAGAGCCCCGGGCATCTTTTCCCCACAGGCCTGCCCTTTGCACTTGTTGCTTTGTGTGAAGTCTGGCCAGTGCTAGTGCCCGTGGAGCCTCCTTAGTCACTAGCACCGGCCAGCACAGCCCTTAGAGAAGAAATGATAACAGGAGGCACTGCGGAGACTATACAGGTTCACCAAGTCCGTGTGCCCTGACAGGTGGTCAAGAGCCCTGGGGCTGGGGCCAAGGCCTGGCTGAGTGCAGAGAGTAGGCGATCTACGGAGAGAACACAGGCCTCAGAGGCAGTACAGACCACTATAGCGCAGCTTCCTCCAGCCACCCCAGCCACCCCAGCCACCCTCCACCTAATCTTCCCCCGACAGCAGAAGTCAAGAGATCTCCAGAATGCAGGCAGAGTCTCCAGTACCAGGCCTCTGGGGACCACCAGGGATTCAAGACTCTGTTTCTCCTTCCCCCGCCTCTAAGTGGGTATGAGGATACGGTGTCCAATTGACCCTCTGGAGAGATAGCTCTCCCGGGGGAGAAATGCCCCTCTTGAAGTGGACCAGGAAGCCAGGACACAGGGTAAATGGGCCTTCTGAGTCACCCCATCCCAGTCCTAGGACGGGACCCAGACGTTCCCCCTTCTCCACCCTGGAGAGCTGTGGAGTACAGAGTGGGAGGGAGCTTGGAAAGAAAGGAACAGCCTTGGCCTCCTGACTGCTCCACCAAACACAAGGACCATCAGGGCAAAGGGAGGACACTGGACCTTCTCCTTCACTTGTGTCAGGGACGCCAGAGCATGTGACGGGCTAGGAGAGAGACAGCACCTTTCTCCTTCACAGGGAATCCATCCAAGCCCTCAGCTCCTCCATCAAAGGGCGCTGTCCTTTGGTCTTTGCCTGAGAAAGTATTAGAGAGCATTTAGCATTCAGCACTTACCACTCCATAGTGTGCTGAACCCTCTTCCTTTCCTGGCATGGCACTCGTGTGATGGCTGCAGGCTGCCTCAAAGGAAAAGAAGCTGCTGGCTTCCCTGGGTGCTGCCCTCTCTCCTGGATCCCACCTACCGCTGCATGTTGTGACTCCAGAATTCCCACCCTGGGGCCAGCTGGGACTGAAGCAGGGGTGGAGCGCACCTGAGGCCTGCGACAGAGGAAGCAGGCAAATGGCTCTGAGTAAAATGGAAGTCGTCTCCTCCGCCTGCCTCTAGCTGCCAGCAGCCCAGTGAAGCGATCTGAGTCCTCCAGGCTGGGATGTAATCAATATCCCTGCCCATAAGTGAGGGCCCTCGCAGGCCCCAGAAAGCTGGACACACACACCTGTGGGGTGTGGGGAGAGTCTGCCTGAGCATGACCCCCTGACAGCCACAGATCACAGTTAGAACATTCAGCTTCTGGCCATGCTACAGGACACGTGTGAGCGCTGAGTGCTGCCCGGGGCCATTTCCTAGCTGTGACCCTGAGTCAGTCCTTCAACCTTGTTTCCCCCATGTGGAAAAAGGGAAAGGCTGAAACCACACCTCTATCCCTGGGCCTTTAAAACAGCCCCTGAGAAAGTACTGGTCTCACCACTATCTGCATCATCATGGCCATGGTGACCCCCGAGGCTGAAAGGAACCACCCTGCAAGTCCCTTCCCCTCTCCTGTGCCCCAGGCTGACTGACCCTCTCTGAGACAGCAGGGCTCGCAGACCCTCCACAGTCTCCAAGAAAGAGGGCAGAAGCTCTAGGAGCAGGCCTGGTTATATCTGTGCTGAGCCAGCAGACAGCCTGATCCAACACCACTAACTAAGGAAGGGGATGGGTCTTGTTTGCCATCATGCAAATGCATTTTGAATACCAGTTCTCACAAGGATATTCATTCCCCCACATAATGGCCTTCCTAATGTTATTCTCCTGCATGTACTTACTGAGCACCTTCTGAGTGTCCATCGGTAGTGCTAGAACAGAAAACCTCGTGTTACCTGACCACGTACCCCATGATCAACAGGGACAGGGGATGAGAAAGACCTGGCGGAAGAGCAGGATGGCAGAGGAGAAGCTAAAGGCTTACCATGAATCGTAGTCCACAGTGAGTCCTTCACTGTAATCACACGACAATGAAATGCCAAACCAGGAATCAGGAGCCCCGACTTCTCCTCAAGGCTTCCCTACCAGCTGGCTGGGTGATGGTACCTCATCTCCCAGAACCAGGCTGGGAATCCAGAGGCTCTGATCGAGTGATGTCTTATAAAAGCTCAACGAGCTCCTGCTCTGGATAAATATTTATTTGGAAGAGGAAGGCGAGAGCACCCTGTGGGCGGGGCAAGGACAGGGTGAGCACAGGGAACTTACCTGGGCCAAGGGCCAGCCTTCCTCTGGGAATGTGTGGGGTCACAGCAGCACCAGCAGTGGCGGCCAGTGCTGCAGGAAGCCACAGAGAGTAGAGGACAGAGCTTCAGACAAAGAGTCGACAGCCTAGACTTCTCCTCCCAGCTTGGCCACTCACTTACACAAGCTATGACCCTGGGAGCCGTTTTTCTGTGGGCATCGGTATCCTCATCTGTAAAATACCGACCATAACACCTCTCTCTAGGATTGTAGAGAGATCTCTCTCAGTGTCTCATACACAGCAGCTACCCTGTTCGTGGTAGCAATAACAGCATTGATAACTGTGAGCTCTAAAGCCCCTTTCTGCTCTCAGATCCTTGACTCCCAGTCCAGAGATTTCTCAGGCCCCCACTACTAGCTGCTCTGGAACACAGAGAGGCAGGCCCAGCCAAGGTCTCCCTGGAGCTCTGGCCTCCCAGCATCCTTCCTTTGTGGCCCTGCTGCATCCCCCTAATAGGACTTGGATTTTGCTACCTCATTTGTCTGGGGCTGATGGCCAGCTGAAGTTCATTTGACATGGGAGCTGGGTATGCAAGAGACCAGTATTAATCCTTAAAGCTTAGCTTTCGCCCTCAGCTGCCATGTGTGGAAAGTCGGCCTTGCAGCTGGCCAAGCTGGCAGGAAGCAGGAGATCTCACCTCTCCTTGGGCTCCTCCAGAGAGCTGGGCTTCAGCCTCGGCACCAGCTTCCAGCTGCTGTAGCCAGTGGCTTTCTTTTTTTTTTTTTTTTTTTTTTGGTGGTGCCGAGGATCGAACTCAGGCCCTTGTGCTTACAAGGCAAGCACTCTAATCACTAAGCTAAATCCCCAGCCCCCTGCCAGTGGCTTTCTTGTGTCAGAAGGGTCATGGCCCTGGAGTCAGAAGGCTCAGGAGTCGAGGGTCACACCATCTGCCACCAGTCACCGGAGAAGCATTTATAGAGTGTAGTAGTCAAGGGAGATATAAATATCTTGCATACACACACGACAAACCGAGTCCTTTACTACAGGACTTCTCATCACTCTTAATTGCTCAGATAAAAAAGTGTGTGAGTACCTCTTTAGTGACAAGTACCTGTTTAGCTGCTTGGAGTAGCTAGTGAGCAAGACAGACGTCTTAGTTCATTTTCTGTTGCCAATAACACAACACCATAGATTGGGTAAATTATAAAGAAAAGGGGTTATTTTCACTTACAGTTCCTGTCCAAGGTCAAGGAGCCACATCTGGCAATGGCCCTCTTGTTGGCAGAGTCCCAAGGCATCGCATAGCAAGAGACCTAGCCAAAATGGCTTTTATAGAAGACCCACTCTCAAGATAACCCATCCTTCCATTAATTGCATGAGCATATTAATTCATTCATGAAAGCAGAATCCTAATCACCTCTTAAAGGTCCCACCCGGCTCCACCTCTTAGTATCTCATAATGAGCATTAAATTTCAAGATGAGTTCGGGAGGGACAAACCATATTGAAACAATCGCAATAGACAAGTTTAATGCTCTTGGGGAGCTTATATTCTGGTGCAGGGGGAGACAGTAAATAAATTTGTAAGTAAATAAGAGATTCTCAGATATATCTGAGCACTATGAAAAAAGTGTCCTGGGAAGGGCATAGAGAGGGACAGATGTGTGATATGCCTATTAAAGTCTGAGGGAACCAGCACCACATTCTACTAGCAAGTCTCGGGGCTCCAATTTCTTGGGAAGGTCTTGAGGAAATCTCCAGAGTAACCTTTCAAATGCTCAGATCTAGTGTGTTGGTTCTTGGTGTAAATCCCTTAACAGCCATTCCGTTCACTCTAGGGCAACATTTGAGGCCTCTCAGCTCACCCACTGCCCCTCTATCACATTTAGCCAAGTCAAAATTCCTCCATCACATGCCTTCAAGTTTGCCCAACATGTTCTTGCTTCCCAGAAACCCTTCCCTGCTTTCTCTACAAAAACATTCCCATTGTTCAAGGCTGTATTAGACAGAGTAGATAATCTGCTTATGAAACCCCAAACCATCAATGATTTCATCCCATCTAATATCCTCACGGCACATCGCAGAGGTCAATGAGGGGCACAGCTCTGTTCCTTGCAGTTTGTCCTTTCTCCTTCCCTAGGCTCCATATGCATGGCCAGCAAGTAAGGAAAGAGTAAGTGTGGAAGAGCACACAGGAGGTCATGGAAGCCAGGCTCGTGGTATCACCAGCCACACACTCCTACATGGCTGCAGCTGCACTCTGAGCCCCCAGGAGGAGGAACTTAGGAAAAAGAGCATTATCTGGGCCAATTCAAATGTCACCACCTCTGCAAAGCCTTCCTGACATTTCTGCAAAATTAGTACAGAATAAACTAAAGGAGCTGACTTGGTATCACAGAAAGGACATGGGGTGAGAATCAACAGGCCTGGACTCAGGCTCAGTATGCACTTTGTGAGCTGAGGTTCAGGGTAACCTGAATTCTGACTTTTACAGCTTACTAGCTTTGGCAGAAATTATTCTCTAGGTCTTGATTCCCTGATCTATGAAATAGGTATCATGGTGGTAATGGTGGTGGTGATGGTGATAAAGACGATGATGATGATAAAACCCACCTGGAGCATTGCTAGGTAGATAAAATGAGCTAACCTACATAAGGGGCCCAATCCATGATGAGGGCTCAAAAATGCCGTCTATTTTTAGCATAAGCTTTAAGAACCTAGGTCAGGCCTGATCCTCGGGCCTTGACTTTGTCATGGAGATGACAGCAGTGGGCAATAGGAAGGACGTCTGCCTGTCTCACAAAATGAGCCTGGTCTGCTGTTGTGTGTTTCAGCACACAGAGAATCTAGCCAGACCCCCAAGTCATCCCCCTGGCTGCTAAGCTCTGAGAAGGCCCGGTCATGTGTGTGTTACAACCAGAGGGCAGACCCAGTGGCCAGGCAGGCCTGGGCCCCATCATGGTGCTGAAGAAGAAGGCACCATGCCTGAGGTCCCTGAATAGGAAACAGGTCTGGTCTGAGCACAATAGGGGAACATGGAGAAGCTGCGTTATGCCATACATACTGAGCCCTTTCCGTGTGGTAGGTACTGATCCAAGATCTTGGGACAGAGCAGAGAGAACAAAGATTCCTGCCCACCTGGACCTTACACTCTAGTGGGAGGACAGATGATAAACGATCAACATAATGGACAAGTCAATAAAATAATGTGTCGGTCTGTAAACGGTAAGGTCAGAGATGCGAAGGAGAAAGTAGAGCAGGGAAAGGAAATGCGAAGGAGAAGGCAGCAGGCAGGACGCCACGTTGAGCAGTATCATAGTCAAGTGGGATTTGAGCAAAGTCTTGAAGAGACTGGATCAGGAAGAGGAAGGTGCTGGGCACAATCAAGAGACAGTAGGAAGGCCAGTGCAGCTGGAATGGGGGTTTTGCTAGGACCAGCAATGCCCACTGACTGAGAGTAATTGTTCTAGAGTAGAAAAATGTTCCATTGGCCTCTTGAGAGCCACATGTTCCAAGGTGAATAAAATAATAATTCAGGTGTCTCAGGTTTCAATTGGGGGTGCTGGAATATCAGCATAGACATGATGAGGTATCTTGGGGAAGGGCGCCAAATCTAAACATGAAACTCGTTGATGTTCCGTGCAGAACTTGCACATGTAGTGTGAAGGTAATTTTTGAACAGTATTTTCAGTGCACCTGTGTTTTGACTGTTAACTGTCAAATGAGGTGAGTTGTGGAATTTTCTACTTGTAGAATTATGTTGGGGCAAAAAAAAAGCTTCCAGTTTTGGATATTTCAGATTTCAGCTTTTTGGATTTTTCAGATTTCAGCTTTTTGGATTAGGGAGGCTCAAGCCAGGCTGGTAACTGCCTTCCCCAAGTGCTCAAAGAACAGTGTTTCTGCCCGAGGTATAGAAGCTTCCTGAGCACGCACAAGTCTTGTCCAGGAAGCTGTGAGCTGGCTGTTTTCCCATCCGTCCAGAGTGATGAGGACAGCCCTCAGCTGCCATCCCAGGTACATTTCTAGGAAACAGAAGTGTGAGTCAGCACTATAAAGTTATAAAGCCAGGCCCACTCTTTGCCTTCTTGCAGAAGCAATGTTTCACAGGCATCTTTTCCAAAAAATGAAGCTATTTCATTGGCCTGGAAAATCCGCTGAGGCAAGCAAGACCCCACCTCTGTGGTCTCCACTGCTGCCCCCAGAACTCTCAGGGAGCGGTGCCATTGGCACAGCAGTCTCCACTCAGTTTAATGTTGGGCTGATTCCAAAGGGCCTTGACCCTGGTGAGCCATCCTTGGCTTGGTGCAAAAGTGTCATGGGTGCCGCTTGCCCATGCTCAGCCTTCGATCTCCTGGTGAGACCAGCATCCATATAGCTGATGAGGAGCACACAGAGCACTCATCCGTTTCACCAGGCATCTCGCCCTGTCTCTGACCTGGCCGGATTGCCCAGGCCTAGCCCAGCCCTTTCCCACGTCCTGTGATTTACTCCTCCCGCTCAGAGCCGTCCTCACTGTCACAGGATGCACCCCACAGGGAAGCAGTGTGACACTCGTCACTTTCCCTCCACTTTCCATTTTTGTAATTACCTCCCCTTTGAGGCCCATTATAATAGCTCTCCACTTCTCCCAAAACTTACAGCACTTGCTGCTTTTATATTTTCCAAACACAAAGGAGTTGATAGAGTGGTCATAAACTTAGTACAAATCCTGCAAACTCATGATTGACCAACCACAGGTGGACAAGTCCTAACTGACCCACAAGAGCATGGTTCCCCCAGGCACGCAGCTTTGTTCACATGTACGAGAGTAGACATAGAATATTGCCAAGCAGAGGAGCTTTTCTCAGCCGTTTTTTAAATGCAGCTGGCCCCTGACTCCTGTAGCATTTACCTTCTGCTCAGGGGTCCAAGGCTAACAAGCCCCTGGAGCTGGGGGACTGGTTCTTGATTGTTCTTTGGGTTTTTTCTTCTTTCTTTATCTTCTTTTTCCTGAACTTCCTAACTTGCCTCCTACATGCAAAAAATAAGTAAACTAAAATAAAATGACAACCTGCCAGCTACAAGCAGCTTCCCCACCAGAACCGGTTTTGGGGTGAGACTCTCACTCCCGGGAAATGGGCTAGTGCTTCAGCAGCTGCTCTTCATGCTCCTTTCAGCAAGCAGTGGTCTAGAATGGGAGGCACAAAGCAGACACACTGGTGAGGATTAAGAATGATAAATTTTTATCTTCTGGATCAGACCTGTCCACACAGTGTCTGCAAATCTTACCACATCCCTGTGACAAAAGATTATCCCTGTTTTATAAAGGAGGAACTTGAAGTTTAGAGAAGCTCCTTCATTCATTTGCTCATTCACCGTCCCACTGATCTATAACAGAGGGACCCACTTCATTAGCTGCTGGCTAATGTTTAAGCCCAAATCTGTGAGATCCATTGCTCTCTACTAACTCATGCTTCTTGGACATTGTGCCTCAGAGAACTTACCCCCTAGCCAAGGAGGACCACCTGTCGGCATTTCAGAGCCGCTCACAAGTTGGGGTTAAGCACATCTGATGCAAGTCACGTGCCACATGCTAGCGCTCAGAGTCAGAAACGATTCCGAGTGGATCTAGGGAGGGCACAAGGAGGAGGCAGCATTTGCATGGGGCTTGGTATTCACACCTTGGTGAGGAGTCCTGGGATCAAACATGGAAGAGATGGGGTGTTGTGATATGTTTGAGAAACAGTCTATCTAGGCAGGCGTACGTGGAGCTGTGCATCAGTAATGGAGTTCAGGGCAGCACAGTATCTTACAGGGCCACTTCCTTGCCCCAGCAGCGGGTCTCCAGTTTTGGGTCAGACCCAGAACCCCAAAATTCTGCCCCTCTGAGCCAAGGCCAAGGGCTGAAAGGCCCTTGTCCTCAGCACCCTGTGGTACTCTCTTCCTTGCCAGGACTGTCCTCCTAGCAGAGGCTGTGAGTCCAGTGCATCCCTCCCCTCCCCCACCCCCCACCTGTACACTGAGCCACAGTCCTCCTGGCCTCTATAACCATGGAAATCATTGTATGCCACAGCACGTCCATGCCATATCAAGTGACTGATTGTGCGTAATACTCTGGAAGGCACTGAGCATACTTCCGGGGTCAATATAGACACAGGCCTGTCCTCAGGAATTACGTGCTTTAATGGGGAAATGCATACTGCCGTGATAGTTATGATGTAGTGCTATGCTTAAGTCTGGGGTGCCCTAGAGGTGTGCATGAGGGGCCTGCAGGCCATCCTAAGTGATCCCCGAGGGGTTCTCAGTAGGAGTGAAAGCTGAGCTATAACCTGAAGATAGGACATGAACCAGCGGAGTAGATGGGGTGGAAACCAGAGACCTAGACCATCACAGTCAGAAGGACCCACAGGTGCGAAGGCCTGGAGGAGAGGAAAAAAGCTCAGGAGGTTCTGGGTGGATAGTGTAAGGTGAGGGGCAGGAGGACAGCTGGTGACGTGGCTGGAGGAAAAGTGAGGGGACTCATCTGAAAAAGCCTTTACAAAGTGGTGTAGACAGCTCAGGTTCCATTACCCACCCCGCACCGCAGCAGCAGAGCACCACTGTGGGGTTTTCAGAGAAGGATGGCAGAATCACAAAGTGTTAGGCCAGGCACCTGATACAGCTTCTCATTGTGTGTAAGGAAGCCAAACCTCAGAGGGGACCACTCCACAGAACTGGCCAGAACCCAGGTCTCCTGACCCATTGTCCAGGGCTCACTGCCCATCAGGGCATCTAAAATGCACAAGGGAACAGGGCCACCTGCCACTGGCTTGGAGAGAAGAGGACAGTGACCCGCCTTCTTCCCCAGGGCCTCCAGTCCTGCACGACACTGTGCCACCATGCGGCAGCTCTCAGTTGGTGTTTGAGGCATGTTCTCCAGTGAGCTCTGTGTCCCCGATAATCAGGGGAGGGATCTGCTCCTGCAGCCGAAGCTTTCTTGCTTTCTCAGCTGCTGGGTCATGGCTCTGCCCAGGGCCCCAGCACCCACCCTCCATCTGTGTCCGTGAACCCATCTGGGCAGTTTGGGGTCCAGCCCTCAGGACAGCTCATGGGTCAGACCCAGCCAGCAGTGGGGAACTGAGGCTTTGCTAGGCATTTCCTGTCATTGCCTCCTTAATTATACGTATGATTAATATTACAATAATAAGTAATGGCCTTGGAGGGGACGGAGAGTGGGGGAGCAGAGTACGTGGGTACACGGGATGGAAGCTGTCACCTCCGAAGCAGGAATGGCTGGCCAAGATCGTAAGCCAATTTCCCCAGATGCCTTGAACCCCAGGGGCTTCCCCTAGACACTCATGTAGGCTGCCAGGAGCTAGACTCTATGCCTCCTAGAAGAGGCAGGAACAGAAGCAAGGCCAGGAGGGTTGCACTCTCCAAGCACTATAGGGATCTAGAAAGGGCCTGGGTTGGGCTCTGATAGTGGCTTTCTCACTAGTGAACTGACTGTCCTGATTTTAGATATAAAATAGATTATTGGTATTTGTCCAAACTCTGATGCGCAATATTCAAATCAACTGAAAATGCAGATTTAACAAGATCAGTATAAGATATAATGAGAGTATGAGAGCCAAGAAAGGGACCATGGTATCAGCAGGGCTTAGACATCACTTCATCTCTGGGGTTCAGTGGACCTGGAAATCCTCATGGATTTGTTGTGCTGACTAAATGAAATGCTATACCTACAATGCCAGTGTTGAGCTGGGCATGGTGATACACACCTATAATCCCAGCACTCTGGGAAGCTGAGGCAGGAAGATGAATAGTTTGAGCCCAGCCTTGGCAACTTAGCAAGACCCTGTCTCAAAATAAAAAATAAAATCAAATAAAAGAGGGCTTGGGATGTAGCTCAGTACAGTGGAACTAGGTTCAATCTACTGTACTTTAAAAAAAATTGCCAGTATTGTTCCTGACACAAAGGTAAGCCCTTGTCTTAGTCCATTTTCTGCTGCTGTCATAGGCTATCACAGACTGAGTAAATTATAAACAATAAAAGTTTATTTGGTTCACAGTTCCAGTTATTGGGAAGTCCAAAATGGAGGGGCCGCATCTAATGAGGGCATTCTTGCCATTACAACTTGGCAGAAGTTATCACATGGTGACAGAAAGGGGATGAGGAGGCTGAATTCTCTTCTATTCCCAAATAACAGCCTTAATCAATTCATGAGGTTGGTGCCTAATCACCTCGAATTTCAACGTGAGTTTTAGAACATACAATCAAACCATACCTGTCCTAAGGGAGCTCTTGAATCCCCCAGTCAGTGCCTGGTCAGAGGCCCACTTCAGTGTCTCCCAGCAGCCAGATTCCCTTGGGAAGCCCACCAGAGGCACTCGGGGCCCAGCCAGGCCTTTTCCCCTCTGCCTTCTCCCTCCCTGGCCCACAGCTCCAGGCCTTCCCCTCCCTGTGTTCCCCTAACCTGACTCCCCTCTGCCAACCCTCATATTCCTGCATCTGAATGGAGAACCTTACCCTGACTTCTGTCCTGCCAAGCATCTGTCTCATCTTTCTCTGGCAGGGAGTTCCCTGCCAGCTCCTCACCCCTGGACATCTGCGGTCTGCAGAGTGCCTCCTCCTGATTCCACATATCCAAAGGGGCCCACCCAGCAGGTGCTGATGGCAGGGTCTCAGCTTGCCCCCATCTAGAGCTCACTGCTCCTTCTATGGGGGACCCTGGCTGAATTCGACTGCCCATCCTCCTCTTCTCTGTTCTTGCCCCTTCCCTCTGATCCACCAACCAGCACCAAAGGGCCTGATAACCCTTCGTTCAGGGGGCTGTCCTGGGTGTGTAGGATGTTTAGCAGTATCCCTGGTCTCTCTACCCACTAGATGCCAGTACCAGCTACCTCCCACGCTGTCATGACAACCAAAAATGTTTCCTGAGATTGTCAGATGTCCCTTGGGGCCAAAATCACAGCTGGTTGAGGCCCATGGTCCTACATCTGCATCTATCTTGGCCCCTAAGGGCCTCTGCTTTCTTCCCATCTATCCTGCCTGCTTTGTTCCCGCTCACATCTCCTGTCCTGGTCTCAGAGTGCACACATGCATGCACATGCACACACACACACACACACACACACACACACACACACACACACATCCCACATGGCACTACTGCCTAAATTGGACTCAGACCTTCTCTGGCTTGAGCCGCTGCTCTTTCTTCTGGCTGCCCAAAGCCAGCACAGCTCGGGATGGAGACAGAACGTGCAAATTGCACACAGTGGAATGCTTCGCTAGTGCCTGGGGCCTCTCCCTTGTTTTCTGCTCAGATGAAAGGCAGGAAGAGGGGCTGGAACTTGAGTGAGGCAGACAGGGGATCCTGGGAAGCTGCAGCTTGGCTCCCTCTCCAGCCCCCACTGCAGCCGCCCCTCTTTTGACGGTGGTGTATGTGGAGGGAGGTAGGCTGGGAGCTCGGAACATACCTTGCTCTGCAAGGGCATAGAAGGCAGGAGGGCAGGGTAGCATGCTGTCCCCTGGACATCAGGGGTTCTGATGTCCTTATCTGTTCCAGGAAAGCAACCTGAACTTCTAATCCTGGGACAGTACTGTCTGGGTCTAGTCAGAGCCTTTCCTGCCAGACTCTGCCTTTGCCCCTGTTTCCTCCAAGTCGCCACATAGCCTCTCATCGTGACACTTGACTCTTACCATGACAGCCCCGGGAGAAGTCCTCGTGTCCCCTGGGAATATCCTCATCCAAGGTCTAGTCCAATTTCTACCCTGCCTGGTCCTGTCAGGACTCCCTTTTCTGTGTCTATCACCAGGAGGGACTCTCCCCTCTTACTGGGGTAATGCCACCCCACCATCCCTTTACTAGTACCCACTTTCCCCAGACCAGTGTAACCTGACAGAAAAGAATGAGCACTGTAGCTAAGAAGAGGTAGGTACAGGGGCCACGGAGCACTAGGCAGGTCGCAACCACAGGCTGCCAACCCTTCCCTAGGGCATGTACAGTCCGACAGGACAAGCAGACTTCTCAGGGACTTAGACCCTCATGTGGGGTCAAGGACAAGGCTGCACCAGTCTCTTCGGCTGTCAGTATTCACACAGACACACAGGCGATGTGGCGAAGGCATCAGATCCAGTCATTCCCAGGCACTTGGAGTCTGGCAGGATTTCATGGAAGGCATACCCATAGTCTGCGTCTTTGTTTCCAGGTTGCCCCTGCCCCTCTGCCTGCTTCCTCTTGGGCCCACTAAGGCAGTGAGAGAAACTGGCTAAGATTTAGGTGATGACCATGAACCTGGAAAGAAAAAGCATGATCTTCTCTCTGGCGCTCTCTGGCTCCCAGGCATCCATTGCTGAATCCACCCTTCTAAAGCCCATCCCATCTGCACAATGCCATCTGGAACCCTCAGTGGCACCCCACAGCCCTCTGATGAGCTGAAGTTCCCTGTCCGGCATTCAAAGCTACCACCATCCACCTCTCCACGTTCAACCACCTGGACCAGTTGTAGTCTCCTGCTCACCCCTCAGCTCCAGCCACAGGTTTCACGGCCCCTACGTGATCCACAGGGCCAAACGTGTCCCCTGCACCAGGCCACTGGGCTTCTAGCTTTAGAATGGTTTGTCTCTCAGAATTCTGAGAACGAATCTGTGAGATCAGAGCTGTGTTAGTTCCTTCAAATGTGGAAACTGAGGCATAAAGGAATTCGAAATTGACGTCAGTAAGGGACAGAGCCAGAATGTGGCTGCCCCAGACAGCCCAGCTGCAGGATCTCTTCTCTCTCCCTCCCCACTCCTGCACATCCACCCTTCCCTCCTCTCTGTCTCCTTTTTTTCCTCCTCTACAACTCCGAGAAATGTTTCCCCAACCTCACTCCTGCCACCCTTCCTCCCCGTTCAAGCCCTCCTCCTCCACACTTCACTAGAGAAGGCTTTTCGTGAATCAAAATTAGCTTAGCTTTCCGTTACTGTGACAAAATAGCTGAGATAATTAATTTAAAAGAAGAGAAGAGGTTTATTTTGATTCACAGTTCCAGAGGTTTCAGTCCATGGTTGGCCCATGGTTTCAGTCTCTTGTTTTTGGGTTGTGATGAGGCAGAACATCAGAGCAGGGAGCATGTGGTAGAATGAAGCTGCTCACCTCATGGCAGCCAGGAGACAAATAGAAAAACAGAAAGTGGCTGCGGTCCCAATATCCTCTTCAAGGCCTTACTCCCAATGACCTAACTTTCTCCACCTATCCCCCACCTCTTTAAGTTTCCACTACCTTTCAATAGTGCACCAGCAAGTGCTAAGAAGTGTTGGAGAGGATCTGGAGAAACCAGAACCGTTGTGCCCAATACTTCTCATTTTCTCATTTTTGGGGTTTTACTTTGGTTTTGGGTTTTTTTGTTTGTTTGTTTGTTTGTGTTTTTTTTGTGGTGCCGGGAATTGAACTCAGGGCCTTATGCTTCCAAGGCAAGCACTCTAATCACTGAGCTAAATCCCCAGCCCCTACTTTGTTTTTGTTATAGTGGCCACCTTAATAGGTGTGAGGTAGTACCTCACTGTGGTTTGATTTTCATTTCCCTAATGTTGAGCAATTTTCCTGTGCATATAGGCCATCTGTATATTTTGGAAAGATGTCCATTCAAGTCCTTTGCCCATTGTCAAACCAGGTTGCTTGTGTTTTGTTTTGATTTGGGAGTTTTAAAATATTTGTTGCTGTTATTAAGTGTTATTATACATTCTGGATATGAATTCTTTATTACATATATGCTTTCCAAATATTTTCTCCCATTTTACGGGTGCTTTTGGCTCTGTTGATTATGTCTTTTGATGTTTAGAAGTTTTCAGTTTTGAAGTAGCCCATTTCATCTATTTTCTCTTTTGTTTTCTGTGTTTTGGGTTTCATATTCAAGAAATCACTGCCAAATCCAATGTCATGAAGCTTCCCCTCTAGGTTCTCTTCTAAGAGTTTTATCATTTTAGTTCTTGCATCTAGGTCTCTGATCTATTGTGAGGGAGCATCCTTTTTGTTTGGAAAATGAGAGCCGGAAACCCTTCCTCACCCCCGCCCCCACAGACTTGATCTTGTCACCCCAAACAATGATGAGTACTTTGCTATTCCAAAGAAAATTGGAAGAAAGAGAGAAGAGATTCAAGGCAGACAACAAGCCACATCTTCCAGAAGCACTCACCTCCCCAGGCCGGGCTGTGACAATCCTGAGCCAGTACACGGGGCTCTGAATGACCACATACTCAGGTTCGGGCCAGGTGAGTGCCCTTGAGATTGGCTAGTCACAGACAGGGCACCGAGCGACTCTGTGGCAGCAGAAATTACCCTGGATTTGAAACTTAATGTCTCAAGCCCTGACTGGATACTTCCAGCCTTGTTACCTCCAGCAAGATACTTAACCTGACTGAATCTGCCGCCTCAACTTCAAAATGGTAACAACAGTCACTTCCCTTTATGTAAATCTTTCACAGATTATAAGGCCCTCTTGCCTACTTACCCTTTTTCATCCTCACAAGGACCCTGTGCAGTAGTCAGGGCAGGATTTGTTTAGTCTCTATTTTCAAGGTGAGGAAATAATTGCCCAGAGAGGTTAAGTGACTTGCCTGAGGATGCTCAGCAAGAAGCGCCCTCTGACTTCCCAGGCATATAGTCCCCCCTCCCCATTTTAGAGGAATAGGGGTGGTATTAAATGACGATCCCCAAGAGGAAAGTGCTTTGCACATAGTGGCGGTTTGTTTTCTCGACATCTGTGGAGATGGGGGATGGTCATCTTTGATGAATGGAAGAAGAAACAAGATAAGGACTGGGGCGAAGATGGACAGTCAAGTCTTCTGCCCGTCTCTGGGCATCTGTGCATTCAGACAATGATCAGGGCAGGGAGGGTGGCTCCAGTGGCAGCCTTCCCAGCAGTCCAGTGGTGAGGTAGCTCCCAGGGAGAATTTCTCCCACTGGCCTCAGTCTGAGGAGAGTAGCACAGCTGGGCTCAGGTCAGACACCTGCCAGTCGCCTGCTCGCCTTAACCTGCAGGCTCCATCACTGCCACTGCTCCCTGCCTCTCCCCTTCTCCCCGGCTGACCCCACCCCATCGCACCCTCCCCCAGCCTCCTCCTTCCCTCCTTTCACAAGCATAATGAGTTTGATAAGAAATTGTCTCGTTAACAGGATTAGCTACAGAAATCTCTTGTCCCCTCCCATTCGTTGTGTAAAACTCCTCGTCTCACGTCCTGTAATTTTCTGCTGGTATCAGAGGCTCTGGGCCACCTCGGGGATATTAATTCCAACTAGTTCTTTGATCACATGACTGCTGATCTGCTAGGATGTCCCCCACAGACACTGGGCCACCAAGGCCTGTGGGTAAATTACACCAGGCCTTGACAGGGCTTCTCCCTTCTGGGTCAATGGCTCCCTGGATTTCTTCCAGCTCTGGGGGCAGAAATGGCCCCCAATTTAAGGACCAAGGAGACAGATATAAAGCTGGAACTCAGGCGGCAGAAGAGTGTTAAGAAAAAAAAAATGCCCCAATCCAGTCCTTTCCTTGCTTTCTAACAACCCCACACATAGGTCCCTAGGAAGACTCTAGACAGGGCGCAACCAGAGGTTTGGCAGGGTGGGTGAGGGAGCCCAACTTTGGGCCTGGAATCACTCCCTACATCTGTGACATAAAAACACCTTACCCAGTGTCTCTGAGCCTCAGTCTTCTCATCTTGGCATTGGGGAAGATGTTGCCCACCCAGAAGGGTGTGGGAAAGTACACAGTACCCAACATGCAGCTCAGTCGATGCTGTTTCAGGGCTGGAACTTCCTGGAGGTAGGAGACACAGTTCTTGGAATTGACCGAGACATTCTTGTTTCAACCCTGAGTTGATTCTGTAGGCTCTTTCCTTGTGCCAATTGCCTCTGACCTTGTCCTCGGCAAAGCTCTTTCCCTTCACACATTTTTAGGGATGGATGCAAAGGAAACTTCATTGCCCCTTCAACCCAAAACATTAATTAGAAGAAAGCTCAGCATACAGGGTGAATCCCAAGAAGGGATGGCGGGAGAAGGGAAATGCCTGTCCCATGTTGCCAAATCACAGTGGGCCAGAAAGAAGAGGCCTCCTGAGAAAGAGGGCAAGTCCAGAATGGGCCTGGACCAAGCACAGAGGGTCTTTCTGGTCAGGTCAGCAGGATGTTTTCAGGGAGAGGAGAGACCCAGGGGGCTGGGGCCTGGAAGAGGTAGGAGGAAATTGCAGGAGTCAGAAGAGGTGCGATCAGAGCTGAATCTAGGTTAATTTGGACATGGTTTTGTGATCAATTGTGCAGAAATTGTCAGAGAGTGAGAGGTGGGAAATTGCACCTGTCTGGTGAATGAACCCCAAATCCCAACTGCTGTGTTTTGCAGGGAGCCAGGGAGCTGGCACTACTTGGGGGAAGGGCACAGGGCTTGCTGAGAGAGCTGGCAGGGCGAGCGTCTCCACTTGGAAGACATGTACACACACAGCATAGCAAGAATCTGTGATTGTGCCCTCAGTGGAAGCCCAGCCCGTGTGAAGCCCTCACCTACACTTCACAGGCAATATTTGTGTCACCTTGGCCATCATCAACAGCTAAGCTCACTAAACAGAGGCTGGACTTCTAGGCCAGGCAGCCAGGTGAGGGTGAAACATCTACCCTGAAGGAATCGGTGAGGCCAATAACCAGTTCCAGTCCTGATGGTGTTCTGCGGCTGTACAGCCCTGGGCATGCTTCTGAATCTCCATGAACCTGGGTTCCCTTTCATGTAAATGGGGGTAATATCACCTTTAAAAAAATTTAAATTCATTGCAAAAGGCAAGTGCATGGTGCTTAATCCATCCATCTATGGATTAATTTGAAATAGAGTAGCGTACTTATCCAAGGTTTCGCTTTCTGTGGCTGGTTACCTGTGATGAGCCAACATCCTCATGGCTCAGAGCTCCTCCTGCTAGGTAGCCTCGGGAGGTCAGTGGTGGCCCAAAGCTACGTCACAATGCCTGTCACTCAGCTCACCTGGCTTCATCGCAGGATGTGGGAGTCGCAGCGTCTCACATCCTCACAAGCAGAAGGATGAGTACAGTGCAACAAGACATTTTGAGACAGAAACCACATTCACAAAACTGTTACTGCAGTATGTGATTATGGTCATTTTAATACTTGTCGACGTTGTTAATATATCACTTAGTTAATTTATAAATTAAACTTTATCATAGGTAAACGTATATAGGAAAAAACAGATATAAAGTTTAGTACTAGTCCCCATCCCAGGCATTCCCTGAGGGTCTCGGAACACACCCCCACGAGAAGGGAGGACCGCGAATACTACAGCTAACACTATGCCTGCCCAGCACATAGTGGAAACTGACCAAGGAGAGCAATGTCCCCAGCATCCTCCCCTTCCCCTCCCCCGTCTACGGCCACCAAGGAAGACAAGCCATTAATGCAACAGAAGATTTAAATCCACTGTAAAAGCAGGTGAAAGTTGGATAAGGGACGCAGCTACCCCAGCTGGGAAGGCAGAGGCGACAGGGCTGTGCAGGGAGAAGCAGAGACAAGGCTGCCCCAGAGAGAGAGGGTATAACCTGGAGCCAGTGGGCACCGATTGTGCGCTGGTGGGTAGCGGGTGAGGAGACCAACAGAACCGGGCAGAGCACTTCTGTACTCACACGCTTTCCAGAAGGTAGACTCACTCGGCACGCCAGCGAGGCAAATGTGACGGCCCACACGCACTGCTGCCTTTGCTGATAAGCTCCCTGCTGACATGGCTTCTGGGTCAGACAATTGTGCCAGTAGGTCCGTAAATTAAAAAGGTAGCTGTTCCAAACGGCCGAAGGTCTGCTACCTGTCCAGCAGCAGAAGGCTTTTAAGGGTTCTAAGAGGGACGTGAGATGTGGAAATGATCTAGCACCAATGACGCGTGTGGTCGCCCCAAACTTGAGAGTGTATTGAGTGGGTGTTGGGTGGAGCACCCCTTCCTGGTTCCCTTTTCCAGGAAGCTGCCGCTCGTAACCATGAGAGATCACTTACTGAACAACCCTGTGTGAACACAGGAACAGGGACTTCCACTCGTGTGACCATTCCACTCCTTGTAATTGGTAGTCTTCTTTTAAAAATATATTTTTATTGGTACCTACTAATTTTACAAAATACTGGATTTCTATGTGGTGTTTTCATACGGGCATATAATATCTTCTGATGCTATCCATCCCCCAATTACCCTGCCTCGCCAATTAGTGTTCTTATTAGCACAACTTTGTAGAAGAAGAAACTGAGTCTGAGCAGTTAGGTAACCCATGCAAGGTCATGCTGATGCACTTCACTGTGATCTGACTTCAAAGCCAATGACTTACCACTGAGGTAAAAGGGGCCAGGATGCATGCACTTATTAACCCCCTCTCATTTGCTCCACAAATACGTCCCCATACTAAGGCATGGAGACCAAAACTGAGGCCGGAACAGTGGACAGGCAGACGGCCCTTGCCTGGGGAGGCACCAGTCCGGGTACGGGCACGTACTTAGCCTTCACTGAGGGCAGGGCTTGGGCTGAGCTACTGACTGGGAGACAGCCACTCACTGCTCTGGGCCTTTGGAGGCTCGGCCACTCACCATGGGGCTTCTCCAGCAGCTTGAGGACCCTGGAGCCCCTGAAGCAGGCAGGCTTGGGGTGAGGGTGTCCGCAAGCAAACTTTGGAAGGCCTGAGGTGTCAGACCTGCTGCCCAGGGAGCCACACAGCGGCAGACATCAGATGTATTTGAGAGGTCACAGTGCCATGTCCTTTCATCCACGTCCCCTTCTCGGGCACTGTGGAAGACCAGCTCTTTCATTGCCTTGTCACCAGAGACACCAGAGGAAGGAAATGAAGCAGAGACACAAATGAGCACCTGATTGTGCAGCAGCCACTGACATCTCCCAGAATCCTGTGAGGGCCGTGGCTGCTCCCAAGCCTCAGAGGGTTTCTCCCGGGATCCGGCTCCAGGTCGCAGGACTACGAAGGGGCAGAGCCCATGCTTCCTGTCCCACGTGCAGTGCTTCCTTGGCACTGTGATCTGATCAGAACTGACAGCACCCTGGCCCAGGTGTGATAAGGACTGGGAGTTCAGAAGTAGGTGAGTGGAGACGTTAAGGAGCCTGCATTGTATCTGGGGATCTGAAAATGACCCATAGGGAAGAGTTAGGAAATCATCCACTTGTGGCCTGTTCACTTGTGGCCTGGAGGTGGCCCAGCAGTAGGAGCTATGAACCGTCTGGAAAGGGAGGGGTCCTCACTAGCTGGACTCAAAGAGGGCTGGAGGGGTCCTGTGGGATTGAAGGGGAAGATGAGCCCCCTGTGGGAAGGAACCATGGAATCAGAAAGCATTTGGCCAAAGCCTGACTTCAGATTTATACAGCCCCAGCTTTGCGATTTGGGCAAGCTGATTTGACCCTGATTCTCTGTTTCCTTATCTATTGGGGGGAACAACACCTTCTACCTCATGAAGACTCTGGCACAGATCAAACAAGATGGCAAGTCCAGTGCCAGCCTGATGGATGGCACCCATTCCTTGGTATTGAGTTGTACCACCAAGCTGGGGCTGGGGCCCCACAGTGGCCAGGGCCCACCCATCCTGCCCTCAGGGGCCTACATGTGAGACATTGATGACTCAGTACCCAGTCCATTTAGAGACAGAAACTCCCAGGGAGGGTGTCCTTGAGGAAGGGGCAGGTCCTGAGCTCTGAGGGGTGAGCAGAGCAACCCATGGGGCAGGGTGGGGAAAGTGTCCCAAGCAGCTTGAAGGCTAGGGAAGGTGCAGGGAAGACTGGAGGTGAGACCAGCGGGTGGAAGGTGGGCTTCGGCTGCCTTGTTAAAGAATTCTGGTCTTTATTCTAAGAAACGCGGGAGGCCATGGGGTGTTTTTCGGCATGGTCAGAGTCCATTTTAAGAGGGTCTGGCTACAGCTATGAGAAAGAATGAAATGAGAGCACAAGCAAGCCCAGACACCCATAGGACCTTGATTAATGGCGGCCAGTGTGGCCTAAGGACAAGCAGGGTGGAAGAGGAGAGTCTGCTCACTGAGGAGGAGGATCAAGCAGGGAACAGAGTCAGAATGGCTCCCTCCTGTTTCTGTTACCTCTTGGTCACAGAGCCACCCAGGGTGAAAGAATAATCTGTTCTGTGACTGATGGGGTATGGGGTGCGGCGAGGCCTTCTCCTCCCCCAGGCCCAGCAACACGGGGCACCCCTCCCTTCAGCCACCTGGTGACTGGGGGTCTGTGGAAGCCAGGCAGCTCTCCCGAACTGCAATAACAGTGATATCTATTAGGTGTGAGCCTCTGACACATGGAGCGAGGGGCTAGGGAGCCCCCTGGTGGGTAATATAAAAGTGGGGGTGGAGGCTCCAGGGAGGGCTGGAAGCTGTCGCCCCTGGCTGGGCTCTGCCATGTGCAGCGGACAAGGATGGGGAATAAAGAGGCTTATTTCAGCACCCTGTTATTATAGCATCTTGTTTCCATAGTTTGTTCAACAAACCTCTCTCCCTCTCCCCCCCCCTTTTTTTTCATCTTCCTCTCTCAGCAAATCCATTTAAATGCAATTCTATTCTTAAAGCGCCCCTCTCATGCATGTCTAATGAATGTCAGGGAGACGCTATTACAATGGGGCCGAGGAGGGTCCAATCGGCAGTGTGTGTACAAGTCATTTGAAAGGAAGCCTGGGAGCGCTCCAGTTTTATTACAGCATAATTAGAAATAAAATCTTGTTGCAATAGGCGAATGAGAGATGTGTGCTAATCCTGGGATGGAGGAAGATAGATCTGTATTTAGAGAAAAGGACTGGGGGGGAGGAAACAAGCCACGGCGCCTCCCCCTTCCAAGGTTCTCCTTCTGATCCTCCTTCCTGAGACCCTTTGTCTTCATGACCCCTGGGCCTTCAGGTCCCTGGGGGGCTGCTCCAGAGACAGCACCAGGGCCCTTCTGGAAAACAGTTCCACAGTCAGCCTGCCAGGGCCAGGGTGGAGGTGGGGGGGAGCTCCCTTGCAGCAAGTCCACATGTAGCCCACCTACTTAAAAACCTCTCTGTGGGGAGTGAGGGCATGTGGGAATGGTTGGCAGAGCCTGAATTTGGAGGCTGAAGCCCAGGTCCAGTTCTGAGCTTCCAGTTTACTGAAGCTGTACATTTGCTTGTTTGACAAATACTTTCTGACTGCCTGTTATGTGCCAGGCATTGTGCTAGGGACATTCATTAACTCATTTGATTCTAACAGGAAGTGGGTTTGGAAAGGTTCGGTGACTCGCCCAGCACTATCCAGCTAGAAATGGAATACAATTAGGACACAAGTCCCTCCAACTCCAGAGCCCGACTCTTTCTGCTCCACCATGCCATAAGCATCCCTGGTCCTCCTGAGTCCCTCAAATAACCGTACCTCTGAATAGTCCTACAATCTGCTATAGAGCCCAGAGATGAGGAGGCGGGACTTGGCTAAGCCCTTGGTCAGGGCAGAAAGGGGGCCTGGGTGGGGAGAGCTGAGTTCCTTCAGGCAGGCTGTTAAATCCGTGTTGTCGTGACCCCAGGCGTTGTCAGTACTGCTCCTGTGCATGGCACCCCCTCAGATCTCTCGCTGGGAGGGAAGTAAGAGGGGAGAAGGCCCCACCCTTGCCCAGCCAACTGGAGTGAGAGCACAGAATCACAAAGAGGGTAAGGCTTGAGAAGAATATTTAGGAGTAAACCATTCAATCTGTCATCTAGGAAAACTGGGGCCCAGAGGGCTACTGAAATTTGTCAGAAGGGACCCAGCAAATAGGAAGCAGGTTTCTCATCTCTCTTCAACTCCACTGTGCCTGCCTCTGCACAGGTACTTCCAGAGGAGCGCTTCCAACAGGTGACATTTCTCAGCCATGAGACCCTTTGCAGCAAAACCTCAACCCTGCGTAGAAACCATGGTTGGGGGTTGAGGGGCGCTGGGGTTGCCCTGATGCACTGAGTACAAGATCAGCCAAGCTCCAGGGCTAAGCCTGGCCAGAGGGCTTGATTCATAAGGGAACAACAGCTTGGCAGCCAGTGGTGAGACCCCCCCCCAGCCCTGCAGGAGAAACCTGGTCTGAGGGAGGCCCCCTGAGGACCAGGCAATGTCAGGGTCGCTCTGCAACCCCGTGTCCTCTTTACTGAACCGCAGGTCCTCTGACTACAGAGGTGGCCGTGAAGGAATAAGAGGAATAAGGGGATCCCCTGCCCCTTGGGAGCACACAGTGGTACTTTATGCCCCCCGTCAGGGGCCCGGCATGCCAAGCCTGGGCCCAGCCCGGCTTTATGCTTATAACACAAGGATGGGACCATGGCACCCACTCAAGAGGCCCTATGCCAAAGAAGGTAGATAAACGTGCCGTGTGGAGAGTCTCTCACTGCAGAGCGCTCCTGTCGTGGGCTCCTCTCCAGCTCAGGCTGTTTCTGGCTGTGCATGCCCCACGAGGCTTGCACGGTGGGAGGCCCCCTCCCCGATCTGTGCAGTCTCCTCCTGGCCCAGTACTTCCACTGATTCCACTTCCATCAGGCAAGAGTAATGGGCCAGCAGATAGGAGGCCTCTCTTGATGTCTCCACACAGTCCCAGACTAGCTGTATGATTCTGTGCCTCAGTTTCCCCAAGTGGACTATGAGGCGATGAGACTTGAGCCTTTGAGTGCAGGTGAGGTTTCCCGCACACCTCTTCCCCGAATACTGCCTGTAGCCCTCCAGCTTCCTTCAGCTCCTGGCCCCTGATGGCCACTGGAGGGACTCGGTCTCAGTCCTCCCGACCCTTCTAGCTCTCCCTCTCTGAGCCCAGTAGGTGTGCTATGCCCTGGGGTCCTCAGGAGCCACTCCCCCTGCCCCCTGCCCCCTTCCCTCTGCCCCCTTCCCTCCCCCATCAGAGTGGACCTGATGCCAACTGCATTCTGGACAGGAAGGGGACCGTTCTGTTCAGACTGCCCTTGCACCATCCCACACTGGGGACCCAGACAAACTTATTTCTCACCATTCTGGAGGCCGGAAGTCCGAGATCAAGGGGCTGGCGTGGTGGGTTCTCCTGAGGCTGGGAACTCCCCCTTCTCACTGTGTACCCACATGGCCTTTGCTCGGGGGATGCACATCCCTGCTGTCTCTTCCTCTTCTTATAAGGACACTAATCATGTGAGCCAGGGCCTCAACCTTGTAACTTCATTTAGCCTTCACTGCCTCTCTAAAGACTGTATCTCCATACACAGTCACATTGGGGAGGGCTGTGACGTATGAATTTGGGAGAGGGGGCTAAATCCATTTAGTTCATAACAAAGAGGATCTAAGACTTAAAGCCAGCCAGGCCAGAGCTGAGACTTGAATCCAAGTTCCTCACTCGCATCTAGGGTGCCTCCCACTCAGCTGCAAATCTCCCTGTGTGATATTGCATCACAGGGATTCACAACCCTGGGAGTCCAGAGTCGGGAGGAGAACGGGCCTGGCTTCCCTTGGGTTTCCAAACCCCAACTAGAAGGCACCCCAGGCCCCTCACCGTCAACGGAAACAACAGAAGAAAAAGAAGGCTTGGTGCCCTGCAGAGTGTGCCTGAAATAGCTCTCTGCAGGCTGCCCTGGTGATGACTTCAGACACAGGCTAATTCCTAGCACCAGGAAGTATTGACCATCCTCGCCAGGCTGCCCCACAGTGCAAACAGCTTGCCAGGCAAAGAGGGTCCTGATTGTGGGGCAAGTTATCTCATTAGTCTTATGAACTATCCACAGGTCCAAGCTGCGGGCTGAGCGCATTGTTTTTATAAATCTATATTGGAGGGAGCAGCAACTGGTAACCTGTATTGATTGCAATTTCTCTTTTGGAATTGGACAGCTCCTGGGGCCAGCTAAGGAGCCTGGAACCCCCTGGCATCCTGAAGCCATCCCGGGAAACAGACTTGGGCTGTGATAGGATAAGAATCTCTTCTAAGAGAGACTGATGATTATTTTCTGACCTTGGCCAAAGCCTAGCCTGGTTCACAGCCACATCTCATTTCTTCTTTCCTCCCTCACTGGGTTCCTCCCACCACTTTCTGTGACTGTCCTCACGGGGGAAGGGGAGCAGGAAACCCCTCCCTGGCTCCAGTTTTCTGCTCCAGCTCCAGCAGAGGAAAAGCACCTGCCAAGCTCCATACAAGTTCCTGTGTGTGCATCACAGGCACACACACCCTGTGCTTTTACACACTTAAGATTGTGGTTTAAAGACATCTCCCCACCAGCATACAGTGAGGTGTGCATCACAATGTCCTCTCGTAAACATCGCCACGTGGACACCACAAAACAGTTCTGTATGCACAGACAACCAGGGTTTAGCGTTCCCATTTTGAAGATGAGCTTTCACACGAAGTTGCATCCCAGCCCTTCTTTCATTTTTTATTTTGAAACAGCCTCTCGCTAAGCATTTCACTAATTTGCTAAGTTTCCCAGGCTGGGCTGGAACTCACATCCTCATGCCTCAGCCTCCCAGAATGCTGGGATGATAGGTATGCTTTACCATGCCCAGCTTCTCATACTATCTTGTCCTTCCATCTTCAGCCATGGCAGGAGGCAGCACCAGCCCCTCAGCAGAAGCAAATGTCATGTTCTTGGACTTCCCAGCTCGAGTCAGGAGCCAAATAAATTTCTGTTCATTATAGGTTACCCATCTCTGGTATTCTGTGATAGCAGCAGAAAAGGACTAAGCCACCAGCTCCCCTGGATTAGTCTCTGTGTGTGTAAATGAGGTCACACTCCCATGGGGAGGCTCAGCTGGGAGGCCCAGCCAGCCAGGGTCTAGCTCTCTTACTCGGGTTAGTGTATCTCTGCTATGGCCAGGATCCATTTCCCTCAGCAAAGGCTCACTGAGCACCTGCTATGTGCCAGGGATGTCCTGGGGTACAGACAGTGCTAAAATGACCCCGGAAGGGGCACTTCACGCTGCAGCAACAGTGAAGCCAGGTGAGGAGTGGGTGGAATGCGGGACCTGATCCAGTTCTGATAGAGCGGTCAGGCGAAGCCTCTCCAAGGAGCTCTCCTCTAGCAGCGGTCTGAATGGAGCTGGGAGTGAGGTAAAGAAAGAACATTTCAGGCACAAAAGAACAGCAGCAGCCAAGGCCCAGGGTGGAATGAGCACGTGCACACAGGCAGCGACTTCAAAACAGCAGCGGTGGCTGTCTCCAAGGGGCCCGCAACAATGACATCCTTTAAGCCACGAATGTATAAATTGCTGGGAGGGAAAAGATCTTAAAGATGATCCACTTTATTTCTCATGCTCAAAGTTTAAATCCCCCATGCAATATCTCATCCAAGTGTTCAGCATCAACTGCTCCTTTTGACAGGAAATTCACTACCTAACAACTTTCCAACTTTTTATAGTCACAAACATTTTGATTTTGCATTAATTTGGGTAGAATACTCATAACATAAAAAAATACCATCTTATTACTTTTTAGTGTTAGGTCTGAGGTTCAGTAATGTTTAGTTTCATTTTACAAAACTGAGCCTCTGTATCCATTAATAACTCCCATTTTTCCTTCCTCCTGGCCCCTGGCAACCAGCATTCTACTTGCTGTTTCTACAAGTTTGATTACTCCAGATATCTCAAATGAGTGGAATCTTACAGTAGCTGTCTTTTTGTTTCTGGCTTATTTCACTTAGCAATGTCCCCCAGGTTGATCCACGGTGTATCATGTGTCAGACTTTCTTCCCTTGGTGAAGGCTGAATGATACTCCACTGCACAGAGAGGCCACGGTGTGTTGTCCGTTCATCTGCCAGTGGACCTGGGGTTGCTTCTACAGCTGGTTGCTGTGCACCCTCCTGCTATGAACACAGATGCGCAAACATCTCTTTCAGCCCGTGGTTTCCATTCTTTCCAGCGTATACCTACAAGAGAAGTGGCTGAGTCTTATGGAAATTCCATTTTAATTTTTTGAGGAACCTCCATACTGTTTAATCTTGACTTTTGAATATTCACCCCAAAATGTTAAGTCTAGTTGGATACAGTCGAAGCAGTGACAGCAGTGAGAGGAGGAGGAAGTGGGCTTCCTGGAGACGGCGAGTTTCAGGCTGGGCTCAGAGGTTCTGGGTGGTGGCTTCCTGGTGGGTGAACTCTGCCTTAGACTTTAGGGAAGCTTCATTCAGGCATTCTCTCTGGAACTGTCCAGTAAGGGCCCACTGGTGACAGGCACTGCTTTCACACTGAGTGGGGATGTAGAGGGAGGCTGTGAGCAAAGGCGCTCACCCGACTTAGGACTGAAAGCATCACACTGGGTCATGTTGGGGACAGATGGAGGGGCTGGCATGGAAGCTACCACCCTGGTTTCATTCTGTAATTTCACTTCCTTTGCTGTCAGAACTGCGGGGAATCAATCCAGGTCAGAACTTCCCCAAACTCTCAGCCTCTCTCTCCCCACAATCCCTGCTTGCTACACTCTCCCCAGGATCCCCCACACCTCCCGAGAGCAGAGTAGCAGTGGCCCCTCCTCCTCGAGGGCCAGCTTTTCTCCTCTCCCGTCCAGCCCCATCTGGGGCTGCCAGGATCCCTGAGGTTCCTACCAATTATCTCTCCAGGGCTCCCTCAACTCCCAGGATTCTCTAAGGCCCCGCTCTCTGCCCTTTTAGGAAAAAGACAGAAAAGATGTTGTCAGCTCACTTAGCACTGTGCGCAGGCCCTCAGAATCACAGGGAGGGCTTCCCTGATCTCCAGCCTGACTTCTGAATGAGAAGGGGAAGAAAGTCTTCACAGGAAGGAACTGAAGTTCCCGGTAGCCCCTTCCTGAAAGCCAGCAGCTTGTCTACACTGACTCAGCCTCCCATGTGCTGGGGGCCGTCCTGCGCGTGATTCCATTTAGTCCCCTGAATAACTCTAAGACTGCAACCCAAGTTCTATTTATCGTCTTCATTCTCCTGGAGGAGAAATGAGACTCACGCACGTTTAATGACCACACGAAGACACCAGCTGTCAGGAAGGGTCCTGATAATTTTAGCTGATCAGGGGTTCTCTGCCCTGCATGCTAGAATCTCCCCAGAGCTTTTTAAAATTACCAATTTCTAGGCCATCACACCCCTAGAGATTCTGCAAATCTCCTCAGGTGATTCTCATGTACAAACATGGTTACAAACACCTAATCCTTCCCCTTCCTTGAAGGATGGGAAGCTGAGGACCTGAGAGAACACTGGATCCCCTGAGGGCGCCATATGTGAATTTCCTAGGGCAGCCGCAAACAACAGAGCCACACAGTCTCGTAGTTCTAAAGGCTGGAAGTCCAGAAGCGAGGTATCAGCAGGGCTGCATTCCCACCACAGGCTTCCCTGCCTCTTCAACATCTGGTGGATGCCAACATCCTTGGCACGTCTGCTATTAGCTGTGTCACTCCAACCTTTGCTGCCATCTTTACAAGGCACTCCCCACTCATCTGTGCCTGTGTCAGAATTTCCCTCCTCTTAGAATTCAGGATTGTATGTTGGATTTAGAGCCCAACCAAACCCTGTTTGACCTCTTCTTCACTTGACTGTATTGGCAAAGTTTCTATTTCCAGTACGGTCACATCCACAAGTCTGGGTGGACATTAATTTGGGGGGACACTATTCAACTTCAACATTAAAGGAAAAGCCAGGACTCCAGCCGTGACTCCTAAGTCCCAGTCCTTGACTTTTCCCACCATACCGGGTAGCTTGGCACTTCTTTATACTCCTCCACTTACTCATGGCTTCCATCGAGTGGCCTCCCCACCCTTTATCAGCTCCTGGCACTGATGGTTATAGCTTTTATGGTAGAAGGACATTGTCTTCCATTGTGGAATCCCAGAGGGAAGAGACCAAGTCCAAAATTTCTCAACGGAGCCCCCCAACAGCCTGGAGACACTCCATAAAGACTTGACAAATTCAGCCAAACTGAACTGCATTGAAGAATGCTCCTTAACCAGGTAGTGAGGATTCTATTGACAGGAACAATGAAGCAGAGGTTGGCTAGCTACATGTCCCTGTGAGTGGTGCTGCTATTCTGGGAGCATCAGTCTAGCACACACTTTTGGAAGAGCATAGGCAGTAGAATAATGGTCCAAGCTCTATCAAGCACTAACCACGTGACCCTGGGTAGATCATCTAACTTCTCTGTGTTTCCATTAATAATAATAATGGTACCCATGTCGAAGGGTTATGGGGATTAAATGAGATAATGCATGTAAAGTACTTGATCTAACATGTACTAGATGTTCCATAAGTATTTAGCTTTTTAAACAGTAGAATCCTGCTCCTCTTCCGGAAAGAAGATGACAAGACAGGCCAGAATGTTTATAATAATAATAAAAGGAAAAGGCTTCATGAGCCACACATGGCACTTCCCTGGTCATGAGCATGACAGATGTTACTACGTGACAAACAAGCAGTGTCACAGGCAGAGTCCATATTTAAATGCAGCTCTGTGTCCTGGTCCTAGAGCCTAAGAGAAGGGACCCAGTTATCATTTGGAGCAGGACAGTTCTTTGTTACTCAAGATGCCCAGCACCCTGGCCCCTGTACCCTAAATACCATTAGCACCCCAATTATGATATCAACCAAAAATGATCTCCCACATGCATTTCCAAGTGGCCTCAGGATGGAGGCTGACCACGGGCACTGGCTGCCACTCTGCGTCCTCTGCTGGGACCCAGCCTGCCCGGGGAAGAGGACCCAAGAAGTGGAGTAGCTGCTCCTCCACCTGGTCCAGGGACGGCTGATGTCAAGCACGTGCTTGACAGGACACCTGCCAGAGCCCGACCAGAGGCCCCGGTGCTGCCCAGCCCTGGACCACCCGAACCCCCACCAGCTGCTGGGTCTCCCTCCACTCCACAGGCCTCTTGCTCCTTCCCTTCCCCAGCAGGGCCCATCATCTGATTCTCATCAAACAAGCAGAACTGATGTTGCTCAAGTCCCCCCAGAGGGGATTAACATAATACCCCTGATTTCTCCTTCCCCTCTCGCGCTGTGCATCCCCCTGGCTGCTGCCTGCCTTTGTTTCAGGAGGAGCAAAACACTGTGTCTGAAAACGTTACTGCAATTAAATATGCACAAGGAGGGGGGAAGGGAGGGGGAAATGAGGACAATGAAGGATGTAAAACATCAGATGCAGCAGCTGCTTGTTGCTATAGAAACCCCAGCTCCCCACCACCATCACTGCAGCGTCACCCCCCACCCAGCCCCCACTCCCTCCTTAAAATCCCAGTAGGGCCAAGAGCTCCATTTTCCTGGGGTGCTGGGAGGTGACAGATTACAGGTCCTAGCTGCCCCAGGCTGCAGCACCTGTGGCCTCTTGGTGCTGATTTTTGTGTCTTTCCTCTTTTGCCTCACCCCACCCGTCAGCACCACTACCTCCCCGCCCTGGCACTTCTGATTGGCAGCAACACCCTCCAGTAGTTCTGCATCCCAGTCCCTATTACATAATAAATTATTGGAGAGCTTCCACATTTGACTTTGGGATGTCACAACATGGAGACAGAATGGCACACGCAGAGTCCTGTGGGGAGCCAGGCTTTCTGCCTCCTCCGCTCCTCTCTGACTGCCCACAGCAGCACTCGTGTCCCTCCTCCTTCCTGCCTTTCTCTCCAGCCCGCTCTGCACAGTCCCCGGCAGTGGGCTGAGGGGACAGGGGAGGGGTACGCAGACTCCAGGTTCTGGATGGCCGAGCTCATAGCCCGCAGGATCTCTGACAGAATGCAGCTGGACAGGGTCCATGTGACGTCCCAGCTTGGGCCCACAGAACCACTTGTCCCAAGGGAAAGAGAGGAAAAGTGATGTGCAGAGGTCCACTGAGACAAAACGGGCAGGGTGGATTTTGGGGAGAGCAATGCAGCCCGGGTACCACCCACTCCCATCTCCCACCTGTGAAGTTAGTTCAGTCTTAGACTGATGATTCGTCGTCTGGTCCTTTTCTACCCTGATCAGTCAAAGCTGACTGTTAGAGCCCACATTTGGCAAAATGCTTGACATGTGGTGGGTCTGGTCCTATATACAGATGTGTGGGAGGGAAGAAGACAAAGTGGGAAGAGGAAAGAAGGAAGAGAAAATTAGGAGAATTGTAGATAAACAAAAATTCATTCAGCAGCAAGAAGCCAGATTCATGAAGCTACTTAAAACTATACTAAATAACTATTAAAAAATAAATTCCTAGCTGGGCATGGTAGCACATGCCTATAATCTCATCTACTTAGAAGGCTGAAGCAGGAGGATTTTAAGCTCAAAGCCAGTCTGGGCAAGTTAGTGAGATGATGTCTCAAAATAAAATTAAAAGGGCTGGGGAGGTAGCTCAGTGCAAGGCCCTGTGTTCAATCCCCAGAAGCACAAAGATAAAAACTGAAAAAAGTCCTAAGACTGTGTGTCCTGTAGAAGAGTTGAAGGGCAGGCCATCTTCTACTGTGGATGCAGGAGCATTTCAGGAACTCTGGGTCTAAAGAATAGAAGCAGGACCCACGGGTCCTCCAAGAGACTCATGGTGGCCAAGGAAGATCTTTTCAAAAATTAGAGCTATCAATTTGAAATGGGCTGCTGAGAAAGGTAGTGAGTGCCCCAGCCTCAAAGGTATTCAAACAAAGCCTGCGGAACGTTGTCAAAGAGCTTGTGGAGCGCGTCAATCTGTGCAGCCTCCACTGGGGAGGCAACAGACTTACCTCCAATTGTCCAGAATCTTGACCTTCTTGGGTGGGGGTGGACGGCGCAGAATATTTCTAATAGGGTGAACTACAACAAAAGCTGCTGTCATTGGCTGAGGGGATGTCACGCTGACCCGGGTAGGAGGAAGCTGACCTCTGGGTAACCCAATCAAGTGTTCCCTAGAAAGCCTGTCCTTCAGATGCTATGGGGTCCCTCCTGCGGGGTCAAGCTTCCATCTCCCCTCAGTCCAAGGCCCCCTCCCTGTGGAAGTGGCACTTGGGCTCCTCCGTGCCTGCCTGGGGAAGGAGCTGAACCCCACAGGAGGCAGGGGAGGCTGTGCTCAGTGGAGGGAGCACAGGACCATCTGTTTAGGGGGCCCCGGAGCTGGACCACCAGCCATCCCCCACCCAAGCCCACTTCTCCTTTGAATCAGCCCTTACCGGTTCAAGATCATTGTTAACCCTAAAACCTTGAGCGTGGAAAGCACCTCCACCTCAGAGTGGAGTCTCCCATCACAATCAGCAAAAAGGGTGCATTGCCGCCTTTCCTTCTGGCTCCCTGTGAAGTCTAGACAGCACTAGTTGTGATGGTGGAAGGGGAGTAAAGCTCAGAGCCTGTCCCTTTCTCTGCTCTGGACGTAATGAATGTCTGCTGAATTATTATTGTGTGCCTGTCTCTCCATGGCTCTACTATTGAAGAGCTTAACCTCAGTAACTGTTTGTTGAGTGAATAAGTGATTTAGATCGAGCGAAAAGAACTTAGCTTATGATTGGTTTAATGTAGAGGAAGAGCTGATAGTCAGAAGACCTGAACTCCAAGCTACTGACTGGCTGTGTGATCAGATCCAGTCACTTCACAAGTCTCAGTTTCCTCCTTGGTAAAATGGAGACCATACTTCAAACAGCTATAAGAGCCAACAAGCGATGGATATGAAAGCTTTGAAACCTCTTCCAAAAAGGCAGGAAAGATGAGGACTCGCATTCACTGAGTGGACATTTCCTGTGTGCCAGGCATTTCTACTATTTATAATCTGTTTAGCCACCTTATGAAATATTATTTTTACCTCATTGTACAGATACGGCTCAGAGAGATTAAGTAACTTTCCCAAGGACACACAGCTAATAAGTGGAAGAGCCACACGGGGACTGAGATTTCAGCCTGACTCTGAAGCCCACCTTCATTTGTCATTTTGTTTGTACGTGGAAACCTCATCTACTGGTGGTGCCCCTGCTTTGAGGCTGCACCAGCTTTGCCCTCTGATCCTCTGCATCACCTCCTCTCCCCAGGCAACACCTGACAGAAGCCACCTGTCAGCCAGAGCTGCCCAGGCCAGGGAGTCATGCATGGAATCTGTTCTGATTGTGTCTCCAGAAAACAGGTTTTTTATTACCCACCACGGCGGGCTGTACATCTCAGACGTGCAGAAAGAGGACGCCCTCTCCACCTACCGCTGCATCACGAAGCACAAATACAGTGGGGAGACCCGGCAGAGCAACGGGGCCCGCCTCTCCGTGACAGGTAGGCGAGCGGCTGGGGGAGCAGCCCTACAGCCCATCCTGGGACTCTATGTCCCCACCACAGACGGGGGTCCTCATGTACTCGGGGGGCTCGGGGGGAGATTAAAGAGCTCAGACAGAATCCACCCAGCCAGACCGTTGGGGTTTGGGTGCCCTCCAGATAAGGACTTCAGAGATGAATTCCTTCCAGGAGTCGGTATCAGAGCATACTCAGTGCTGCTGATGTGTGGATGTTTCCACCTGTCCACTAATGAGTGCTGTGGACCCACTCTCCCCTTTCCCCTTTTTGCCTTTCCTGTCAGGAAGCTCGTAGGTAAAATCTGGTACTTGAACATGGTAACATCAGTCCTGTTTCTTAGGTGATTTTTAAGATCTATTTCATCAGGGAGTACATGTGAATCTTTTGTTGTAGGACACCTCACAACATTTGAAAGCAGGCAGCATATAATTTATAAACAACATATTTCTAAAGGATTCTTCCTCTAGAGAGACTGTGTCTTCTGAGGGGGCCTGGAAGTTAATGTTTATTGGATCCCTCTGTGCACCCTGAATTTCCCTTATTTGTTGACTACTGGGCACCTGTGTGAAGCAGGTGTATTATTCTCCCTATTTTTACAGTTGAGAAAACCAAATCTTAGGAAAGCCAAGTAAATTGTCAGAGCTATTAGCCAGGGGGGAGGCACAGCCAGAATTCAGGCCCCACCTGCTCCCTGCCATCCCGGGGTCCACCCAGCTGCAGGTCCCCGTGGATGGGGACAGTTGAGCACCCGCATCCAACCTCCAGCAGAGAGTAAAGAAGGCATATGGTGTCCTTCAAGGAAAGCTTCTGGAACAGTGGTTTCCAAACTTTCTTGACAGCAAACCCACAGACAGATGTTTTATCATAGTTCGTGCAGTGCGCACTGGTATTTTCTCCCACACCCTTTGCAATGAACGCTGATATTTTCTATTCTATCCTATTCTATTTTGATTTTTCTAAATGCCGGTTGCACCTTACCAAATGGATTTCACAACCTCCTAACAGTTTGTGACCTACAATTTGAAAATCCCTGTCTTGAGGAGCTGAAATTGAAGCGGCTTTTGGAAAGCGAATGAAATGACAGAACACACTGGCCTTGGGGCTCAGACCCACGAGATCACACGTGCTTTGGGGCCTCAGGAAGATGTGCTAGCCTGGCCGACCGCTCGGCTGCTGTCTGCCTCTATCATTCTGTAGTTTGGCAAGACTTACCCCGATCCACAAAAGACTCTGTCCAGGACCCCTGTCATCTGCCTACCATTTTTAGAGAAGAGACCAGGAAAGCAGGAGCTGCGAGGGTAGTGAGTCACGCTCTCTAATTCAACACGTGTACTCAGTGCCTGGCCCTGTGCCTGGCACATAGTAGGTGCCAAGTAAATATTGATGACATTAATCAGTGCCAGTGGAAACTGTGCGGACCTGCAGGGAGGAGATGGGGCTGGACTACACAGCACAGTCTTTGTGGTTTGACTTTTGAATCTGCAACCCAATTCCCAAACACGTTGTGTCAGAGTGGTTTGCCTCCAAATTATAGGGACTTGTTTGTGTGCTGTTTTGCATCTCATTTGCATGCTTCTCATACAACGTGGGAAAGGCGCAGAAACTTCCTCTCCTGCAGGCCTGCTCCATTCTCCATGAAAATCCAGCCTTCATCCTCTAGTCTGCTAGTCGGACCTCCAGCTCTTGGGGGGAATAAGAGGAGTCCCTCAAAAAAAAGACATTCTTTAAGCCAAAGGCAGCCTTCTTCCATTCCTCATTCACCACCAGCTGTGGGCAGAGAAGGTGGCAGAAGGAGAGGGAGGAAGGCCGCCACTCCACCCAGGGACTCAGAGGTAAAGCCAAACCGAGAAACAGGAGTCAAGACGGGAAGGTTCCCAGGCCGCCCAAGGAGAGAGGCCCACGCATAGCAAATGACATAGGACGGGAAAACAGAATTCGAGACACACAAAGACAAAGGAAGACATAGGAGAAAGGAGGAAGGAGGGAGCTGAGGGAAGGGAACAGAGGGGAGGGGGCCCCGTGCAGTGACGCGAGGCCCTGATGTGATGGGATGTGACAAGGCAGCTTGTCTGCGAGATGCTGGTCTCGGCAAAAATGCAACTGATAGGGGAGCGAGGCCACACAGAGGGGACTCACATGGGGAGCCCAGCCCCAACCTCGAGCCTCACTCCCAGTCCCAGATCCACTCTCCAGGAGGCCATCAGACCCCAAAGAAGCCAGACAAGGATGTTGGCTGAAGTGTTCCAGCCTCCCGGGGCCAGGGACCCTGAGCTCGAGATAGGCTGTGTTTGTTCTGGGTTACGGGACCCAAAGGTGAGAGGAATGGGAGAAAATGAGACACAGGGCTGTGTGTGATGGTCAGTGCAGAAGGCAGAGCTGGGCTCGCTCTTCCTGTCACGGGCAGGCATGAAGGTTTGAGCCGGAGGGATAATGAGGCGTATTGTTAAAGGGGCCTTTAAGAATTGAGCTGAAGTTTCCATCTCAGCTTTGCAGCTCACTAGCTATGCAATGTGACACTGAAGACACAGCATCTCCAGACCTCAGCTTCCTCATCTGTATAGCACAAGTGACAAAATGCACTGCGCTAGGTTGTCGTGAAAAGGAAATGGGACACTGTGTGTGGAGAGCCTCGTGCTTGCCCAGCACAGATGAAGCCCTAGCAGTCTGGAGCTGCAGTTTCTATGGCTCTGGGCTGGGCGCTGTCTCCCGGTGCTGCTGCATTATTATTCCTACCAAATTCCCAAAATGGGGTGGGGACATGGCAAATTTTGTTTTTTCTGTATTTCCCAAGTTACATGAGGCAGTTGCAAGAATAATCTGATTCTGCAGTTGCAAAATCTACTCTAACACAATCATGCCCATTCCATATTCCTAGGCACTTTTAGTTTGCTGAGTGTTCTCCCCCGCTTTAACTCCCTGCAGCCCACCACAACTCAGTGGGAGGGTCTCGCCAGCCACACTTACATAGGAGGAAACCAGGACCAGAGACAGGGAGCCCAGGCACCCCTGGACTCACACAGGACAGAGCTGGGGGCAGGGGCTGTGTCCTTGGATCCCCATCTACCACACCACTGTCCGGCCACCACAGGAGGTCCTAGCAGCCTGCCGGGGGCACCTTGGCCCTGATGTGCGTGGCCCCATCTCAGCGCACCCCTGGCAATTTCTCAGGGCAAGCCATCTGTCTCCCTGAGCGCTGCGCCTGTGCTGGCATCGCCAGGTCCCCCAGGGCTGTCGCCGAGTACACGCCGCAGCATTTTACTTCTGCTCCGGAGTAATGAAAGAGGTTTCTTTCCCTCAGAATTTAATTTCACGCCTGAGCCTCGGTGATTAATTCCCTCCCCCCCACCCCTTCCTCCACCGCCCTGATGGCCCCTCCGCTTGTAAATTCTGCGGTGTGCCATGGAATTTGTGTATTTTGCATCAATTAAGTGTCACATTGAATAATTCTGCTCTGGCACCGGGTTTGTTTATCCCGACCATTCCCGCCAGAGTGGGGGGTGGGGAAAAGGCTGCAAAATCTGGTCGGGAGGGGGCTGCGCACCAAAGAGTGATAGCCCTGCACATCTGCAGTACCAGGTAGTCTATAAAGCATTTCGACACATGGTGTGCCATCGGTTGCCTACAAAAACCTTCTGAGATCTGGTGGTACCATGATCATGCCCACTCTGATGATGAGGACACTCAGCTCTGAGGTCCTAAGACTTGCCCAGGATCTCACGGTATATCAGCAACCAGGCAGAACTCGAATCCAGGCCTTCTAAGTCCTAGCCAGGCTCCCATTGCCCAGGGGCACTTCCTGCAGGGTGCTGGGAGGTCAGAAGGGCTCAGAGTCTTCTAGAAAGTCTTTTCCCCAGAGAGAACGCTGGCCTGACCCATTTCCAGGAGAGTCAGCAGCTCTTACTCCTGAGCACAGTTCAGTGGGTTAGATTATTCCATCTTGGACCTCACTTACTGGGTGGGGTGAGGGGAGAGCTGGTTTCTGATCTTGGGTCTGCAGTGTGATTTGGACCGGTCCCTGCACCTCTCTGGGTTCAGAGATTTCATCTCTTTGCGCCCTCCAAGGTCCCTAGGCACATTGTTGCTTCTCCAGTCTACAAAATTCTGCAATGTGGAGTTTTATCCAGAAGAATCACATCCCTGGCCCACCCCACACCCCAGTGCCAGGCTCATCCTCCCTCAGATATTAACAGTTCAGTGGCTTGGGGCCCTGCTCCCTGCCGGCTCTGGGATGGACAGCCACGCTTAACACTGCCTCAAGGAGCTGGCCTCTTCCAGGAAGATGGATATGTGGCCTGCGGCAGCAGCTCCTGAAAAGAGAAGGTGGCCAGAGAGGTAGCCTGGCAGATGGTGAAGGTTGAGGCCAGGGGGCGGGGAGATCCCCATTCCCTGTGTGCGCTTCTATGCCCTCTGAAGTTTTGCACATGCATATATTACCTGTTCAAAAAAAAAAAAAAGCTCTTGAATTTTTTTCTTTCAAAAAAGGGAGGGGATTGTGGGAAAATAAAATGAAAGAAAAAGAAAACTCCGTGGGAGTCCAGTAAGAGTCTCAGGGGGTGAGAGCGGGGCCATCCAGAAGAGGACTGAAGCTGGTTTCTGAAAACTGAATATGAATCTTCCACACAGGGCAGACTGGCTGGGCATCCAGGTGACCCAGAGTGCAGCAGTGGAAACTGTGGGGACAAGACAGAACAGGAGACTGTGCAGCAGGCCAGGCCACAGGCTGGGCCAGGTCACGGAAGGCTTTGGGGTTCCCAATAAGGAGTGGGGGTGTGATGTGCAGAATAACGGGAGCCTGCCAAGGCTTGAAAGCAAGGGCATATCCCAGGGAGGGCATTAGGGTCAGAGCTGCCCTGAGAGCAGACAGGTCACCTACTCAGAAATGATGTGGACAGTCCACACCGAATCCCACCACCGGAGCCTGGTCTTCTGCAGTCTAGGGCCGTGGGCCTCACAGGTGCTGGCCTCTCCTGGTCTAGAAATGCGGCACAGAGGAGGCTTGTGGGGGTGAGTGGTGGCCTGCGGAGGGCTGAACCTTTAGATACTTCTGGCCTCCAGCACAAATGTGCGGATCATCTCTTCACTGCCCCAGAGTACAGGCAGGAGAGAGTGGAACAAGGGCAGACAGCCTCCCCAGTCCTTGAGGAGCAGTCTGAGGCTCGGACAGACTTGCCAAGGACTGTAAACTGGAGACATCAAGAGTCTCTTGTCCCAGAGTCACTCCCTTTCCCCCTGCACCTCACTCTCTGCTTCCTTTCCTTCTGTCTGCCTCTCTGTCATTCTGGCCCTGAATTCTTTCCTCCTCTGGCCCCTGCTCCAACTGTGGTTCTCATGGGCTTACTTGAAGGACACATTGTGCCCTCCCAAAACTCTCCTGTGGAGCCACATGGGACTCTCTCGCTGGAGCACCCACAGGCAGTGGTTCCTTTCTGGGCCTTGCTTCCCTCCCCACCCCTCCTGCCTCTCTCCAGGGTGGGCCCCAGGCTGCTGACCCTCTCTGTCTTCCAGACCCCTCAGAGTCCATCCCCACCATCCTGGACGGCTTTCATTCCCAGGAAGTGTGGGCTGGCCACACAGTGGAGCTGCCCTGCACTGCCTCGGGGTACCCCATCCCTGCCATCCGCTGGCTCAAGGATGGCCGGCCCCTCCCAGCCGACAGTCGCTGGACCAAGCGCATCACAGGGCTGACCATCAGTGACCTGCGGACCGAGGACAGTGGCACCTACATCTGTGAGGTCACCAATACCTTCGGTTCAGCAGAGGCCACAGGCATCCTCATGGTCATCGGTGAGTCGGGGGAGCCCCTTCTGCAGTCCCAGGAACCTGTGAGGGCACCACCGTGAGACAGAAAGGCCTGCGGCTGACCCCAGGGGACGCTCCTGGCTGGTCGGGAAGGCAGTTGGTGTCCTCGAGAAGCAGCTGGTTTGAATCAGTTTTCGCATCATCAGGTAGCAACTGACTTTGGGCAGACTACATAACCATGATCGTCAGCTCCGTGTCCTGCTCCATAGAATGGGATAATGATCCCCTCCCTCCTACCTCTCAGGGATCACATGTGACAATGGCAGCAACAGTGGTGATAATGGTGATGGGGTCAGGGCCTCTTGGCTTGTTGGGAGGAGGCAGGTGTCTGAACTAAGGGAAGTAATGCTGATGTTGATTCATTAAACAGGACACATGTCCCTATCCTACAGTGACATTCAGGATATTTAACAGTAATTAATAGGGGCACTGATCCATCAGATCAGATATTGGGTATAAGCAACCAAACCAGCCATACAAGGAGCTGCCAGCTGGAAATCAACTCTGGTCCTCTCCTGCTTTCCCCTACACAGAGAGCTAGGACTCCAGGGACCCATGTGGACAGCAGAAGGCCTTAACACCGCCCCCCCTCCTGCCGTATACCCCAAGATGGGCAGAGAAGGTAGAGGCAGAAGGGCTAACGCCAAGAAAAAAGCCCTGGGTGAGGAGTCAGGAAACCTAGGATCACCCCTAGCCCTGCGCCTCCTTGTGCAAGCCGGCCTTGGGGTCCCTACCTGTACAATGAGGAGGCTCCACCCACCTCTGGCATCAAGAGCTGCCTACAGTTAGGATCTGGAGGCCCTTGGAGAATCCCACACTACAAGCTGTAGCAGTAAATAACCAAAAAAGTTTAGTCTAATATAACCTTCATCCTTCCCTACTCTCTTCCTGTTACACACACCCACACACACACACACACACACACACACACACACAGAGTGCACACAGTTCAGGATATAGGTCATAGGTCAGGAGGACGCACACCCCCAAATCCTTGGAAAATCACAAGCCCAACTGTAGGTAAATGTGATATCCACAGCCCTTGCCACAGTCCGGACAGGCAAGCAGATACTTACACTCACAGACACGGGCATGAGTGTCAAAAATCTACACACTGTCTTCCCCATATTCACATGTATGCGTATATGGTGCCCATACCCGTGCACAGCCACACACACCTTCACTGTAAAATGCTCACACCCGGTACACTCACACAGATGTGCAGCAAGCAACCCTCACCCGCACTGTGCAGTAGGTGTAAGTCCTTGATTCTCCTCCACTCCTCAGCTCCTCAGCCCAAGGGGAAGTGGGCTGGCTTTTCTCCCTCTCCAGCCTCTCCCCTGCCCTCCTCTGCCGGTTTCATGGAGAGAAAAGTAATGCTTCTCATTCTCCTCTATTCTGTCACCAAGCCTGAGCAGAGGCAGTGAAAAGAAGGAAGCCGGCACAGCCCTGGGAGCTCTGGCTGGTGCCTGGGACGAGAGGAGGCCACTTGCCTCACTGTGCACTGACATTGCCCAGGCAGCAGGCAGAGGCTCTGGGGAGTGGGAAGGGAGAGCTGAGCAGGAAGTCCTGTCTATGTAGGTGCACCTGACCCGTGGAGGGCTGCAGCGTCCCTCCTTCTTCAGCCAGAGCCCCTGAGCAGAACCCCAAGCTCATGGAGACTAGAGGAGAGAGGCTGGCTTGGGGCTGCTAACCAGCTGGACAGCCAGTCAATGAACACAGCTCAGGTCTTGGTAAAGACACAAGGCTGAGAGATGCCGCCCTCCTCCCAAGTAGCTAAGGTCCAAAGGGGCAAGAAAAGAGGTGCTAACAAGCCAGTGTGCTCAGGGTGGTGTTAGTTATGCCCTGGGGGCCCTCGAAGAGGGATCCTGAACCCAGCCTGGGAGGGGGATAGTGTCCAGGAGGGCCTCCTGGAAGAGGTCCCCCCTAGCTCCGTGTGAAGGGTGGAGGAACTAGGCAGAGCACCACAGGCACAGGCCCTGGCACCAGAAGCAGCCTGGGAGGCCTGAACTCCACACAGGTTGCTGACGCTCTAGAGAGTATGTGACCTTGGCGACAACAGGAAGGGGTAGGAAAGAAGGGGAGGGCAGGTTCCTGAGAGCTCTGGATGCTGTGCTGAGTTGTTGGGAGCCATGAGGATTCTGAGCAGGGATGTAGTAGCAACAAAGAGCACCTCTGGAGGGGACAGGGAGATGATGGACCCACAGGTCCCGAGAAAGACAGTCAGACCAGCAGTAGGCAGTGTTGGGTGTGTGCATGGTGGGGCAAAGGGGTGGGGAGCAGACAGCAGGGCTGGTTCCCGTCCTTTTCGGTGAGCACAGAGAGCTTTGCTATCCTGTCCCAACAGAGGGACCCAGGTAGGGAGCATGAGCTATGGACACAAGAGGGGCAGAGGCAGCCCCTAGGCAGACGCTGACATGGAGCAGATGATTCCAGGGAGGCTTGGAGTGGGGACGCCCAGCCCAGTCCACCCACAGTAAGCCCTCTTCCTTTTCTCTCTCCCACCCCTACTTCTGCTCGCATCTCCACTGCCCGATGCGGCCCAGACCCCCTCCACGTGACCCTGACACCAAAGAAGCTGAAGACCGGCATTGGCAGCACGGTCATCCTCTCCTGTGCCCTCACGGGGTCCCCAGAGTTCACCATCCGCTGGTACCGCAACACCGAGCTGGTGCTGCCCAACGAGGCCATCTCCATCCGCGGGCTCAGCAACGAGACGCTGCTCATCACCTCGGCCCAGAAGAGCCATTCCGGGGCCTACCAGTGCTTCGCCACCCGCAAGGCCCAGACGGCCCAGGATTTCGCCATCATTGTGCTTGAGGGTGAGTGGGCACCAGGCAGAGGGTGGGCAGCTTCGGGTCCCGGCCTCCTCCTGCCAGGGTGGAGTCGATGCTGGCCCACTACACCGCAGCAGACTCCTGCCTCACTGAGGCTTCCCAAGGGCCTGTGTGCCAGCCCCTTTTTTATGTCATGGATTTTATATTCTAGGAAACTGGGCTCCTGTCACTCACCCAAGGTCACCTAGCTCTCCCCGCGGTACAAAGCTGAGATTTGAATTCGGGTCTCTTAGCCATCGTATTATATTGCTTTTGCCCTCCAAAATTATTGACATCCCTATGGAGGGTGTTCTTTGGGCTCTGAAGGTTTTCAGTCTTCCGAAGCTGGAAGAATGCTGGGAACCTCCAGAATTTTTCATCCCCTCTTTGCCTGAGGCCTCTTCCCACTGGGCTCTGTTGCTTACCAGGGAGCTTGGTTTCTACCTGTTTCTCTCTCTTTAAAGCTGCTACTATCCAAGGCTCCTCACTCAGCATCTTTGTGTGTGGTTGTTCAGGTTGTTCACTGGTTACCTAGCCAGGAAAATGGATGAGAACTAAAATCCAGCTTGGCTGTCCTTTGTCAAGCCACGAGCCCTGGCATCAGGCTGTGACTCGCAGAGGAGGCACGTTCTGTCTCATTGGTACAAAGGTACATGGGGTTGGCAGAAGTCCAATCTAGCCATCCAGTTGAGTGGTTCCCTGGCTCGTCTTTCATTGCTACCAAAAAATAAAACAAACAAAAAATCCAGTCTTATTCCTTCCAAGGATTTTTCACTGCTGTAACAAAGATGCCAAACCCAAACAACTCTACAGAGATGGGGTCCTCAGAGGTCTCACTGTCATGGCCTAGCACCCTCTCTCCTTGGGAGGTGGGTCACAGGATTGAGCACCCACTAAGCCCTGTGCCTCACCTGTGGATTGAACCCAGCAAGCCACCCTCCTCTCCTCTGTCTGCCCAGCCCTGGTCTCACTTCCCAACAAGCAAGCACACCAACCCAGTACAGGTGCCTTTCACCTCAGGGCCCTCACATCTAAAGAATGCCCCATTGGGGAGCAGACTACCTCACCCAGCTCATTTTCCCTTTGCCTTGGGTGGAATTCCAGAGACCCTAGTGGACACCATTGGTGACCAGTTGAGAGCAGGCTTGTAGGAGATGGGGCAGATAGGTGGAAAAGGCAGGAAGTAGGCAGAGGAGGAGCTAAGGACGAGTGGCCCTGGAGGCCACCCCCAACCTCTCCCAAGCATCAGGCTGTCCTCTGGATTTAAATAAAGGTCTCCCCCCAGGAGGAGTGACTGGGGCTGGCAGACTGGCCGAGTCTTGAATTAACATCAGTGTTTTGGTGTGCACCATGGACAGGATGTAAAGAGTGCTGTGTTACATTCGCCTGACTTTTCTTTTTTCTTTTTTCTTTTTTTTTTAACTTTTTAAAGTACTTAACACCTGTTTTATTATACTTTTATTTTTAATTGACGCAAAATAATCATACAAACAACAGGGTACGTTGTGCTGAACTGCCTTTTAATCCTTTTCAACAGTCTTGCGTGGAAGGATGGCCAGGGTTAATAATTACATTCCCCACATCCCGTGGGAGGAAGTTGGAGTACAAAAGTCAACTGTCTCATCCAGAGTTATTAGGTTAGCCAAGACTTAAGGCTGGGCCCCAAACTGCCCACCTCCACTCCCCGGGGCCACTTTCTCTTTAACCCTTGGACTTGGGGTCTTTAGCTAAAGGGGCTACCACACTCCACACCCTCCCAGTGGCAAGGCCAAGTGCAAAGAGCACTAGGATCAGACTGCACAAGGCTGGCCTCGACAGACATAGCTCCATACACAGTTGCTTTCCTAAAGCCCTGGAGTCTTTATTAATAAAGGGAAGAGAACGGGGCAAACAAGAGAAAGTCGAGAGAGCTCACATTTATTAAGTACTTACAAAGCCCAGCACTGAGCAACTTCAGTGCGTTGATTTACCTGATCCCCACAGGGTCCGAATGAGGTGGATATATACATCGTCACCATTACTCCTTCTTCCATCAGTAGGAGATGGGCAGACTCAGAGAGGTGAAGTGACCTGACCAGAGATGCAGGGCTGCAAGGGTGGATCCAAAGCCACAGACTATAGTAATTGCGTCCCATGAGGCTCTGTGTAGCCCCATGCATTCGACAGTTCCTTATTATTGTTATTGTTATTATTATTATTATGGCTGCTGCCTTGCCTGCTCCCCCTGCCGGGGCGGGGGGGTCCTGGGGGGAACAGTGTCTCCGTGGTTCAGTGACCCTGAAGGGGGCTCCTCGCTCCCTGCAGACGGCACGCCCCGCATCGTCTCATCCTTCAGCGAGAAGGTGGTCAACCCCGGGGAGCAGTTCTCACTGACATGTGCTGCCAAGGGCGCCCCGCCCCCCACGGTCACCTGGGCCCTGGACGACGAGCCCATCGTGCGGGACGGAAGCCACCGCACCAACCAGTACACCATGTCCGACGGCACCACCATCAGCCACATGAACGTCACAGGTCCCCAGATCCGCGACGGGGGCGTGTACCGGTGCACAGCGCGGAACTCGGTGGGCAGTGCTGAATATCAGGCGCGAATAAACGTAAGAGGTGCCTGTCTACATTTAAATATCAGAATAGGCTTTTGAGTTCCTTTGCCATCTCTGTGGTTACCATTATTCTTGTAGTGATTAGTATTTATTATTATTATCAATTGTCTTTTTGATTTTAGTAGCGGTCTCTCCCCTCTTTCTCATCCCCTCCTAGCCCCGTCGTCTATTCTTGTGTGTAAGTGTGCGCCCCATGTAGTTCACCCCATCCTCATTCCCACCCCTCCTCCTCCCCTTCTGACCCCACAAACCGGTCTGCCCACCCTCCCCACCCCATTCCCCCCATCAGATGGCTCTGGGCCCCATGTACCTGCTAGCATCTGCCAGCCCCACCAGGACTTTGTAAGGACAGAGACAGGGCAGGGACAGAGGGGCCAACCTTGACCTTAACAAGCAGCTGTGTTCCCAATATCGCCTCCCAGAGCCAGCGGCCAGCACTCCAGGAGATGTAGACAGCCAGGGGCCAGGGTGTCACCTCCTCCCCACCGCCCCTCCGTAAGGCTCAAACCATCCGGAGTAGGGCTGAGGCTGGGTGGGGTGTCCTGAGGCAGGCAGCCTCCAAAAGTAGGGAGAAAGTGATCATCCCCATATCTCAGTTCTCCAGGTCAGTCTCCTCCAGCTGTGCTTTGTGGCCTATGGGTGTGACTGGTCTGCATCTGACCCTGCCGGTGACCTCTGACCGCAGGGCTGAGGAGGAGCAGGGGAGTGGGAGGGAAGGGGTACTGGGTGCTAGCAGCTGCCCTGGGAGCAGGTAAGGGAAATACAGGGTGCAGGTTCACACCAAATTTATCTAACTCCACACAGGAAATCTGGCCTCCCCTCTGGCTACCTTGCCCACCCCTTGGGTTGGAAGGAAAGTACTGCAGGGCCCTGAGAGATTCCCTAGTCCTGCTCTCATCTTGGATGGGGACCTGAGGCCTAGAGACCTCCTTGACCCACTGCAGCACTGTCTCGGAGCCCCCTTTACCACCCCCACTGTTTATAGCAGAAGCCCTGTTTATAGCCCTGTCTCAGGCCCCAAAATATACCTTTACCTACTGAAAGAAAATCATTAGCTTATCCGTTAAGACCTTTCTGTGGCCCTTTAAGGTCACATGTAAGGTCGTTTGGGGACACGACCAGTGTGAGCAAGAAGAGGAAATAACAGTGTCCACATTTCCATTTAACCCTCGTATCCTAACCACCCCATAAAGGAAGACTTGCCCTCCCAAACCCCAATCGGCTCCCAGATCCCAGTCCTACTTCCTGATGAAGCAATAGATCTTATCAAAGCATGTCTGGCAACAGCAAGGCCTGGAAAGACCATGGGTGTTCCCAGTCCCCGGCTCTGCCATACACCTTGGAGATGACCTCCCTCTGCCCCCACCAAATTTTCACACCGGAAGTCTCAGGTGCCAAGCAACCAAGAAGAGCACCCCAGGGCAGTGCCAGGCTATCCCTGGCTGACGGCACCACTTACCCCTCCTCTCCGCCTCCTCCCTCCCAAATCCACAGGCCCCCCCAGCATCCGGGCAATGAGGAACATCACAGCAGTCGCTGGGCGGGACACCCTCATCAACTGCAGGGTCATCGGCTACCCGTACTATTCCATCAAGTGGTACAAGGATGCCCTGCTGCTGCCCGACAACCACCGGCAGGTGGTGTTTGAGAACGGGACCCTCAAGCTGACTGATGTGCAGAAGGGCATGGACGAGGGGGAGTACCTGTGCAGTGTCCTCATCCAACCTCAGCTCTCCATCAGCCAGAGCGTCCACGTGGCTGTTAAAGGTAGGCCTCCTCCCCCAGCCCTGCCTGGCCTGCTGTTGGCATTTGGAAGAAAGGGGGCAGGGCAGAAGATCTCAGGTGGACACGGAAGGCCGTGAGTTCCCCAGGTTCCCTAGCAGGCGGCAGGACAAGGCAGCCCAGACCCAGAGATACAAGGGCTCAGTTACAGTCAAAGAGGAAGCACGTCACCTTCTGGGGAGGAGACCCAGGTCAGAGGTGGCAGGCTGTGCCAGGGCTCTGACGTCAGGGTGGAGCCATTAGGAGCCCAGCAGGGTCACACCAGAGATCAGCAACGGGAGGCCAGGGTGGAAGGGAACAGGCCAGCTGCCCTGCCTTCCTCCTGGGGCAGAGTGGCCATCCTGGGCTACCATTATGAGATGGGGAAAGACCTTCCATCTGCTAGTCCCACCTGAGGCCTAGAAAACACTGCCCCTCCCAGGCCTTCCTGCCTACCTGGGTGAGGGCTCTGTGCCGGCCAGCTACATGACAGCCATTCAGCAAGTCTGTGGGTTGAATGAATGAATGAACATAAACAGGCAGACAAGTGAATGTGTGGGCCAATGACTGGTGTCTCCTTTCCTCTGGGGCTGTGCATGTGTGTGAAGTCCCCAGATACCTACTTTGGGACTAGTGGGCCCAGAGACGGTGTGAGAGAAGAGTTCCTGTGGGGCCTGGCAAAGGAGAGGCTGAGGCAAGGGCAGGTTGGGGGAGGAATGTGTGCCCCACACTCTGCCTCGGGAAGGAGGAAACAGCTCCAGGGACCACCTAGGAGGGAGATGGAAGAGAGTCCTCAAGACTCTGAAAGCCCCTGTAGCCTGGGGGCTTCCTTCCCCCTGAGTCTGCGTCCCTCCAAGGAAGCAGGGTGGGAATTCTGGGAAGATACACACACATATCCTCAAGAGATGAGAGGTAGGGACATTAACCAAGAGAAGAAAGCTACCCTGGGCCCAGGACGGAAGAAGAGATAGGGTTCTGCCAAGGGGCTCTGACACGGGCGAGGGCCCCCTGGGCCTCAGACCCAGTGTCTTCTTCGCTTGGAGATCAGAAGCAAGATTGAAGGGTGATGCTGTTGACAGAAGGGGGAAGGGCTTGGGTGGTGGGGGGAGGTTGGTTTGGGCCTTTCAAGCTCGGTGTCCGTCCAGGTGGGTAGGCCTGCAGGACAGCTGGGAAGGCTGAGCGGAAGCAGCAAAAGGCTGGGTCGGGGCTTCTTTCTGTGCTGCTTGTCACCTGGCTCACCCTGATCAGTGCTCAGGGGCTGTGTCAAACGCATCCTTGTGTACCCACCACCTGTCACAGTGCCAGACAGTGTATGTTTGTTGAACTGAAACTGAGACATTCATCTGGGTTGGAGTGACTTATGGGAAGCCTCAGTCTGAGCCCCAACAAATGGGGGCTCTATGGCCATCTCAGGCCTGGACAGGAGAAAGGATACCCTGACGGCTCCACCTTCCTGCTTCCCTGCTCTTACACCTCAGCCAAATGGGGGAGCAGTGCCGCACAGCCCCAGTCTCATCTGAGTGCCTCTGCCCAGCCCCAGGGGCTTGCTGTGCCAGTAGGAACCTCACAGCCCCTAGGTCACATCCCCACCCCGACATCCTGGGCAAAGCCTGGTGAGAATGAGATACAGCGCAGCCTGCTCCCCCTCCCGCCCAGTGTCACACCACCTGTGTCCATTTCTGCTGCAGGCAGTGTAAACGTCGCATATGAAAACATCTACCCTTTGCTCCCCTCCTTCACCCAACTGCACCAGCAAGCATTTGGCCAAGTTTGTTGGCTAAAAAAATAATAATACTAACAGGGCTCCAGTGAGCCTCAGAGTACTTGGAACATCCTGAAAGCTGCTTCTGCTCATCAATTATTCAGCCCCATTCAGGGAAAGATCAGTCCTAATGAATTGAATCTGATGCATTCCGTCTCAGCAACTCGCTGGGCCTGTTGTATAGTGCTGGGCGACAGTGTCTCCCTAGCCCAGAGAAAGGGCCAGAGAAAAGAGAGAGACAGAGAGAGAGTGCGCGCCTGC